>WNWU01013802.1:331764-364970 GCA_012654045.1 Ptyas mucosa | reverse complement strand
GAGATCAAGGAGGACTGGTGCAGAGACACAGAAAATTGCGCAATTATGGGGGGGGGCTGCCCCTAGGATCAGGCTAAAGTGAAGGGACAAGGAATGGTGGGGGTATCACTCATCTTCTGACAAAGAGCTGCCACTTTAGAAATCCCTCCTATTATCCCCACGGTGCCACAAACCCTATTCAATTGCTGGGGTGCCGGGGGTGGGGGGGAGCTTTGATTTGGGGCAGGATGAGAGAAAAGGCTTAGATAAGTCGCCTGCCCATGTTTAAAATTATTTTCTGAGCAGCAGACCACCCCCCACCCACAACCCCCAGTTTTAATGTCAAGGCAACAAGTCGAGCAAGTCAAAAGATTCCTTTTGGGTTCAAGACAGAGCCAGGCTGAGTGTTGGGGACTTATCTTTAGGGAAGAGACAGATCTGCTATTCCTGCTGAGCCATTACCAGGGTCGACTTTTAGCACCCCAGTTTTAAGGTCAGGAGAGATTGGAGGCATTGTTTAGTTAAGCCATCTGCTTTGTACACCGGCCTGGTTTTCAGTGTCGATCACATGTACATCAGATTATTTCGTCTTCGGATCATTAAAGCTGCAAAGCAAGAACAGCATGGGAGAAATTAGGCCAAACTGTTACTGCATAGTGAGGAAGTAAGGAAGTTGGGAATGGTGCTGATGTTTCTTAAGAATTAATCCTCAACAGGTGGTTTTGTTTTCCTAAATCCAGGTAATTCAATCCTAAATAATAGAGTGGATAAGGGACAAAGTAACTATCAGGCCTTCTGGGATTCCAGCAGTGTTCTTTATTGTCTCCTTTTCTGCATCTTCTCAAATATTAAAATTGCTCACGTTACCCCAGATGGTCTCATGCTGCAACATTTTGGGAATTAGGACCCAACTGTGTGTGGAGCAATTGCTTGTTTGCTGCAGCTTTTTAAAAGTCCATCACAAGAAGGACCTCATTACGAAGCATTTTTTAAACCTCTTGGTGGGGCAAAAGAGATGACTGTAAATGTTCATCTCTTCTGCAAGGAGCAAAGAGAAATTGTTGCGAAGAACACCTTCTGTTCTTTTTATAATAAAAGTAGGTTTGAATTTTCTGTTGTTGCTTTGTGCACTTCTTTACCTGATCTACCTGCTGACTGGGAATTCTGGAAGTTCTCAGAAGTGCATCAGATTGGGGAAGATTGCAATAAAAACCACTGACATGGGTAAATAATTCAACCTAATGCTGTGCTGAAACATTCTGTTACATTTCCCCCCCCCTGTCGTTCATTCATTTAGAAGAAAGAGAATTTGTTTTCAAAATTTATTTCGATGGAGGAGAGATTTTTTCCATAATATTTTGATGGATGGAGCATGATGTTCTTGATTTGCTACATTATAAGATGGGCAAGGAATGCCTTGTCTTATTATACAACTGTCTCTTTGGAGAGTTGTATCTGTCCTGACTTTCTGCACTTCTCTTCAAACTGGATGGAAGATCCTATCAGCCTGTTTTATTTTGGCAAGTTTGGGAAGGTGCATTGTCAAAAAGGCAACTGGGCTTTGTTTTTCCTTGAAGATGTTTTGCTTCTCATCTAAGAAGCTTCTTCATTTCTCACTGAATGGTGGAAAATGGAAGGATTTGGTAACTACAGAAGGCTCAGAGAAATGGAAAGATGGCTTAGTGGGAAACAGAAATCCCAGTAGTAACACCCTTTACTACTTCACAGTGAAGAAAGTCCCAAAATATCTGATACTAAGCCTAACAAGCAACCTTATGTCCATGGAAAAATGTTTTCAGAAATTGCACGTTCAGCATAATATTAATTTGATCCAATATAAGACAACTTCATATGGATATAACAGACCGGAATAAAATGAACAGAACTCTGATTATTCCACAACAAGTTTAATATATGAAAAACATGATAGCAATAGCAATAGCACTTAGACTTATATACCGCTTTACAGTGCTTTTACAGCCCTCTCTAAGCGATTTACAGAGCCGGCACATTGCCCTCAACAATTTGGGTCCTCATTTTACCCCCCTCAGAAGGATGGAAGGCTGAGTCAACCTCGAGCCTGGTGAGATTTGAACTGCCAAATTGCAGGCAGCCAGCAGTCAGCAGAAGTAGCCTGCAGTACTGCACTCTAACCATGGTACCACTGTGGCTCATGATAAACTCATAGCAGTAATCAAACTGGCAGAGTGGGCTGTCTGAACCAGAATATAGTGTTTACCAGTAAGGAGAATTTTAGCGTACATTAACCTTTGGGGTGTCTTATATCTGTTTGACCTATAAGCAATTGTAGATTTGGCGGCAGGGTGTGAGTTGAATATTGGCATAAAGTTGCTTAAATGTACAATGGAAGAATCAAAGGACACACGTATGAACACACTGCAGCAAAAAGTTCATCATAATGATTACTTTCCCTGCCTCACCTGTAAAGATCTGCCACGGCACATCAGATTGAATGAATTGAATCAGAGTTGATGTTGATAAGATGGGAATGTAGGTATCTTTTTTTACTTCCCTTTCAGTGGGCAACCTATACCCAGGGTGACTTACACTGAGGAAGAGAAGAAGACATGGGGAATAGTCTTTAGGGAGCTGAAGACTCTCTACCCTTCACATGCTTGCTATGAACACAATCATGTGTTTCCACTCCTGGAAAAATACTGCGGCTACCAAGAGGATAACATCCCCCAGCTTGAAGATGTCTCAAACTTTTTGAGAAGTAAGTAAATAGTGGTTGAAAATCCAATATAAATGTGACTTGTGTATCAGAAGCAATCAGACCAGTGGTGGTTTGCTACCGGTTCGCCCCGGATCAGGCGAACCGGTAGCAACAGTGGTGGGAGGCTCCTCCCACCCAGCCAGACACGCCCACGAGCAAACCGGTAGCGACGGGTTTTGAAACCCACCCCTGAATCAGACTGCAATTCTGTCCATATGTTTCTAGATGTAAGTAATTCAATGATTTCTGAATAAAAATGCTAAATTAAACTTTAGAACATAGCTAAATCTGAAGTCACGTGGTAATCTAGAATTTTTCTGTTCTTTCAAGGCTGCACTGGATTTCGCTTACGACCTGTGGCTGGTCTTCTTTCATCTCGAGATTTTTTGGGTGGCTTGGCTTTTAGAGTATTTCACTCTACACAGTACATTCGCCATTCATCAAAACCAATGTATACACCTGAACCGTATGTATTTCGTCTTGTAAGGTATTATTATTATGCTTGGAAGCCTAGAATGTTATGTATGATCAAAGGGGAAGTGGATCAAGACAGTACAGAAATGTGCATAAAACTTTATAGAATATGTATGAATATTCTCCAAAAATTATTGATTTTTGTTTAGAGATCATGCGTCTATAAGTTGGCACATCAAAGAATAAGGAAGAAAGGGAAGGAAGCCATGGTAGGGAAGTGTTAATTCTATCTGATTACACATATATATGTTTAGCAAGGTAAATCAGGTAATCTGGTATATTCCAGATATCTTTGGCCAAAATTCTTGCAATCTCTTGCTTTTGGCTGGCTAAGCTTGAAAAAAGTCCAAAACATCTGTAGCAAATCACATTGTTTCTCCTAGCAGTAGTTTATTGAAATAACAGGATTCTTCTAATGTATTTGTCCCTCTCAGAAACACATCTCATCTGAATGTTTTCATATTGATTTGTATTTTCTTTTAGTGATGTTTGCCATGAACTCCTAGGACATGTCCCTCTGTTTGCTGACCCTAGTTTTGCTCAGTTTTCTCAAGTAAGTAAAAGTTAAATTTTAATGTTAACAGTTGACTAGCAGGAGGTTCACACAGGCAGGAGATAATCCATTTTTTGTTCAAGGGATCCAGAAAACTTTGTAAAACCTGACTTTGGTCCCAGGCCTGAGGTTGATGCTTATGTCTAGTCTAGTCTAGTCTAGTCTAGTCTAGTCTAGTCTAGTCTAGTCTAGTCTAGTCTAGTCTAGTCTAGTCTTGTCTTGTCTTGTCTTGTCTTGTCTTGTCTTGTCTTGTCTTGTTTGTCTAGTCTAGTCTAGTCTAGTCTAGTCTAGCCTAGCCTAGCCTAGCCTAGCCTAGCCTAGCCTAGCCTAGCCTAGCCTAGCCTAGCCTAGCCTAGCCTAGCCTTGGCTTGGCTTGGCTTGGCTTGGCTTGGCTTGGCTCGGCTCGGCTCGGCTCGGCTCGGCTCGGCTCGGCTCGGCTCGGCTCTGTTGGTGTTTTTCTGGTAAGACTGGTCTATCAGGGCAACCTGACTCAGCCTTCCATCCTTTCTAAAGTAGGTAAAATGAGGACCCAGATTGCTGGGGCAATAAGCTGACTTTGTATAAATATACAAAAGTATGAAGGCTATTGTTTAATGCATTGTAAGCCACCCTGAGTCTCTGGAGAAGGGCAGCATATAAATCAAATTAAAAAAAAAACTGGTCTACCCAAATATGGGTTGGAACATACGGCTTCTGCTTTTACCTTTCAGCCCCAATCCAGGAGCCTTCCCAGGCAGTCACTTCTGCAACTTTGCTCTGTTGATTCTATTGTTTATTAGATCATTTTAGTCTGGACTACCTTTTTGATTTAATGCGTTCTGTTATTTTTATTGAAATGTCCAATCTTACTTTATCCTAAATCAAAACTGTTAGGGCTTATTTTAAAGGGGGGGGGGGGAGTTGCTAACATGGAAGTGAAGGCACACCCTTTTTATGCATGTTGCACACATGCACTTTTATTTTTCCTCTACACGTTACATACATAACAATATCTGTGATTCCGTCTGTTGGAAAGAAATACAATTTACAAGCAGAAATATTTTCTTGATAATTTCTCTCCTATTCTTTCATTTTCAGATTTTAAAAAAGTTGTGTGTCTATGTGTGTGCAGGGATTGTGCAGATGACAATAAAAATAAGAGACTGAAAATGTTTTGCTTTTACAGGAGATTGGGTTGGCTTCTCTAGGAGCTCCAGATGATTATATTGAGAAACTTGCAACGGTCAGTGTTGAATTTTGATAATAGCTTCAGTCATATCCTGCAATTAATATGGAAAGTGAAAGTTCTTGGCTGGTTGGTTTCAGAATTACCTTGAAACTCTTCCTTGAAAAATAATTCATTTTTACACAATATGTACATTATATTAATGTAGCTAATCATTAAAAACTTATTACCTATTGTAGTACTTTTATAAGCTTGAAATGTTTACCAAAAGATTATAACCATTAATACATTGGCATTTTATATACAGTAAAACAAATCATAGCATTTTTGAAGGTTAGTTATATGCAAAGAGTCAGGCTTCTACCCAAATAAACAATTAACCATTATTAATTGACAATAAAATCATAAAGAAAGTATCCATTCATGAACTATTTATAGAACAAAATTTTCATTACTATAAATCATTTTATTTCTTTTATTTAATTCATAGCCCCGTTTCAGCATCATCAGAAACTCTGTAGGCAACAGTAACAATAAACTCTGCACTAATTTATTTCAGGTTTACTGGTTCACTGTGGAATTTGGCCTCTGTAAAGAAGGCAACACAGTTAAGGCTTATGGTGCTGGACTGTTGTCATCTTATGGGGAACTGCAGGTATGAATTAATGATTTCTGCAAATGAAGTTGATGAATCTTTCTACAAAACAAAATTTGGCACAGTGATGTTTATGTAGCTTTGTTTCAAATGTAACCCAGTTTAAATTTGGTAGCTTTTTCCCCGGTTTCTTATTGTCTTCTTCTTGATCCTTGAAAGGCTTATTCTTCCAATTTTCAAATATAAGCTGTTCAGTTTCCTGGGGAACCGTGATGTGACATCATGTACTGCTCTCTCTTCTTCTCTGTATACTTGACTATAATACAATAACATTAGCACTTAGAATTATATACCGCTTCACAGTGCTTTCCAGCCCCCTCTAAGTGGTTTACATAGTCAGCCTATTACCCCCAGCAATCTGGGTCCTCATTTTACCCACCTTGGAAGGATGGAAGGCTGAGTCAACCTTGAGCCTGGTGAGATTCAATCTGCCAAACTGCTGGCAGCCGGTGATCAGCAGAAGTAGTCTGCAGTATTGCATTCTAATGACTCCGCCACCGCGGCTCTCTACAATGACACTCCCCATTCATGTTCAGTACTGGAAAGAATTATTAGACCTTACTAAGCTTAAACTGTTGCAGCAACAATAATTTTTATTTAAAACCCTTCTGTTCTTTTCCTTTAGTACTCTCTGTCAGATAAACCTGTCACTGAACCTCTCATCTTGGAAAAGACTGCAGTTCAAAAATATCCAGTTACTGAATTCCAGCCTGTTTACTATGTAGCTGAAAGTTTTGAAGACGCAAAACAAAAGTTAAGGTAGGATCTGCTTAGATTACTATCAAAACCATACAGTAGTGGCCAAAATTGTGGAAACCTTTTGGGAAAAGTGTATTTTTGAGGTTTGATAGCTAATAACACCACTTTTTTTTTTTTTAGAGTTTCAAGATAAACATATTCCACTGCTGGAATGGCCTGGCAATAGCCCAGACCTTAACCCAATTGAAAATCTATGGAGCCGACTAAAGAAAATTGTTAGTCAGAAGTGACCCAGCAATAAAACCCACTTAATAGAAGCAATCATTCAATCTTGGTTTCACATTATAACAGTTGCAGAACTAAAAGACTTGGTTCACTCCATGGGAAGACATTGTCAGGCCATAATTCATGCTAAAGGTTATCCAATTAAGTATTAAGTGACATGAAAATTTTTATATATCTCATTTCTTCTATAGTGATAATTTTTGTATATCTTGTTTTTCCTACGTGCTTCACTTTTCTTCTTTATATTGTAACTGCTATTCTAATAGCAAATCCTTCATAAAAGTTTTTGCGTTACATTCTTGATTAAATTATCTTTCCATTGATATATAATTTTATGGTACTACTCCAAAAAAAAAAAAAGTGGTGCTATTAGCTAGTTTTAGAAAATACACTTTTCCCAAAAGGTTTCCACAATTTTGGCCACTACTGTAGGTTTACTGCCAGCTACCTTAGAAATCTTTAATTTGAAAGAGGAATTTCAAAGTTATTAATAGAAGCTCACCTGTGAGATAAATGATAACCCAGAGAAGTTGGACCAAGGGATACACTGCGAGAGAAGTCTGAGAAATTGAGACTGCAGGAAATACATGAAAGAGCAAAAACAAATGAAACAGTCCCTGTTTTGTCCCCATATCAAAGGAAAGACATAGCTTACACTCCATCTCTAAGACATGCATAATAGTTTTTATTTATTGCACAAGATCTCAGCTTTATTGTTCATCTTTCCATTTCAAACAAATCATACAGTTCCTAGCTATAAAGAAGGACATTTAATTAAAAAAAAACCCCTGACAATATGGCTGCCTTTAAATGTTTGCTCTGCATTTACAGAAAATACGCCTCAACGATTTCGCGTCCATTTTCAGTCCGTTATAATCCATATACTGAAAGAATTGAGGTTTTGGACAATATCAAGCAATTAAAGAATTTAGCAGATGCTATTGGCAGTAAGTACTTACTTTCAGAATCTTGGATGGGTTTGCTCGGATGCCAGCCAAGAATCTTCTATATGTCTGTTTTGCCTTTTCATTTTATTCAACTAATAGTTCCTTGTGTACAAAGAAATGGATGTTTGACTTTTGATGCATTTTGAACCTTCAAGCACCATATGAGAGGGACGGAATCAGGTATCATGACTTTCAGGTTCATAACAAATTTAAAAACGTATTTTTTTAATTCCAATTCTAGTAGCATATTTAAAATAAACATTTTTGTGGTTAGATTGCAATGGCAGATGTATTCATTTTCTCCTGAAATTCAGAGGAATTTCATAACAAATGTATTTTTGTAGACTGTATGCCTCTTTTTGCTGTTTATCAGCCTCAACAACATCTTTTTAATAGTTTCCTATTAAAGATCTGAAGATCTGAAAAAGTGTTTACTAATGGTTGTTTGTGCACAAAAAGATTCTTGTGTGAGTGGGAGCTTCTATGTTATATGGAATCTATAGACTATAAATTTACAGTTGTAGCACAGTTGATTTTCTTCTTCATAAGTCATTCAATACATTTCCTCCAAACACATATGTAGGTAGTCCTGGACTTATAACCACAATTGAGCCCAGAATTTATGTTGCTAAGTGAGAAATTTGTTAAGTGAGCTTTATCCCGCTTCACGACTTTTCTTGCCATATTTGTTAAGTGAATCACTGCAGTTGTTAAATTAGTAACACGGTTGTTAAGTGAATCTGGCTTTCCCATTGACTTTGCTTGTCAAAAGGTCGCCAAAAGGGGATCATGTGACCCTGGGACACTGCGACCATCATAAATAGGAACCAGTTCCCAAGCATCTGAATTTTGAGCCCATTACCACAAGGATGCTACAACTGTCGTAAATGTGAAAAACGGTCATAAGTCACTTTTTTCAATGCCATTCAACTTTGAACAGTCAGTAAATGAACTGTTGTAAGTCGAGGACTACCTGTATTGTCAGCTTTGCATTCTCCCCATAAGATTGTACCAGTGGTGGGTTTCAAATTTTTTTACTACTGGTTCTGTGGGTGTGGCTTGGTGGACGTGGCATGGCTTGGTGGGCATGGCTTGGTGGGTATGGCAGGGGAAGGATACTGTAAAATCTCCATTCCCTCCCCAATCCAGGGGAATCTCTCTGCAAAATCCCCATTTCCTCCTGATCAGCTGGGACTTGGGAGGCAGAGAATAGATGGGGGCGGGGCCAGTCAGAGGTGGTATTTACTGGTTCTCCGAACTACTCAAGATTTCCCCTACCGGTTCTCCAGAACTGGTCAGAACCTGCTGAAACCTACCTCTGGATTGTACTATGTTTTCTTTTGTTTGCCTAGTAATCTCTGAATCATTATATCTACTTACAAGATAAATTGTGCATAGTAGCTTCATATGCACTGACTTCTACTCCATGAAGAAAAAGTTAACACGCAGATGTAACACATATAGAGCAAAGTGAAACTTGCATTTTTCTTGATTTCTTTGCAGATGAAATGGAACTTCTTCGCAATGCTCTCCAGAAGATAAAGTGAAACTTTTTTTCCCTTTCAACCAAGACAGTTTGCCCATAATTAACATATATTGCAGAAAAGTAACAAAATCTAATATATAATATGTTTATATGTATATCTATACATAAATCCTTCTCCAGATTTTGATATGATCATATAAATCTCTACAAAATTAATATAAATAACTCTTTAGCTAGGAACTAGGCCTTTCAAACATGATTTCTATAAGATAGTGTTTATATTGTTACACTAAGGCCTGATATAAACCAATGCAGCGTATAAAATTAAAAAAGGAAAATAGTAGGAAAATAGTAGAAAAGATTTAATTCATATTTTATATAAAAGCTATGCATTTTGGAAGTGCATTTAATCAAGTGCTTTTATTTTTTCCAATCCAATATAACATTGAGAAGGTGATCAAGACTTTATCAGCAGGGCAAGTCTCTGAAAATGTTATGGAAGGGGACCAAAGTTGGTGTCGGAGAAGAATTGGCAAAAGAAAGAGTGAAATTGAAAGGTTGCAGAAAACGTGCCTGAGCACATTTTTTTTTAATGCACATTAATTCCAATGCATCTCTGGAAAGAATTCAGGAAGCTACATTGTATCCGTACCTTTTGAAGTCTTTATTAATTTTACTTTTACTTTTTTACAGTGCTAATTATCTATGAATCAGGTGTGAAGTTTATGTTGATGTTAGGTATCATGTACAATTGTATAATAATGTCCAACATGTTAAAGATAAATATTTTAAATTGATCAACTGGGATTGATGTTAAGTTCCATAGTAACCTATCGGGAAGGAGATATGGTGACATGGAAAAGTCCAGCATGCTGTGCAAATATATTTTTTTCTTTCAATACTCGTGTCCCACCTACAACTCTGTCCAAGTTTACACATTCTATGGATGTATTTTTGCTGGTAGAACCATTTCACTGGCAGAATATTTCTGTGCTGCATACGTCTGCAAATTCATGGTTTGCAAGGGAAAATCCAATTTTTACTGCTATCTTTAAATGTATATAGATTATTTACATTGATCATCTGAAGAAGAATGTACATTGATACCCTTATTCAAATGATTCAAACACTGGGTAATGTAAAGCTAAACATTTTAAACAACTATACTTACATTTAAGTTTTTTATTGCTAGCCTAATTTGTAAAAAAAAAAATAATCCAAATGTTGATCACATTTTTCTTAAACCAATATTTAAAATATAATTGTTTCAATTAAATGCAATACCTTTGCTATTTTTGTGCATGGAACCTAAGGGTTTTCATAATAGTTATTCTCTAAAATTAATATATTCATTACAATTGTCTTATATTTTAAATTCATTTTCTGTGAAATTTTGATGGTTCATGTTAAAGTTGGAATAGATGTAATTGAGTTAATAAAAAGATTTGTCAAAGTATATATATAAGTGGTTTTATGATGGAGTATAATCTGGTAGTCCACAAGTGAAGGAGAGGCTATGTCAGTGATGGTGAATTTTTTTGGCACTGAGTGCCAAAAAGGGAGCGCATGTGTGCACGTGGCACCAAATGCCAAAAAGGGAGCACTTCACACATGCACACTAGTTTTACATGCACACACACGCTCATCAGGGCAGCTAACAGGAAGAGGAGTTGCCCAGGGGGCATGCACGCGCCGGATAAGGTACTTCTGGTTTCCTGCGCATGCATGCATGCCGGCCAGCAAGTCTTCTGGTTACTGCCATGGATACGCATGCACATGCCAGAAAATGGAAGACTAGCTCTTCCAGTTTCCAACACTGCCACACACACAAAGGTCAGCTGATTGTCACGTGCGCATGTGTGTCAGAAACCCAGAAGAGGAACGGGTGACGTCACACGTGCCAGGCGACATGGCTCCGCATGCCACTTCGGGCACGCGTGCCATAGGTTTGCCATCATGGGGTTATGTTGTGAACTAGTTTGAAGTTACTGGAAAATGGGATTTTCTATTGGCATTATCCATCTAATATGAAAAAAGGAATTATGAAGATAAGCTGAATAAATATATGAGAAGCCACACGATTTTCATTTCATATGATTCAACTAATGATCTAATTAACTTTTTAAATCAATGCAGTCTGCAGCCTTTACTTTCTTTATTATGGGATTACGTTTAATCGGACGTTTAAGATTTCATTGCCTAGTAGCAATATGAAATGCAATTGCTAGGCTCTTAATAAGTATTCTTTCAGCTCATAAAACATTGCTTCTCATGGCTGAATTATGCCCATGTTTTCCAAGGTTGTGGCAAAAAAGAGCAAATTCATTAAGATTGGATGTTCTCCTTAATTATAACAATCCCTGAAGCTCAGAGGTATTTGAAAAAAAATCACCTGGGATTAGGGCTGGTGTAGTGCTAGCCAACATAGGCATGAATACAAGAATAAATTTCAAAATATAATTACTTAATACTTTAATCTCATTAAATTTATTGAGAAAATGACTAATACATATTTTACGAGTTAGACTTATATTCCTTGTATGTCCTGAAGCAATTTTTGTTCAGTATACAACCAGCTAATTTCTTTCAATATGGGATATTTATACCTTTATTTATTTTATCAATATTTTAAAATTCTGTCTCCCATAGAGAAATTCTTGGAATTCTCCTTCTACTTTCTGGGATTTTCTTGAAGATACTTTTCTCAATAAAATTGCAATTAATTGAACTAATGTTTAAAGCTCCAACTAGTATTATAAACATTCATAAAATCGTAAATGTGCTTATATATTATTTGATTAACATTTTTATTATGATTATATTCCACTACTAAAATTATAACACAATCACCTATCAGTTATACTCTTGAAATTTTGATGATAAAATTTTATATTGTTATTACTATATTACTTAAGCCAATTAGATCCCTTTAGGTCTCCTGGATTTCCAAGCAAATAACAATGTAAACAAAATAACAATTATCAACAAAATATTTATTTTCCTTCTAAAATACTTTTAGAAATAACATTTCAGTTTCCCATAAAATAGTTAATATATGTCAAGATTTAAAAATTATGGCACATTAATATATGCATACTATATATTACAGCTTAAGTTACATTGCATTCAAATTTAAATTAAATTGCATTCAAATCAAGGATTTAATAACAAAAAAATAATAATTAGCAGCCCTCCTCAGAACCAGATTTGTGTACTATCTTGAGGAAATTGTGCTTCACAATGATATACAGAGATACATAAACACATTTATCGCCTCTTAAATGAAAACTAACTGGAGAAGCAAATCATAAGTATCAAAGAGAACTATGCCAGTTTAATTCACCGGTGTGGATTTAGCTGTGAATGAGCATTTTTCAGCACCGAGGACAGCACCGCGGTGCCGCTACGAATTTTGTGATTGTCCATATAGAGTGAAGGATGAAATGGTGCCCAACCGCTTTGAATTGGTAGTGAAGTGTTTCAGTCTTGGGCAACGGGATATTAAGGGGGCTCTTCAGTACCTTAAACACGTGTTTGGGATCCGGGTTTAAGTGAAATAAAATTTACTGTAGGTTCATAAGGCTTTGCAAAAATCGTGCAGGTGTTGTTTGCATTGAAGAGTTTATTCCTTGAAAGTTTTCAAGTAATATTTTCTTCGTGCAGTGTGACAAGTCTGCATTGATTTTCTCCGTGATATTTTTGTATTTATTTGCCAAGACAATATCAAGGAATTAGGCATATCTTATTATCCCTCTCCATGTAAAGAACAGACGAAGGGTGTTTTTTTTAAAAAAAACAAAAACAAAAAAACAAAAAAACGGCAGGGCTGACAGTAGTTTAGAGAGGTAAATGAAATGACTTAAGAAAATAGGTATTGTTGAGGAAGGGATGGGGGGGGGATCGCATTTATTAAGGAGTCTATTAATGCAATTGATTTTAAGATGCATTTAATAATACAATTTGTAGATGTCTTTGACAGAAAGCCAAAAAGCAGAAATCACATCTGATTTCATTTCGTTGGCTTGATACTTAAATTCGAATTATTTTACACTTCAAATCTTCCTCAGTGCCTTTTGAGCCAAGGTTGCTTCCCTGATGCCACCATCTGCCTTGTGGTAAAATCCCACGGAATTCCATGGAATTCCTACCAAGTCAACTGAAGTACCACGCTTAGACGTCACGTTTATCCATAAACCCCCGACAAGGAAGCCCAACTGCTGCGTTCCTATTATCTGCTTTCTCAAACAAATTATATGATGCTCGGAATCACAGAATATCAAACAAGAATAATATCTCGGTTTCCCTACAACGTCGGAACTACGAACGATTTGTAATTCCAGGCAAACCCAGAGTGCGGTGCGAATGCGACTGAGTGGGCTTCTTTGCCCACTACAGCAGGTCAATCTAGTTGACAGCCAAGAGCATCTTTCTTGTGCTGGAGCAGGAGGGGTGAGTGGGGAAGGAGTGATGTTCACACAATCAGAATAAAGCTATTTAAATGTTTTGAGCCAAAGCATTCTGAGGACAGCGATCGAATTTTCTCCTTACCCTATTTTTTTTGGGGGGGGGGGAAAGGGGAGTCGTTTCTAGACGTCTCTGAACTCATTCTCAAAGCAGCTAGCAGTCAGTTAAAAAATAGGCAAAATTGGTACATAGCCGGGGGATGGGGTGCGGGAACCCAGCATTAAACCACAATGCAAGAACCGCAAAAGTTACTGTCAAACCAGTTTAAGGGGGAGAGTTATTTCTCTCGGAAACAGAATCCGTATGATAGTTAAGACAGTGTGGGTCGATCGCGTGCCAAAGACTCCCCCAACCTGGTACCTTCCGGATGTGCTGGAGTCCTACTCCCCTCCCTCCACCCCCATCCCCAGACGGCCTCATGTTGACGCGATTGGAAGGCATTCAATTGAACGAAGGGGGAAGCATTACGGGAACCCACCTCCTCCCCCATACTGGAGGATCCTGTCCCAGTTCTCCCCGGCCCGCAGCAAGTACACAAGTCCACCGCCGCGCTCCGAGAAGACGCGTTTGGGCAACTGAATAGATAGATCCTGTCGGGGAAACCGCCGTCTCCTTCGCGAGAGATCTTGCCGGCCAGGAGCGCTTTCGGATCGCTCGCAAAGTCGAGAGAGATGGAGGCGCAGCGGTCTCGGGATCTGGCTGGGAAAAGAGAAGAGCGGAGCGCTACGCTGATCTTCACCTTCGCCCTGAGCCCCAAGAAGAAAAGCAGCATCTCCAAGACACTGCGAGTTTTCGAGGTAGATCCTTTGAAAGTTCTGTCTTCTACCCACAGGTTCGCACTTCGTGTCTTCTGAAAAACCCTTCAAGCTTGGGGGTTCGGTGCTTCCCGGTTTGAAAGGGAAAAAAAAAAGGAGGGAACTTCTCCAGTCTAAGAGCCTGATGAATGGAAGTGATAGTTGGAAGGAAATAGGCTGTAGAAAGCTGGCACTGAAAGCAGCTCCTTGCATACTTTACCTCAATTTCATAGTTCAAGATCGGCTGGATTTCCTGCTGTGTGAAATTATTAAATCAATAGATACCCAGCCGGTTTAGAAAGCAAATGATAAGGGGAAACTGCATTAATATATTTCACACAGATATTTGGATTTATTTATTTATTTATTGCAACCATGCTGTTTGGATGTTTCATGCACATTCATTCGGTACTATTGGTGCTACTAATTACATCAAATTCCCATCATGGGTTTCTTCCAAAGAGTTTAAGGTAACATAAATAGTGTTTCTTCCTTCCTGATTGTGTTATCCTGATGACAATTCTGTGGGATGACTTTAACAGAGAAACTAACTAGTCCAAGATTTCTTTGGAGCTGGATGGGAATTTAAATCTAGTGCTAGTTATTTTAGTTGTAACAGCATACCTCCTACTGCATCTCTGCAGGCTCATGACTGTTCTTGTACTCTTTCTTGTGAGGTACGTGCCAGATTTAAACCATCTTTATCTTTTACCCTATATCAGCACTCTTCAACTTAAAGGAGAAGTAGAGAACAACAACAGTAATTCTATTTCTCAGGAGTAACTACTTTTTTCCTGAACTATTGTACATCTACAGGTAAAAGATATAACTGGTTTAAGGTTTGGTTCACACTTTGAAGCATCTTTCAAAGTTAGAATTCAAAGCATAATTCAGATCTATTGGAGAGTTTTGTGGTTGTATCTTCTCTGTGTGAAAATAAATAAGAAATCTTGTGAATTGTTTATTAGGGGAGTGATTTAATATTTTTGGGAAGTGTTTGATCGGTGCCTATGTTTCGAGTATTAAAGGGAAATATTCTTAGAAGAAGAAGCAGGTTTGCACTTCATTTTCTTTCACAAGCTAAAACAATAAAAATATGTCTTCCTGTGTTGGGCTTTTATAGATGTTTGAAGCCAAAATACAACATTTTGAAAGCAGAACTGCTAGAATGTCGAAGAACACAGATGACAACCTTGAATTGTTTGTAAGATGTGAAGTTCAGGACTGTGAGGTTAGCAGTCTTTTAAATTCCTTGAAGGGAGTGGCAGAGGATGTGGAAGCTATCAGAGAAGAAAAAGGTATGTCACAAAAGGCTTTTACCTTCTTTCTTCCTAATATACCTCTTCAGTGTACATCAGGAATTCCTAGCTATAATTAAACCAACATGCTGAGATTTGAAAGGCCGTTGGCTAGAATTTTAAAGATAATATGTGATTCAAGAGCCATGTTTTCTCTGTACAATAATTTCTCTGTAGAGGAGAAATTAGATTCTATTTATTATTGTAGCAAAATGTCATGTTGATAAGCAGAGGTCTTTCAATTGATTACATAGGAACATTGGCATTATATCCATTAACTCCTAAACAGCTGGTAAAGTCAAGATTATTTTCATAATGATGTCATTGATCAACTTCTTTGTCTGACTGTATATCTTGAGCCTCTCTACATAAATGCTGAAACTACAACTACCAGAATTTCTAGACTGTTTGGATTTGGGGCTTTGTAAGGTCAACATCTCTGAAGGTACCACGTTGAAGAAAAATTGTCTACGTGATACCACTGAACAAGTAAATTACTCTTACTACTCTCATAGAACCTCTAGATGTCACATTCTTACAATGTGCAATTGATACTTTTGTCAACAGTTCCATGGTTCCCAAAGAAAATAAGAGATCTCGACTACTGCCATCACCTGATCACCAAGTTTGACCCTGATCTGAATTTTGACCACCCGGTAAGTTAAGTTTGTGTCTTTCCAAATTATTTAGGCTTGGAGTTACCAACATCCCTATCAAATCTTGTACCAATAATAAAACAGAGGCTTCTGGGTACAATATTTAACTATCCAGTTGAAGATAGTTGCTCTTTTTATTTTTCCTGACATAATTACTCTTCTTGCAACCTCTGTTCAGAATATAGATTGAACACTGGTTGTCCATGCTGATGTTGTGTAAAAATTAAACTATTTTTTTAAAATGAAATTAAATAATTAATAATTATTGTGATGGAATTATGTGGAAGAGAGATGAAACTGAAACAACAGGTGCTTGTTGAAATTCAAATAGATCTATGCATATTCTAGTGAAGGCAAAATGAGAACTGGACAAGACTCGTTTAGTCCCAAATATTGGCAAATTGGGTTTTGCTTGTAGCTATTGGACCAAGTGAACAAAAAATGAAAACATTTTATGGAATTCTATATGAGCCATGTAGGTCGAAATTAAGATAGGGTTTTTCCTATGTGTCAATTGTCACTTGGCTCTTTGAAAAATCTTTGATGCTTTCTGACCTTGATTGCTTTCTTGCAGATGTTTCATTGTCCAAGTTAGGTAACATAATCAGTACAAGTCACTAGTGCTAGTGACTGATGATGTTACATAGTTTGGGGAATGAAAAATCTGGAAGAAAGCAACCAAGCTCAGAGAGCACCAAGGACCCCTCATTTCAACCTTCAGCTACAAATATTTTCCTTTACTTGGTTCTTTCCTTCCCTTTTATAGCCAAGGACTACAACAACCTCCCAATTTTATGTGAGTTTAGTTTTACACGCTGCCTCCACATTAAAGTTGAAAGGAAGGAAAACCCCATTCACACAAAGCAAGTCAGTAAATCGCTGATCACGTCTCTGTTTCGCGTCTTTTTAAGGGCACCATAAAAACTCTGAAAACTCTTGTTCCGATGTTCAACTAACATTTCAGATTTTTAAAAATTCTCTTCTCGTTGTCACAATTAAATCCAAGCATGAAGCTTTGGAATGGAATTGTTTGGACTTTGGAAAGCAGCGTTTTTATTTATTTTATTATTATTTTACTAATCATATTTCTATGCTGCCCACTCTCCAAGGACTCTAGGCGGCTTAAAACAATCAACAGTATACTAAATAGCATATTGCCCCCAACAATCTGGGTCCTCATTTTACCCACCTTGGAAGGATGGAAGGCTGAGTCAACCTTGAGCCGGTGAGCTTTGATCTGCTGATCTGCTGAACTAGCAATCAGCTGAAGTAGCTGCAGTACTGCACTCTAACCACTGTGCCACCTCGGCTCTTCTTCTTCTAGGGTTATGCTGATCCAGAATATAGGAAAAGGAGGGCTTTTATTGCTGACCTGGCATTTAACCATAGACAGTAAGTGCATCAAATTAATAATCGAACAAAACATAAATTGATTTATGTAATCGAAATACCTTCATCCACAGAGGGATAGAATCAAGATCACGTGAAGTGTTAATAACACTTTATAATGCCTTGGTAAGGCCACACTTGGAATGCTGCATTCAATTTAGGTCACCTAAAAAAGATGTGGAGACTCTAGAAAGAGTACAGAGAAGATGATTAGGGGACTGGAGGCTAAAATATGAAGAACGGTTGCAGGAACTGGGTATGTCTAGTTTAATGAAAAGAAGGACTAGGGGAGACAATGAAGCAGTGTTCCGATAACTCAGGGGTTGCCACAAAGAAGAGGGAGTCAAGTTATTCTCCAAAGCACCTGAGGGTAGGACAAGAAGTGATGGGTGGAAACTAATCAAGGAGAGAAGCAACTTAGAACTAAGGAGAAATTTCCTGACAGTTAGAACAATTAATCAGTGGAATGACTTGCCTCCAGAAGTTGTAAATGCTCCAACACTGGAAGTTTTTAAGAAGATGTTGGATAACCATTTGTCTAAAGTGGGGTAGGGTTTCCTGCCTAGGCAGGGGATTGGACTAGAAGACCTCCAAGGTGCCCTTCCAACTGTTATTCTATTTCTATTTCTAAATGTTTAAGGTACTCAGAATAGGACATGGTGCCACACGTTTTCGGAGTGCAGTCCTGATATGTCATCCAAAGCCCGATGTGGCTCTCAAGCCAACAGTTGTGCAGTTCTGCCTTATAATTTGAGCAGTGGGTTGCTTCATTAAAGATCTGTGACTTCCTATTTGTTCAGTCTCCCTTGACAAAATACCTTAAGAAAAACCCACAAGAACTAGTATTTGTGAGAGGTTGTGGGGAGACCACACATACATTTAAAAAATGTGGGGGGGGGAGCGGTGGGGGAATCAGATGACAGCTTATCTCACAAATGTCAACTCAGTCCAAGGGCATAAAAATCTAGGAAAACGCATTTGAACATATTCAGAGACTCTGCCTTAATTAGCTCCTATAAATGAGGCTAGGAAAATCCAGCCTACTGAAATCTGTTTTCTTAATTTTGCCTGGCTGTGTGAAGCTTGACATTATGGATCACATAAATGAAATATGAAAAGCTCAAAAATGGAATCTGTTTAGCAATAGCAATAGCACTTAGACTTATATACTGCTTTACAGTGCTTTACGTCCCTCCCTAAGCGGTTTACAGAGTCAGCATATTGTCCCCAATAATTTGGCTTCTCATTTTACCCACCTCGGAAGGATGGAAGGCTGAGTCTACCTTGAGCCTGGTGGGATTTGAACTGCCAAATTGCAAGCAGCTGGCAGTCAGCAGAAGTAGCCTGCAGTACTGCACTCTAACCACTGCACCATGAGGCTCTTTTGATTCTCTTTGCCTTTCCAGGGGTGACCCTTTGCCAAGAGTTGAGTACACGGCTGAAGAGACTGCTACTTGGTGAGTGTATGACTTGAACCTACAGGGATTGCTGCGCATGGGAATTGATAGTGCCACTGTCTTCCCCATCTTGCAATTTTCATGTTCATGTACAGTACGGGTAGTCCTCAATTTATAATCGATTGTTTAACAACCGTTCAAAGCTGCAATGGGCATGAAAAAAGATGACTTTCAACTGATCCTTGCACTTATGACCATCAGAGCATCCTCACAGTCATGTGATCAAAATCTGGGTGCTTGTCAACCAGCATGTATTTATGATGTTTGCAGCATTGTGGGGTCGTGTGTTCACCATTTGCAACCTTCCCAATTGGCTTCCGACAAGCAAAGTCAATGGGGGAAACTGGATTCGCTTAACAACTGTAACAAAAAGTCATAAAATCAGGTGTAACTCATTTAACAACTGCCTTGCTTAACAGTGGATATTCTGATCCCTGTTCTGGTTGTAAGTTGAGGACTACCTGTAATAGTACTTTAATCTCATTTAGCTCTGCTTGTACTATAGTTTTGATAAATAGTGACTTATGGAACTTTTGTGTACTACAATATCTTAAAAATAAAAAAAAACCATGTCTTTGCCTATCTGTTCTTAAAAAAGAAGAACAGTCATATTACTTAAGGAAACGAGCTGACTTGTCTATATTTATTTTATTTTAAATGTTCAGCTGTTTACACGGCCGAATTCTCCAGACTGTTACCTTTCCAATGTGCTAGAAATACAACTTGAAATACCCTCACTTACTGGGGATGATAAAAGTCACAGTACATTGGATCTAGACAGCAGCAAAGTAGGAAAGGCTATGGTCTAAAAGTGTATAATATTCCATTTCAAACTGGTGATATGCAACTGGTTTATGATAGTGGCCAGGGCCAGATTTTCTTTTAGGCTAACTAGGCTTCAGCCTAGGGCGTCAAGATCAAGAGGGGCCTTTTATTATCTCTCATGTAATTTACAAACTTAAAAATGGGAGGTGAAAGGGCCTCATAAGTGGAATAGTCTAGGGCCTCTTTTCATCTAAATCTGGCCCTGATAGTGGCGAATATATGTAGCTCAGGTTGTAGGATGAGGATGGAGGTTCTCCTTGTGAGTTGGTTCCAAATGTTTTGTTACCAGGTTAGGTAACATCTTCAGTGGAGTTCAGGGGATGTCAGTGTCGGTGTTCTTCTGCTTAGAAAAAAAAAAAACAACCCTCAGAATTGAAATCAACAACACAGTCAACCAGAGATAGCACCGGCCCTCAACCAACTCATTATTCTGCCCCAGCTACGGACCCCAAAGAATGCAGCACACACAAAGTCTGTACAAACCTTAGTTTACTAAATTAAATAAGGTTTTTTTTCCAAACAAAGGCTGTTAATTAACTTTCTTAACCGCCTACAAAAATCCAAAGAATAAATAATCTCAATCTTACTATGATTGGCCGAAAGCCCAGAAGCAATTTACAAAGAACTAAGATCAAGGCATGAAGGAGAGTGAACAAGTTGTTCCCTGCAAATTGCTTCAGTCGATGTTCCTCCTTAAATAGGCTAAGGGAGTGGCCAATTAGCCCCAAGCTTTACTCTTGAGGAGACCTCCTCCTGAGGAGCCACTCCTGCCTTTTGGCAGCTCTGCATGCCCGTGCATCGAGAAGAGGCTCCTCCTCTTCGTCCTCTTCACTTAAGGGAGCTTCTGGAGATTCTGAAGGCCCTGGCTGAATCCCCACCTCTGGCACCACATCTTCTCCAACCTCATGTGCCAGCAGCACAGGCTGCTGGCGCAGCACCACACCAGCCTCCTCGCTGTCGGAATCAGCCACCAGCTGCACAGGCTGCGTACGGGCCACAACACTCACACAATGACCCCAACCAGCACTTCACCTCCCAATGACCCTCGCCTGATGTGACCTCTCCATGTGACTCTTCACAAGACTCTCACTGATGATGCACACCTGACCCATCACAAAACCTACCACAAGACCCTCACTTGACACACCCACACCTGATCCAACACAAGACCCATCACAAGACCCTGACCTGAGGTGACCCTCGCCCAGTGGTGGGTTGCCCCTGGTTCAGACTGGTTCTATAGAACCGGTAGTAAAACTGGCAGGAGGGTAAAACCCTGATGTCATCAGAAGCGCATGCGCAGAAGCAAGGCGCACATGCTTGTTTCGCTTGCACGCGCACGCAACCCCATTGCAAACCGGTAGTAAAGGTAAGTAGAACTCACCCCTGCCCTCTCCTGATATGACCTTACCATCACAAGACCTTCTGACCACACAAAGCCCTTATAAGCAGAACACTGACACTGACATCCCCTAAATTCTGCTGAAGATGTTACCTAGCCTGGTAAAGAAACATTCGGAAACCAACCCACAAGCTCAGAGAACAAACCCCCACCCTCATATGCAACTGGTTCTATTCTAGTCTCTATTTGATTTAGACTAAATTCTTCACACTAATGGAGAAGTCCAAAACACCAACCAAAAATCATTTCATTTCATTTGCAGGAAATTAGAATAAAATATATCTGCTATTATTCCTTTCCATTCTTACATTTAATAATGTCCTATTCTATCATATGAAACATTGCATCTCCACCAACAATGAGGGGGAAAGACACTAGAATATAAATGGAGAGCACACCCCACTTCTTACTAGCACTGATACGTAGTTTACATAGTTTGGGTAATGAAATGTCTTCAAGAAAACAGGCAAGCTCAGAGAGCACCAAAGTCCCCTCATAAAACATTACAGTAAGAATCTTTGGAGCAGAAGTATCCATGAGGAAGGAAGGGTCAAAACAAGAAAATGGTGACCAGGGTAGTACATTTATAGACTCGGTGGACACAAAATACAGACTTTGTTTATACTACTGTGACCGTCATCTTGCCTTTTCTGACAACTCCTGTATAGATGTTGCTTGTTTGGAGTGCTGCCACAAGACTTTTGAACACCCTAGATACAGTGATAGGCTGCTGCCAGTTCCAACCAGTTCAGGCGAACCGGTAGTTCCAACAATCAGCTGGCCTCACCCAGCTAACCCTGCCCTATCCTGTCCTATATTTCCTTCTTTCTGGCTCAGCTGATTCACGCTGCACAGCTGATTTCCGCGCCTCCCCTGTTCTACTTACCGGGGCTGCCTAAGAAGCTGAGCTTCAAATTGCTGTATTTTGAATGCTGTGTGTAAGGGTATTAGGCGCGTGCTCACACGAAACCTGCATGTACGCGCATATGAAGCCTACATGTGCATACAAAGCACGTAGTCACAGAACTGTTTGTTAAACCGGCTGCAGCCCGCCACTGCTTAGATAGTACGACTCTGATTTATATTTCTTTTATGTGAACTTTTTTGATACTTAACAATTGTTATTTTCAGGAAAGAAATTTACCAGAAGCTGAGTGACCTCTACCCAACCCATGCCTGTAAGCAATACCTGGAAGCCTTTCATCAATTAGAAAAATACTGTGGCTACCAAGCGGACTGTATCCCTCAATTCCAAGATGTCTCTGCTTTTCTAAAAGGTTAGAGCAATTGTAGGGCTGCTGGTGTAGAAACAAACTTCAAGGAGCCTCCAGGCCAAGCAATGTGGCATGACTCACTAGTACTTCTTTCTAGCCCAATAATGGTCTGAAGGTTTATGCAGCTGAAGAATCTTGTGATTCTGGGAAGATGTCCAGTTTTTGAAATTTGCCAAAGGCCAATAAGCAGCAGAACTCCAGAACTACCTTTTTACCTGTTAATTTTTTTAAAAAGTTATATTGGATACCATTTCAAGCATAATATTGACCACTGGCTTTCGTTTTGTTTATGGATGATAGAACAAGAAGAAATCTCTACACTATTTGAGGGATGTACACCAAACAATTATAAAAATGTAGGCAACATTTTAAGGCATTTAGGAAAAGATTTATTTCATCTATTTTGTGGCCGAGTGGGCACAAATGAATCCTGCAAGCTGCTGTCAGATGGGGGCATTTCTATCATCTTTGAAGTTGTCAAGAGTGATATAACCTATGCTCTTAAGCCTCAGAAAGAAAAAAGGCCCATAAATACACTCCATGCATGTCTCAACTGGGTGCTGCTTCTGTCCTTATTAGCTCCCATCCATGTGCTGCAAAAGGTGCTTGCTTTAAATGTTAGAGTTGAAATCAGAGGTGGGTTTCAGCAGTTTCTGACCAGTTCTGGAGAACCAGTAGTGGAAATTTAGAGTAGTTTGGAGAACCGGTAAATACCACCTCTGACTGGCCCTATCCCCATCTATTCTCTGCCTCCCAAGTCCCAGCTGATTGGGAGGAAATGGGGATTTTGCAGTAACCTTCCCCTGGAGTGGGGAGGGAATGGAGATTTTACAGTATTCTTCCCCTACCATGCCCACCAAGCCACGCCCACCAAGCCATGCCATGCCATGCCCACCAAATCACACCCACAGAACTGGTAGTAAAAAATTTTGAAACCCACCACTGGTTGAAATGCACCATTTGTCATTCTTCCTTCTTAAACCGATCCTCTTGGATTCAGCAGGGCTTTAATTGATCTCAAAGGAAACACAAGAAGCAGATGATGATTACAGCATTTGTGGAATCACAGGTTCCATCAGAGGCATGAATCTGATGAAATCAATTATACTGAGAAGCTTCTTGTTTCATGGCAACATCTCAAGGACACAGTTGATGGCATTTGTTGACTTTGAGCTTATAGCCTAATGTCAAACTCGATCACGTCATGTGACGTATCATGATGTACCATGATGTTTTTTTGCCTTTGTGGAGTCTAGGTGGGCATGGCCTGTGTGTGACGCATCTGGCCTGTGGGCCGCCAGTTTGACAGGCCTGGCCTGATGGTTTCCCTTCTCTCCTTTAGCTTATAGTCTAATGGTTCCCATTTAGAGAGCATTATGTTTAATGGCTGAGAACTGGCAATAAGGAGATTCACTTTGAATGTTTGGATCAGTGATAAATCAGTGGATGACTAGGTGGTTCAGCGGCTAAGACACTGAGCTTGTCAATCAGAAAGGTCAGCAGTTTGGCAGTTTGAATCCCTAGTACAGGTCTCTTGCTGTTCTGTCCCCTCCCATGAGTGGCAGAGGCTCAAATAGCCCGGCAGTAACAAACTTCAGAAAGACTGAAGCTGGCCCTTTAATAAATAGTTCTCTTCCAAAGCGTATATCAGTCCAATAGTTACCGGGCAATGTTCCAAAGGTCTTGGCAGACGGCCAGCAGGCTAATACAGGAATGCAGACTCTTGTCAAAACTCCAAACTAACAGTTGTAACTCCACTGCATCCAAAACGCCAACAAATTGTTCACCACGCCTTTCCAGCCCAGTCACACCCCTTTTATATTTTGTAGGGCATGGCCCTACGTCTCCTGACTACACCTCTTAGGACGTGGCAATAGCTGTTCTCTACGACGTCTCCTATGTCTCTCTCTTGCATCTAATAGGGGTTTCCTCTCGTCGTTATCGGCCCTTGTTTCCTCCTCAATTTGGCTGGGGTCCATAGGCACGTCAGCAACTGTCAGTTCTTGCTGACACACCAGTGAAGACGGCCCACCCCCGGCACATAGCTCGTGACAGTCTCCTCCTCCATATCATCCTCCAAATCAGCATGTGAAGATAAATCAGCCTCTGGGGCTGGGGTCACAACACCTGCGTGAGCAGGGGGTTGGACTAGATGACCTCCAAGGTCCCTTCCAACTCTGTTACTGTTACTATTCTTTCTTAGGCCAACCGACTTCACAGGGAGTTGCCTTGAGTTCCTGATCTTTGATGAGATAATAGAAGAGGACAAAGATACCAATCCTTTCAAGGAACCCAGAAAGATCTGTGGGGAGTTTTATCTAAAAGAGTCCACAAATGGTTCCTCAACAGATAAGAGCCTGGTAAAAGGACCAGTGTCTTCAAGGATAGTTTCCAGCTGTAGGCCAGGGCTTCTGGCTCCAAGACTGTGGGAACAACTCATGCTTAATCCTTGGTATTTCTGAACAGGAATCACCTTTCTTTTAATAGTAGAGTTTGTTTTCAGATCTTCCTTCCCCCCATTTCCATTGGGGATATCACTGTGAACTTGTTTATTTTTGCTTACAATTTTGTGTGTTGCTCTGTGAAGGGCCAATACTCTGAGAAGGTTCCAAAATCATTTATCCAAGGTTCCATGATTAGATGGGAAATTACAATTCTCCAGAAGAATAGAGACCAAAAGGGAAGAATTCATTCATATGAAATACATGTGTGAAAGAGAGACATTTTCACGACAGGACAATGCACGTGAAAATGGAATAATAATATAACAGCAGAGCTTGGTAGATTGCATCATTCCGAAGATATAAGTATATTTTCACTATGAGTTGAACTGCGGTGTCAATTTCTCTTACAGAAAGAACGGGCTTTAGCTTGAGACCAGCTGCAGGGCTACTATCTCCTCGGGATTTCCTTGCTGCCTTGGCATTTCGTGTCTTTCAGAGTACTCAGTACATAAGGCACTGGTCGTCCCCCATGCATTCCCCAGAACCGTAAGTAGAAGTGAGCAGATAAATGTCATGATTTTTCTCAGTGTGTTCCTGGAAGGCTGCATTTTAGACTGATAAACCTGCTTTTCTGCTAAACCTGCTTTTCCTACGCCTGAGTGGCGTAGGAGGCTAATGCCTCTACTAAGGCAGCATTTAACATCCAGCTGCCTGCAATTACTGCGAGTTCAATTCTCACCAGGCTCAAGGTTGACTCAGCCTTCCATCCTTTCTAAGGTGGGTAAAATGAGGACCCGGTTTGTGGGGGCAATAAGCTGACTTTGTATAAAATATACAAAAGTATGAAGGCTATTGCTTAATGCATTGTAAGCCGCCCTGAGTCTCCGGAGAAGGGCGGCATGTAAATATAAATAAATTAAAAAAAAATTTTGTGCCATGCCCTGGAATTGCCAACCAGGTGGCTCAATGGCTAAGATGCTGAGTTTGTTGATCAGAAAGTTTGGCAATTCGGTGGTTCGAATCCCTAGTTGTTGTGGCCCGCCAGCGGCCTGCGCAGATCGTGGCTGATCCTGACGAGGAGGAGACTGGTATGGTGTCGCGCCAGTAGCCGGTGCTCACGTCAGACAGCGAGGAGGCCGAAGAGGATGTGATGCCAGAGGCAGAGACTCAGCCAGGGCCTTCAGAACCTCCAGAGGCTCTTCCACTTTGCTCTCTCCACTGGAAGGAGCCTCTGGAGGTTCTGAAGGCCCTGGCTGAGTCTCTGCCTCTGGCATCACATCGTCTTCGGCCTCCTCGCTGTTTGACGCGAGCGCCGGCTGCACAGGCTGCTGGCGCGACACCACACCAGCCTCCTCATCGTCGGGATCAGCCACGATCCGCACAGGCCGCTGGCGGGCTACAACACTAGTATAGGTCTCCTGCGTGAGCAGGAAGTTGGACTAGATGACCTCCAAGGTCCCTTCCAACTCTGTTAATGTTGTTATTGAGTCCAGTCTGAAGAAGGCAAAACCAGCATTGCGGTGTTTCCAGAATTGGGGCACAAGGGATGTAATTCTTAAAAAGTAGCAGGAGATGGGGGAAAAAAAAGAAGGTAGGAAGCATTTAAGATTCTTGCTCACTTGGCACTCACAACAGTTTTCACTGTCAGCCTCAATCATTTATGATGTGTTCACACCCAAAGCTCTTTTCTGGCCCCTCACTCATTTCTTTTATTCACCAGTTTTGTTTTCAGCCGTATTTTATTACATTCTGCTTCTTTTCAACTTTTGACATCAGAATCCAATCCCAGCATATGCACTGCCAAATTCTATCCTTTAAAAAAAAAAGTTTGTATAAGCTTCTCTGAAATTTAAACTACACACGGGGCTGTTCATGTGTCGTCCCACCCATTCATACTTTCGACTTCTCTTTCTCTCTCCTTTCTTCCAGCTGCATTCTCTGATAGGAGACCAATATGGGAAGGGACAGGTATTCTTCCTTCTTTGCTTTGTAGTTTGTTGTCTAGATTTTTCAAAGTGGAAAAGAAATCAGTATTTTTTTACAGCCTCAGATGGTAGTCTGGGCAGCTGCCAAAGAGAAGATGGAAAAGAATAATTTGTAGTGTAAGCCTAGTCTTTAAAAAAAAACCCTCTTCCTAAATGTAATTTTACAAAGGCATGGACTTGCATACAGGTCATTCTGAATTTCTCATGGAATGTATTTTTACATCTTCTATGAGCAATCACTGAATCTCCAAGGTCTTTTTAAGAATAGAATAGAATAGAATAGAATAGGATAGGATAGGATAGGATAGGATAGGATAGGATAGGATAGGATAGGATAGGATAGGATAGGATAGGATAACAGAGTTGAAAGGGACCTTGGAGGTCTTCTAGTCCAACCCCCTGCTTAGGCAGGAAACCCTATGCCATTTTAGGCAAATGGTTGTCCAATCTCTTCTTTAAAACTTCCAGTGTTGGAGCATTCACAATTTCTGGAAGCAAGTTGTTCCGCTGATTAATAGTTCTAAATTTTAGGGACTAAAATTTTAGGGATTTTAGGGACTTCCTCTGCGTAACAATGACAGCTACTGACTGGATCTCCAAACTCGGCATTAAACTCTGAAATGTTTAATTTCTGTTTTCCTTTTACTGTAGGTTTTCTTACAGCTCTTTTTCTAATTGTTTTAATTGTTTCAACCTATATAAATGAAGTGTTTTAATATTGTGTGTGACCAGCCATACGCTAAATAATAAATAGTTCTAAATGTCAGGAAATAATTTTTATTGGCTGCTACCCCATTACTACTACCTTTCTTTTTAACATTTTAATATATTTTATTGAGTTTCATAATATGATAAACATACAAAAAGAAACAAAAGTTAAAGAACTGAGAGAAAAGAGAGAGAGAGAGGGAGAGAGGAAGGGAGGGAGGGAGAGGAGTGCAAAGAAAAAAAATCAGTGGTGACTTCCAACTTTTTTCAGTGCAATAAAATACAAAAAATTAATAATAATTACAACCTCAACCTTTTGCTTTACATCTCACAACATTTCAAGCCATGTCTATATTAACTTTTCATTCTAATATCAACATCTAAAATCAAAGTTCTGTCCGTCCGTCCGTCCCATCCTGACCCCCTCCCCCCCAGTTTCAAGCAAAAATCCAGAAGTAGTTTCCAAGTAGAAACAAAACTAGATAAAATGTAAAGGTAAAAGTTTTCCCTGTCCAGTCATGTCCAGCTTTAGGGGCCACTGCTCAACTCTGTTTTGGTTCTGTCCTCCCACGAGAGAAACAGCCAGAGATGGACAAAGTGACTGGTTTGCAGCATGCATGACTGGTTATGGGATGTTAGTATAACCACAACTGTCTGAACATCAGTGTAACAACAAGCATCTGAGCCTGACCGCCC
Organism: Ptyas mucosa; assembly: GCA_012654045.1. Classification (NCBI taxonomy): domain Eukaryota; kingdom Metazoa; phylum Chordata; class Lepidosauria; order Squamata; family Colubridae; genus Ptyas; species Ptyas mucosa. Next base: position 336,598 of record WNWU01013802.1, on the reverse strand, counting down.
TTCTGTAGATAAGGAAGGCCTTTTCCATTGGCCCCTTTCACTTCGGCATATAGGGAACTATGGTGTTCATGTCAGCTACCATCTCATCAGATGCACATGCTGATTACAAATTTCCCTTTATACTTGCATCAGGAAATTAATGTCAACATTGAACCCATCTCAGGTCCCCCCAAATTTTACTCTCCTAGAAGGGGATCCCCATTATTTTCACCTTACATAGCCAAGTGTCTGAAGACGCTTCCATTTTCATGCAGCCAGCATGACTATACTCCTAGGCGCATGGAACGATTAAAACAATCAGTTTTGCCACCTCTGCAAATTCCATCACCTTTTGCTATCGACTCTTATATTGTGGGAATTAGTGTGTTTTTCCATATTTGTGCTTCTGCCCCCTTTTTAAAAAAGAAAATGTGCAACCATGGTTCCATGATCACCAACCTCCTGCCCTCCTCTTCCTCAATGCTGCCTGCCAGTGTATTATGCCAACCAGCCAGTTGAGACTGTAGCTGTGCATGTACATATGAAGCAAGTTATATAATATATATCCAAGCATTGTGGTGAGCTGAATTGATTAGTTGCTTCTCTGGGGATGTGCAACCAGCGAAGGCATTATTGTGACAAAAGACTCCATCCAGAACTCTCACTGGCTGTTAAACCCCAAAACATCGGCTGATTCATTCATCTAAGTCTTACGTTAGAGAATAAGATATATTTAAAAATATCTCATAATGGAGCTGCACCTTCATCTGGCAGCCATTGTATCCATTTCAGCATGGTTGGCTGTAGGACCATTTGGAGACCTTTCCAAATTAAAAGCTTTCATACTTGTGTTTGGATACCTGTCCTTGAACATTTCTGATCACTTCCTCAACTAATAGATGACTGAGTATGCCATGTGTAGGCTGCAGTAGTTTTGGGCCATCTTGGGAACTGATCTACGGATGTTCCATTTGGTTTGAATTTGGATTGTGTCTGCTCAATGTACTCCTTTGGTAAACATGAGAAATAGGTGGGAAATTGATTCCTGTATAGCTTTTGAAATCCACATGCCACCTGGAGACCTCAAGGCTATGTCAAGGTTTTTCAATATAGCAGAAGAGACAGCTGAAACAGCAGCAAGTCGTACATATATAGATCATAGGATTTCTGTGGTTTGATGGGGCAATGAAGAGTTTTCACTAAAACTAAAGTCAGGGATACCATTATGGCAATTTTTAACCTGTTTATTTTGGCAGGGATTGTTGCCACGAACTTCTGGGCCATGTTCCCATGTTAGCTGATAAGGACTTTGCTCAGTTTTCACAGGTAATTTTGTTCTTCTTATTCTGATGGAAGGAATGCCCCTGACATGGTGATGGTTCACATATTGATTGTGTTCATGGAATATACTTGTGTAATTAAATCAGTAACCCACGTTCTGAGTTCGTATAATTCTCTGAACCATTAACTAACACAGCACAACACAGCAAACAAATGAAAACAAACAACAATCATGATTAAAGTTAAAGGAATTAACTTTAGCGTGCCATGTGAATATCAGAGTGGGGAGTTACCAACTCTGCAAGCATCAGTCAAAGCCTATGTGTGTGTGTGTGTGTGTGTGTGTGTGTATACTTGGAAGCTGTCTTTCTTTTCTTGGAAGCTGTCTTCCTTTTTTCCCTTTGGGATGATTTGTCTAAGCTTGGATCTAGCACTCCATTTACATCTTCTACAAAAATTATTTCTTCCTCTGGAATTCTTATTAACATCTGCAAAAATCTTTCTTTTGTTTAACTCTGCCAGAGAGTATAGTTACTATTGAGTTAGACAAAGAAGCTTGACCTAGTATTAGACACTGTCGTATCTGACTCCGTATTTGGCACTTTAGGCTAGATAGGAGACAACCAAAATTTCTGTCTAATGCTACCTACTCAAAGCAGAATTAAGGCAAAGTTTTGCAAAGCACAGCAGAAATTGGAGGAATGCTTGGAAATTTAATAGAGGAGGTAAATTTTGCTAGGCAGCTATGTGGATTCTGAACATTCCTCAGGAAACCAGAAGGGGCCAGTGTAGTTCTTAAGGGTAAACAAAAGGCTACGTTTATCTAGACTGATTGTACATTTGTATTTATTTTTAAAATATATTTCTAGAGGAATTTATAAAGCATAAAAGCAAAATATAAATCAAGATTTTAAAGTAGGATGATATAGAAAATTAAAAATAAGTAGTAAAGTACCGGTATCAACTATAAGTGTTTCCATCAAGAAATGGGAAATAATAATGATAATAATAGCAACATCAACAATGAGGAGGAGGAGGAGAAGGAAGAGGAGGAAGATAGATCTCAGCTGATAGAAAAAAAATACCATATCCCATATTTTTTTAAAAAATTCCATAGCTGCTCTATGTCAGGGTTCCAAGTAATACCCCCAACCAAGTAAGACACTCTATTCCAAGGCCTGGGACAATACCCACATTTTTGGAGACCACCAGCATATCATCACAGTGGAATGTCTATGGAGATTCTCAGTCATCCAGGTCATGGTTGTCCCAAAGGTGCTTTTCAAGAGGCAACTTGACTTTCCGGTTTTTCTTTGAAGACATTTCATTTCTCATCCAAGAAGTTTCTCCAGCTCTGCTCCATTAAGAAGCTTCTTGGATGAAAAGTGAAATGTCTTCAAAGAAAAACCAGAAAGTCCTGGATGACTGAGAAGACATTCCGCCGTAGACATTCCATGGTAATGATATTCTGGTGGTCTTCAAAAATGTGGCTATGAAAAAGCATTTTTTGGGACATTTTGGTGGAAGTCACATGGATTTCTGAGAATTCTGAGGGGGAAGTCAATTCAGTGGACAGGTGTCATGGCAGAGAAGGCATCTTCCTAGATCCATGATGGCGAACCTATGGCACATGTGCCACAGGTGGCACATGGAGCCATGTCGCCTGGCACGCCAGCTTAGCTCCGGGAGTCTCTGGAGGCTGGGGACAGCAAAAAACATCACTTCCTATCCAACTGGAAGTTGGGAAATGGCCCGTTTCAGGCCTTCGAGGGGTGGGGAAGGCTGTTTTCACCCTCCCCAGATGCATAGAGAGGATCTGGAGCCAGGTGAGAAAGAAAAACGTGCCATCACATGCCAAGAGTGGGGGAGGAGGCGGGGGGTCACACTTGCATGCACGGGGCGGGGCACATAGAATTATGGGTGTGAGCACGCATGCACACGAACCTCCCTGCCCCCTCCTTCCTGGCATGTGATGGTAAAAAGGTTAGCAATCACTGTCCTAGATCTTGATAGTTGGCATATTTGAAGGATCTGAAGTGTACCAACTCTGCTTGATATTAATGGATGAACATGGGATATAGGTAATCCCTAAAGTCCCATGATGGACTTTATACATGACAACCAGCACTTGAATCACACCTAGAAGCTCACTGGTAACCAGTGCAGCTTGAAGAGCAGTGGAATTATATGGGACTATTGAAATGTTCTCACGCTGCCTGTGGCATTGCATTTTGGACCAGCTGATTGTTCCATAACTTTCTGGAGAACAACAGTAGCAGCAGCAACTGATAATGGCAAACTGTCTCCTGTTATACCTTCTTTCAAATGTTGCACAGGCCATTGTCATTTTCAGTAAGCAGCTGTTGCCTGGGTTGGGCTGAGCAATGCTGGGTTAAATTACTTTAGGATAAGCAATTTGATTTACAGCTCTGCACTGATGTTTCCATATGTTCAAATCACATGGGGTGGATTATCTCATATTAGAAAGTATATGCGCCACTTCCATATATTCTTCTTCTTGGCTAAACAAGAATCCAAAGATGAAGTACTGGCTCTATAATCATGAAATAATAAACTGACCTAAGGGAAGTTGCAAGCAGAACAAACCATACAGATGTTTATCCTAAAGATGACAATCTTGCTTAGAGTGTAAATATTTCTGGAAAAAGACTCTCTATTCCCATAAGCAAATTCATGGAGAATGTGTCCAGCAATTGCTATTAGACCTCAATGTTTTAGGGAACTATATAGTATCTCTGATCAGTTGAAGGACAAGATTGTGAGAGATTTTTTGGCTTCCTGCAGTTAACTTCACTGACCACTGTCAGAAAAAGTATGCTGGATTAAATGGAGACAGATTCTGAACTGACCATTTACTTGGGGTTAGTTCACACGACAATGGTCTACATCAGGGGTCTCCAACCTTGGCAACTTTAAGCCTGGAGGACTTCAACTCCCAGAATTCCCCAGCTAGGAGAATTTTGGGAATTGAAGTCCTCCAGGCTTAAAGTTACCAAGGTTGGAGACCCCTGATCTACATAGTCTGATATATTCCTAATTTATTTCCCCTTATTAAGTTAAAGGCAGAAGGACTTTTTATAGCATGTTGCTTAATTCTTTCTCCTTGACTAGTGTGTTGTGCTGCTAGGTCCTAAAGGGGAGGAGTAGGGACACAGAATGATAAAGCAATGTTTTAATATTTTAATTATAACACTAATCATCATTCCTACAATTAAATTAATAATTATTTTTAATAATTACTAATTACATATTTCTTGTTTAATTTATTTAATTAATTATTTAATAATTAAATAATGTTAATTAATGTAATTAATGTATTCATTATTGTAAAGTAAAAATATTTGAAATATTAAATCATGAAGTATTAAATAACATGAATACTATGAGTTAATATTTCAATTATTTTTTTATTTGTTTTATTATTTGTAAGCCAACCAGAATTACTTTGCAGGGGAGGTGGCATATAAATTTAAATATACGTATACGTATACGTATACGTATACATATACATATACATATACATATACATATACATATACATATACATATACAT
>WNWU01013802.1:308510-331754 GCA_012654045.1 Ptyas mucosa | reverse complement strand
TACATATACATATACATATACATATACATATACATATACATATACATGTGGCAGCATTGCAGTGTAAGCCCTGTTCCTCATGTACGTGCAATGGGAGGTTGCCCACACAGCGCACAAAGGGGAAGAAGTTGTGACATACTGAAGATACTATTGAAAAATAATTTAACTTTGCAATTTCTTTTCTGAAAGACTTTTATGGAATGGAATGGAAATTGGCTTGTAATTTCAATAAAAATCAATGTGCTTGGTTTAGGATATTGGGCTGGCTTCTCTTGGAGCATCTGATGAGGATATTGAAAAATTATCAACAGTGAGTAGAAATCACATTGTCAAGCAGTGGGTAAATCAGGGGATTCAGGCAGTTCAAATGAGTTATTGCAAGCTTAAGCTCTGTACATGAATCTGGCCAACTAATGGTCAAGGGAAATGAGTGGGAGATACTGTAAGAAAGGCATTCAAGGTGGGTTGCACAAGGACTCGTGACTTATAACACATTTGGTCCCTCTCTTAGGCTCAGCCTGGTCTCCTACATATATTTTGACAGCAGAAATATGATGCCAAAGAGCCATATGTATACAATAACACACATGAATGGAACGTATCATAAATATTCTATGCTTCCCAAACAGCCAAGACATAATGCTTATTTTCTGCAAGAAAATCGTACATGGAGAGAGAGGTGGGGAGGGAGGGAGAGAGACAGAGAGAGAGAGACAGAGAGAGAGAGAGAGAGAGAGAGAGAGAGACAGAGACAGAGACAGAGACAGAGACAGAGACAGAGACAGAGACAGAGACAGAGACAGAGACAGAGACGGAGAAATTCTATCATCATGTCTACTTCTTACAACATAGGATCCTTCCCCATATCCAACCATCCAGGATCTAAGCACCAATAGCATGGCTTTTTCCAACCTACTGTCCTTCAGTATATTGGCCATCGAAATAGGAACTGTTTTCTAATACACCTGGAAGGTGCAAAGTTGGAAAAAGTGGTTAGATAGGTGTAATTCCCATTGGGACATATTTGTATTTTCCCTTCTTCTTTACAGAACTGAACTTTGGTGGCCCTGATTCAGCTTGTGGCTATTGTGCTGTTGTTGTTTTCCCAGAATGCATCAAATATGATATCAAGTAGAGATACAGTGAGAAAACACTATTTTCAACACTATACTCTCTCATCCCAACAAAAAGAAGTATCAAGTATCAAGGGAGATGGACAAATAATTCCATTAATCCAAAAATAAGTGGTAGTAAATGTTGGATTAAGAATTGGGAAGGTTGTTTTTTTTTTTTACTCCAGATGAATTCTCATAATCTATTTTTTTCTCTTCTCTTCTTCTTAGTTCTATTGGTTTACAGTTGAGTTTGGCCTCTGCAAACAAAATGAATCTATCAAAGCCTATGGAGCAGGCCTCCTCTCTTCCTATGGAGAACTGATAGTAAGTTTTTAAAAATATTTTTGTCTGATATATGTCTTCCCTAGAAACATCAACAGCTTAGGAGTTTGCAATATTTAGCAACACATGGGCATTACTAGCAGGGAACACTGGAAGGTAACTCAGAGGCAAATGTTTATAGATTTACCATACTTTTTGGAGTATAAAACACACTCCCCCCCAAAAGAGCATGAAAATTTGGGTGCATTTTATACACCGAATGTAGACCCGCACACCCGCCAGCCCCCACCCTTTGGCTGTTTTTGGCCTCAACACATTGCATTTTTTGGTGGTTCCAGTTGGCGGGGATCAGCAGTGGGGCGATCCCCATCGCCTGGAACCACCCAAAACGCGACACATAGAGGCCAAAAACGGGGCATGTGGAGGCGGAAAATGCAATGCACGGAGGCCGAAAACATGACGCCATGGTCTGTGGCAATCCCTGCAGCCTGGAACAGCTGATTGGGGGTATTCTGGGAGGCCAATCCACCCGCCAATCAGCTGTTCCTGCTGAATCAGGCTGTGATAATGTGCTGAAGCTGACCAGGCTGTTTGCTATTTGCTGCAAGGATGCTGGCCAGATGAATACCGATAGGTGCTGGTAGGCAGAGGCACAATTGGTTTTTTTTGTTTTCCTCCCCAAAATCTAATGTGCACCTCATATTCCAGCGTGACTTATACTCCAAAAAAATTGGTATTTTAACATGAAATAAAACTCTTCACAGAATCTTAATGATGAACAAGATACTTCTCATCAACCAACTGTAATGAAAACTCAGATTGGTCATTGTTTCAAATATAGGTAACCCTTGATTTAGACTCATTTGTTTAGTTGACCATTCAAAGTTACAAGAGCAAAAAGCATGACTTATGACTAGTATTCATACTTATGACCAGTGGTGGGATTCAGCCAGTTCGCACCACTTTGGGAGAACCGGTGGTTAACTTCCTGAGCAGTTTGGTGAACTAGTTGTTGGAAGAAATCATTAAGGCAGAGAACCGGTTGTTAAATTATGTGAATCCCACCACTGCTTATGACTATTGTACAGTGGTGGGTTTCAACTGTGTTACCACCGGTTCATTTCATACACATGCTTCATGCATGCACACCAAACTTGCGCTGCACGCAAGTGCAGTGTATTATGTAACAGCTGAGACGCAGCAATCCTCTCTGCTGCGCCTTTCAGCTGGGCTAAAAATGACAGACTATAAGGTATGTATAACACAGGGGCGGGTGGGAGGGCCAAGCTAACTGTCAGAGAGAACCAGTTCGCTCTAAGCTCACCATCACTGCTACCGGCTCGCCCGAACCGGCCCGAACCGACCCGAACCGGTAGAAACCCACCACTGCTATAGTAACATCCCTGTGGTCACATGATCAAAATTCAGATGTTTGGGAACTGGCCTGTATTTATGATGGTTGCAGTGTCATTGGGGGGGGGGTGTCATGTGGTCATGTGATCCCCTTTGGCAACCTTCTGATAAGCAAAGTCAATGGAGAAGCCAGATACATTTAACAACCGTGTTATTAGCCGCACTAATGCAGTGATTTGCTTAACAACTGTGGCAAGAAAGGTTATAAACTGTGGCAAAATTACTTAGCAATGGAAAATTTGGGGCTCAATTGTAGTCATAAACCAAGGACTATCTGTATTTAAAATGTGTGGCTTGGATTCAAACCTGGTCATAAGTGGAATAGATCCATTAAAATAAAGGGAACCAGAAGTATCCAGTGGAATGTTTTTATGACAACCTTTTTTATTTACAATATGCATAAAAATATGCAACACCTGGAGAAAGGAGTGGGACCTCAGTTGTCATCTTGATTTCTTTGATGTCCCTCTGTCCTACCCCATGGATGCTCTCGAATTAAGTTAGTTCTGATTTAACTGTTATTAGGGGACTTAGCATACAGGCATATTAAGGTTAAATTTTTCCCAAATTAGCAAACCTTACAGTAATTCAATTGCATAGATGAGATTTACAGTAAGTCATGCCCATTTTAAATCCTATTGTTTTTATTGGACCTGTTTTAAATTTGATGTATTTTTACAGAGACGTAAAGTGCCTGAAATGCATATACCGCTGGCCACTGCTGGATGCTATGCCAGCTATCCACCATCTTATGATGCTGGCTGAGAATTACGGAAGATGTAGTCCAGCATATTTTTAAGGCACCACTTTGGGTTCACTTGGCTGCCTTAGCTGAAGTTATCCAAAATGATTCCAGTTGTAACATTGCTGTTAAATATACTATCTGTTTATAAAGCAATGGATAGCCAGTGTTTGTAAAAGAAGGCCAATTTCAGAGTTCATTTTCAAGTACCATTTGCCCTAGAACCATGATGGTGAACCTATGCAACACGTGCCACAGGTGGCCCGCGGAGCCATGTCAGTGGGCACGCGAGCTTATGTCTAGCACACATGCATGTGCCAGCCAGCTGATTTTCGGGCCTTCTGGGCTCACCGGAAGTCAGCAAACGAGCCATTTCTGGCCTCCAGAGGGCCTCCGGGGGGGGGGGGGGGGGGCCGTTTTTTTTTTGCTTTTTAAAAAATTTGCTTTATATGCTGCCCTTCTCCGGAGACTCAAGAACCTGGGGAGGGCAGAAAATGGGCCTACGGGCCCACCGGGCCATCTCGTGCCAAAAGCGGGGGAGTGCGGGGGGGTCACGCACGCATGCGCGGGGGGGCGGGATGCATAGAATTATGGGTGTGGGCACACTCGCGCGTGACCCCCCTGTGCTCCCCCCACTTTTGGCACATGATGGCAAAAAGGTTAGCCATCACTACCCTAGAAACTCAGTTTTGCCCTTCAAATGGGAGGTGACATTTAAACATACTCTATCTGAACCAGTGGTGGGTTTCAAAAATTTTTACTGCTGGTTCTGTGGGTGTGGCTTGGTGGGCATGGCATGGCTTGGTGGGTATGGCTTGATGGACGTGGCAGGGGAAGGATACTGTAAAATCTCCATTCCCTCCCCACTCCAGGGGAAGGTTACTGCAAAATCCCCATTTCCTCCTGATCAGCTGGGACTCGGGAGACAGAGAATAGATGGGGGCGGGGCCAGTCAGAGGTGGTATTTACCGGTTCTCCGAACTACTCAACATTTCTGCTACCAGTTCTCCAGAATTGGTCAGAACCCCACCTCTGATCTGAACCCATCACTTACCATGCCAGTGAATACGCTGTCTCTTGAACTTGACCAACAGTATAGTTTTGCGCTATATTTTTTTTCTGTATGTTCAGCTGTTCTGCATTATATACAATGAATTTTATGTTAACACCCAGGCTGGAGTTGAGCCCATGTACAATAAAATTTAATGGCCCATAGTTCCCAGCTGGCAGGCGTTTTTCCTCTGCATGCTTCGTTTGCTGCAAAACAAACCTCCCTTCATTGTGAAAGGTTATGTGGGGTCATCAAGCACTTTTTAAGCATATCTTCCCACTGCACAAATGAAAAGTTCAGAAAGGAAAGCTGGGTCTGAGATTATAAAAACTTTTCAGCATGTATTCGTAAGCCTTGAGCATTATATATCTGTATATTATTACAAGGGGATCTGGTTTAAATTTAAGGAATATTCACAGGGAGAATTGACTCAACATCATGCAATTGCAAATGAAATAATTGAGCTTAAGTCCAGCTAAAATTCAACATTTGGAAGAGAATTAAGGCTGCTTTTTCGCCGACTTTGGGAGATATTATGAGTTTCAAAAGATAGAGATGTCCTCGGGCTAGCTTAACTCCTCGTGATTGCTATACATGACCAAAGGCAGGGCTTCTTGGCAGCAGCCTCCCATTGCCTTCATTAGGGAATATATATTTTTAGCTTCCCAGTTTAATTTACCCCTTTGGAATTCCCTAGTGACATTCACCCAGCTTCAACTAGATCTGATTCTGAATAACTTTTGAGCATGGAAAAGATTAGGCAGGGGTCAAATTAGAAACCAACAGCTTTGACCCAACAAATATTGAATTTGGGCTTTGTTGAGTCATATTACAATGCCATCACCATTTCTGGAAAGACATCCCCTCCCTCCCTCCCTCCCTCCCTCCCTTCTTTCTTTCTTTCTTTTTGTGACACTTCCAATAAGAGTCATAATATGAGGACACAGGCAGGGGTGTATCTCTGGAACAGCTTTTCATAACCTGGACAACATCCAGATTCATGGATGTCAGCTGCCAAAATCAAATCTCAGCAATAGTTATTCTGCCTGGGACTCCTGGCAACTGAAAACTCATATATCTGGAGAGTGCCAAGGCTGGGTAAAACTATTTTGAAGGCTCTTTTCCCCCTCTTTTTGGCAATTAAGAAATACAGTAGCAAGGACTACCTTAGTTGTAATGGCAGACTGAAGACAGCTCCACTTTTGTGGAGTCAACAACAGTGTTGAATAGAGGAACTGGTGAATTGATCAGCTTCTTGGAACTCTTCTCTGGATCAAGGAGAGAACAATGATCACCCACACATTCGCACCATGCAGAATCTCCCAACAAAGAGATAATAAAATAACCACCTCCAGCAGATTTGATAGTTCTGGGAGCCAGGGAGAAAGCCATCTTGCCTAAGGCATGGGCAAGCATCTTCAAAGAGACATTGGGTTTGCCTACTTCCTCTCTTTTAAGTAATCTAGGAAGCTGCTCATTATTAATTTACTAGAAGTTAAGAACCTTCCAAAGCAGTGGTGGGATTTAGCGGGTTCGTGCTGGTTCAAGCCGGTTTAGGCGAACCAGTTGTTAAATTGCTGGCTGGCCTGTCCCCTCCCCTCCCTGCCCCTTCCAGGAGTCCCCACACACCCCAATTTTGTTCCCAGGAGGCTGCAGGGAGGCCACTAGGCCCAAAATGGGGTGTGGGGGGCAGTGCACCCCCCCATGGGCTGTTTTTGCTCCTGGGGGGTGTAGGAGGCTGAGAGCTGCCTGCCACATATCCCTGGCCACCCCCACCATGACCACGCCCACCCAGCCAGCCATTAGGGCAGAGAACTGGTTGTTAAATTATTTTAATCCCACTATTGTTCCAAAGGATATGCTTTATTACACTGGGAGACTCTCCTTCTGCTCTGGATGAAAGAAGTTCCATATAAGTTTAAGAATTAAAAAGAAAAATTTTACTTTTTGGAAAACAGAAAGGTTTGCTGACTGGAAAATAAACAGACGATAGGGGATTTTGAAGATTGACTAGAGGGAATTTGAAAAAATTAAGTATAATTAAAGGAGAAAAGATCCAATGGAGCAATATATTTGACTATAGAAGAAATTATGGCTGTTAGGGAACACCGTACTCCGATATTATGTAAGATTATCTGATTATGTAAGACTATCTTATAACAGGATATAGAAGAATCACAGATTTTATTGGGTAACACAGAGAACGAGACTGATGGAATGTGGATTTGGACTTTTTAAAAAAGAAATGCAAGATTACAAAAGTGACATGGAAAAAAGGCACTGTGGGTCTGAAAATAGATTTTAAAATGTCAGAATATGACATGGAGAAAGATGATACAATGGATTTACAAACAAAACCAGCTGATATCTTAATAAGTAAGAACAATTACGAATAATAACTCAGAACAATTGTTTTGAAAGTTTTTTTTATTTTGGCTTTACAAAAGGGATGTACTAAACTACTGAAACGATTCCTGAAAGGAGACAAAGAAAAAATGATAAGAAATCAGCCTTGTGGGATGTTATTTTATAGGATTAAAAATCAAACTTTTAAAAAGTAAACAGGGGGATTATAAAGTATACTTATTTGACCAAGACCAAATAATATATACCAGTTTGTGATATCTATAAATTTCTTTTTTTTCTTTTTTTTACTAAAACTGAACAATGAAACTTTAAAGATCTGTTTATAAGTGGGGAGATATTTATTTTGTTTTATTGCTTAAAGGAAGTGGATATATAGTGGATTTATTTGATTAAAGTTAATGTGTTAATGCAGTGATGGCTAACCTTTTTGCCATCGCGTGCCAGGAGGGGGGGAGGTTTGCACGCGCACGTGCCCACACCCATAATTCTATGCACCCTGTCCTGTGCATGCATGCAAAACCCCCCTCCCTCCCCACTCCTGGCACACGATCGCCTGGTAGGCCTGTTTTTCTTTCTCACTTGGCTCCAGATCCTCTCTAGGCATCTGGGAAGGGCGAAAAAAGCATTTCCCACTCCCTCAGAGGCCCTCTGGGAGTCTCTGGAGGCTGGGGACAGCAAAAAACGTCACTTCCTGTCCCACCAGGAGTTGGGAAATGGGCCATTTCAGGCCTCCGGAGGGCCTCCAAGGGGGTAGGGAAGGCTGTTTTCACTCTTCCCAGATGCCTAGAGAGGATCCGGAGCCAGGTGAGAAGGAAAAACGGGCCTTCACCACTACCCCACAGGCCCTCCAGAGGCAGGAAACAGCCTGTTTCACTACTTCTGGTGGGCCCAGAAGGCCCAAAATTAACTGGCTGGCGCACGCATGTGCGCCAGAGCTGAGCTGGCATGCGCACTGATATGGCTATGCGTGCTACCTGTGGCACGCATGCCATAGGATCGCCATCACGGTGTTAGTGTGTATGGGGTGTTTTACTAATTCTAATAGCTTTTACTAAATTTTTGTTGATTAGTATCAAATGATGACTTTTTACAATTTGATTTGGGGATGAGATATCGGAGGAAGAGTTTTTTAAAAAATATGAGAGAAGGTGTTATGTTTTAACACCTGGAGAAGTGACTTCGGAGAAGGGAAGTCATCTTTTAGCAATTTTTCTTGGTTTTTTTTTTCCTTTTTAAAGTGTCTTTGCACTTCTCTTTTTCTTTACTTTGCTTTTTATATTTTTCTTAGTTCATATTAGTCTTTTATCTTTGTACTTTGAAACTTTCATAAAGTTATTATTAAAAAGTAATAATACAGTAACAACAGTGCTCCAGGTACCAAGTAGCCTGGCCGATATACTTCGCTGGAAACATGTCCTTTGAAAATACCTGGGCATGAGCATAGCATCTCTCTACTATCAATTAAAGCAGCCACAACATTTCTGCATGCAAGACTAAAAATGTATTTGCTTTATGAGTTGATTAGTTGAATAGCTGGTTGGGAATAGATATTGTTTGATTCTTCATCATGATGGTTAGTGTAACAGGCAGTTTGGTGTAGTTCTTAAAACATCAGTTAGAATCCCAGAGACTGTGAGTTCTAGTCTCTCTTTAGGCATGCAGGCAGCAGGGTGACCTTGGGCCAGTCACTCTCTCCAGTTCTTAGAAAGCAGCAATAACAAACCAATCTTCCCAAGAAAGCTGCAGGGATTCATCCAGGCTGTCACCAGGAGTCAAAACTGACTAGACTGGACCAACGCACCCACCGCCCAAGAAACAAACACAAATATAATAGGATTTCCAATTCACAGTTTAAATAGTTCCATGTAGAATTTAAAAATTAAAAGTGAACACTTTACAGTTTTGATGAGAAATAGGTTTTGCTTAACCTTACTCCATCTCACCTGTCTTTAAAAATGTACAAAAAATTAGAAATGTGCAAATCAAATAAATCTGAACCCTGGAAAAGCTGAATTAAATGGTTTGCACAGAAAATTGTTTCTATGATGTGGGAAAACAAAATTTAAAACAGCTTTTCTTGAAGCTCTATGGATTTAATAGAAATTTCACTCTACCATCCTATCCATCCATCCATCCATTCATTTCAGCTCCTTGGATGCTCCCAATTATCTATTGTGTTGTCAACTGAGTTGACGTCAATCTAAAATCACTTCTTCTCTTGTTCTTCACTAAAAGTATGCTTTATCAGAAAAGCCAGAATATAAAGCCTTTGATCCAGATGTGATGGTGGTCCAACCTTATCATGACCAGACCTTCCAGCCCATTTACTTTGTAGCAGACTCTTTTGAAGATGCAAAATCTCAACTACAGTAAGTATAAAGATGGTAAATTTATATCACCAGATTAGGTTGACCTGGATTTATATCAGGAGTGCAGAACCTGCAATCTCTAGATGTCCATGATCAAATGTGTTCTGTAGAGCTCTTGTGAAGCTAAGGCTGAGTTATGATTTTCAATCCGGGGGAAGATTTTCAAAGTTTAAAAAGTTGGGTAATCTTGGTTTAGAACTTCTTTCATTAACATTAGCAGGGATTCTTGGTCTTTATAGGCAGTTGACATTAGTACCTTTAGAGCAGTGGTTCTCAACCTTCCTAATGCCGCGACCCTTTAATACAGTTCCTCATGCTGTGGTGACCCCCAACCATAAAATTATTCCTAAAACTATTGAAAATATGTGCTTTCGGATGGTCTTAGGTGACCCCTGTGAAAGGGTCGTTCGACCCCCAAAGGGGTCCCGACCCACAGGTTGAGAACCACTGCTTTAGAGTGTGTAAACATACTAAGGATACAATTATAAAGTATTTACTGGTGAGACCAGTGGTGGGCTTCAAAAATTTTAGCAAGGGGTTCTCTGCCTGGGTGGGTGTGGCCATGGTGGGTGTGGCCTAGTTGGTCTCCTGCACCACGGCAGGGGGGACGTTTTTGCTCTTCCCAGGCTTTGGAGGCTTTGCTTGAGCCTCTGGGAGGGCAAAAACAGCCTCCCCAGGCTCCAGAGGCCCTTCTAAACTTCCAGTAGGCCTGTTTTTCACCACCACCCCCAAGCCTCCGCATGTGCCCTGCACTTATCTGCATCCAAAACGGGCTGCGTGGGGACACCTGGGAAGGAAGGAGCAGGGTGGGTGGGGCCAGCCAGGAGTGGGATTTGGGGATTCACCGAACTGCACAGAATCGTAGCTAGAGGTTCTCCCGAACCCCTGCAAACCCCCAGCAGCCCACCCCTGGGTGAGACCCATTGAGAGAATGATTCCCATGGTGGACATAGCCAGTTACAAAGCACTTATGACAATTGTACTAGCCACTCATTTCCTTAGAAAATTCTGTGCTATCTATGTTTACATGTCCCTTTTCTGGGCAATTAGACATACTGGGGTACAGTTATTCATCTATTTTATTTTCTAAGAAAGGGGTCCCTGATGTCTTCTTGGGAATAAAGGTTACACTAGGGCCTTCCCATATTTTTAAAAAAATATTTGAAGATTGTTATTAAAAACCCTAATGATATATCTGTACATGGATCAAAGGTAGGGGAAGAAAGATGAGGTTCCACTCATATTTTGGATAGCGCACCCATCTTCAAACAAACCAAACTCACAAGGAGTAGATTCATGGTAATTGTTAAAGCCAATATTGCTTTAGTGTTAGCGGTAATGGTACAAGAGCTGCGGTGGCGCAGTGGTTAGAGTGCAGCACTGCAGGCTACTTCTGCTGATCACCGGCTGCCAGCAGTTTGGCAGATCGAATCTCACCAGGCTCAAGGTTGACTCAGCCTTCCATCCTTCCGAAGTGGGTAAAATGAGGACTCAGATTGTTGGGGGCAATATGCTGACTCTGTAAACCGCTTAGAGAGGGCTGTGAAGCGGTACTAAGTGCTGTTATCTTGTCATGCAATTGAGAAAGACTATTTTTTCTCTTCAGACCAGAGATACATCCTTTGTTCCTTGCTCTGTAGGAAATATGCTCTTACGATCAAGAAGACTTTCCCTCTTCACTACAATCCTGTTACCTGCAGCATGGAAGTTCTTGATTCACCACAGAAAGTATTGGAAATTGCCACTTACTTGAAAGAGGAACTGACCACTCTCTGCCATGTTTTGGAAAAGCTTTTGTAAAATAATGGTCCTAATTTATAGTAGGTAAAAGACAATCATTAGACTAGTGAGGATCTTTCCTTATTTAAGTAAGTTGTCTGCAACGCTGGAGAAAAATAATGAGTAGGCAATCAGTCCATTTTAATGTAGAAAATCAATGAAAAGTTTTGCCAAACAAGAACAAGAAGACTTGTGAATTGCAAATCAGACATTGGGGGGGGGGGGATGTTCAGTGTCAATTTGTTTGCATTCTTGCATTCTTTGTTGGAATACAAGGATGAGTCTTGCATTACATTTTCTTGGAAAACAAGTTTACTCCTTGTAAACAAGTCATTTATTTTTCTTTTATCGTCTTGATTTTTTGATCTACCTGACTAGATCAAAGGCCCTCAATCACTGATTGTTGAATGTCTGTGCAATGTCCACAAGTCAATGTTCTTCAAGAATTGGGGTTGAGAAGAAGACACCTTCTTAGGATTTATATCTAGTTTTTTTTACCAGTGTTATTATTAATATCATCATCCTTTGCATCCTGCCTAGAACAAAATCTCTGGAGAGATTTTAGGTGACCAAGTTTTAAAATAGAAGAATCCTGACAAAACAAGAAGAATATATCATTGTAAACATGAATATTTTATATAAAATGCCACAGTAAAATGGGAAAGCACAAACCATGAAAAGTTTAAATAATCATGTTTATTAAAATTTGCCACCAAGAAAAAGGCTTTTTGAACTTGATAGTTCATGACTAAATAATGATTGGCAAAACTGTCCTTCATGAATTTATCTGATTCATCTGTATCTCACTCAGTTATTATACTCCATTAATTCAATAGTGGATAATTAAAGTAGCTCTGGTTATCTTTTCTCTTTTCTGGAATAGTATCTTCTAGCTGCAAGCCAAATTCATTGTATCTACCTAGTTATCCATTCTTTTGTTGAGATTAGTTGTCTAGTCAGTTGATCGCTAAACCAGGATGATTTGTCTTGCCAGTTTGTCTACTAACATTGCATGGTTATTTATTTTTTATTGTAAATAAATGTCTGACAGTAAATAAATGCATCACCCAGAACTGCATTATTATTAAAGTCCAAGTTGCATTATTTTTAAGATCACAACATAATGTAAATTTTAACCCTTTAAACTGCATGTTTTCCCACTGATCTATCTGTATATTACAACTAAAAGCTTTGGCCTATTTTATCATACATTCTTCCTCTGTTTAAAGTATCAGCAAAAGTTTAAATAGTTTAGCAATTAGATGTTCATTATAGGTGCATATTGTACTTCAAACTATGACTTATTTTGTTCCATAAGGGGTTTTAAAAAAATCTATTATGACTCATTCTGTTGACTGTTAATAGGAAGACCATTTGACAACTATATCCTTCTGCTGTTAAATCTCTTGATTTAATATTATATTCCCCTTGAGGATTTTCCAATAATTCCTGCTGTTTGCCTGCTGCTTCTCTTCTAAGAAATGTTTGTTATGCTGAGATCCACAGAAGTGTTTTCGGGCTCCACCTGGTTTATATCTATTCCATAATCTCAACAGGGCACGTCTAATAAAATGATTTTTAAAAATCAACTTTAAAGTTTACACTATTAGTAAAATAAAAAAAAGACCACATTTATTAACTGGATCAAATACATAATTGTTTTTGTATGCCCTGTTAAACACATTTTTCCTGCTCATTATTATTATTATTATTTTTTAAAAAAGAAGAACATTTGGTAGAATAATGATGTCAAAGGGCAGAAACTCTACTGTGCATAGGAAACTTTGTTACTCAGAATATATGGATTGAAATCCAAACCAAACCAAAAGGCTGAATTGGCACTATATTCAAAGTTGAAAACTTAACAAGACTATACAGTATTTTGGCTTAAGATGTGCGAGCTCAGCCAGTGTGGTTTGTGAAGCAGCTTTACTACAAGTATATTATGTGAGTTACAAGTGTATTATATGAGTACAAACCATACCTGAATGCAGAGGTCTTCAAACTTGGCAGCTTTAAGACTTGTGGACTCCAACTCCCAGAATTCTCCAGCCAGCTTAGCTTAGCTTAGCTGGCTGGAGAATTCTGGGAGTTGGAGTCCACAAGTCTTAAAGCTGCCAAGTTTGAAGACCTCTGCCTTAATGTGTTGTGAGACCACAAGTAGTGGTATTACTCTGATCACGATATCTTGAATGGCACCTATATAGTGGCTGCATCTGCAAACAACCTTAATTAAGGCAAGTGGTTGCAACTGTGTAATATTTTAGTATTGCAATAATAATTTTTCTTTGTCCACTAGATGACAGCATTACATCGATATTTTCCACCACCTCCATTTCACCTTGGCATTCTTTTCTTTCAAAGAAAACACTTTTCTTTAGTGTTAATTCCCAATAACAAACTGTAAAACTTTTGCACAACTTCTATAGGAAACTACAGAAAGAAAGGGAACAGACAAACAGACACTTTAATGATTGTGAGGTCAGCCCCATTATGACCTTGGTTTACTTTAGTTTCCGTATTCCTTGCATATTGAAAAAGAGCTTATAGTCTACTGTAGTACAAAGCCAAAAGAAATGAGCTTTGCTTCATTTACAAACGATTGATTGATGAGATGGAGGAACAAAGCCCGTAGAACTTCATTCTCATATATTTGAAACTTCAGCAGTCATAAGTTACATGATTCTCACCACAGGAAGATGTTCGAGCTCCTTCATCAATTTGGTGAGCTCTATTCCGCAGTTTTTCCAGCTCTGTTTTAAACCTTTAAATCACAAGAATCAGAATTGTATGCAATCTCTCCAGTGGTGGGTTTCAAATTTTTTTTACTACCGGTTCTGTGGGTGTGGCTTGGTGGGTGTGGCAGGGGAAGGATAGTGTAAAATCTCCATTCTCTCCTCACTCCAGGGGAAGGCTACTGCAAAATCCCTATTTCCTCCCAATCATCTGGGACTCGGGAGACAGAGAATAGATGGGGGCGTGGCCAGTCAGAGGTGGTATTTACCGGTTCTCCGAAGTACTCAAAATTTCCATACCAGTTCTCCAGAATTGGTCATAACCTGCTGAAACCCACTTCTGAATATCTCAGATCCTGAGATTGTATAAACAAATGCGTTCTTATTTCCAGCTCTCTTCCTAAAGATTTACAGCACAGAATTTGCCTTTTTTTCCCCAGTAGCTCTGCACTGAACTGACATCTTTATTGTCTGATTCATTATGTCCCCAAGGATTTTTTAAAAATTTATTAGTTTCAGAGAGCTCAATGTGTATCTGAAGTTAAGGGTTTTTGCCTTAGTGTACATTAGTTAGACTGAATTTACTATTTGAGTGATACTTAACAGACACTCCATATTTGGTGTGGTTTTTACTACCCTGAATATCACCTTTTTTACTAGTCTGTACAGTATTGTAGGAAGAAATATCCTCTAGGTTCTGCTCCAAGTGGGGAAAAAGACACTGGAAACATGGAGACTGCTTGGAAAGATGGTTCAATGGTGGACAGAATCACATGGCTTGACTTCCTGAACAGAAAAAGGGCAAATACAGTAAATCCTCGGTTTTTTATGCTCTCTCTGGCTTTGCATTTCCTGGGCCCCCGAAAGAGTATCCTGATTGGTTGTCAGACTCCCAGGGGGGGGGTCTTAGCTAGCCTTGCTGGCCGATGGTCACATGTCCTTTCCAGGTCACATGCTTCCCAGGTCACATGTTGTGAGTTTCGGTTGCTAGATGGTCCTGCAGATTATGGTCCTTTGACAAAGGATTGAGTTTCTGCCTCTGGCCCATTAACAAAGGGTGGGGGGGGGCAAGAAGGTGGGAGCTGCTTTAAAACATGCTTCTCCATTTCTCATACAGGGAAACATAATATTCTGCCTTTTTAATATTTCCCAAAATATTTCATTCTCCTAGGAAAGGGGTGGGTGCTAACCTCCTACAGTATCATGTGGAATCTTGACCAGTTCTTGCTTACCTTTAAGTCAAGTTCAATAGTATCACCCTAACACAGATCTTTGCTTTCTGATTTTTTTAATTAAAAGAGCAAGTTTTAAGAACCATAATAATTTGCTAATATTCAACTGTGAAGTATGTTTGTAGACCAATGTGCTTAGCAGAGGAAGTGAAATTAAGTTGAATTATTCAATTTAACATTTGACATACTGTTGCAGTTAAGACATCAGACTAGAAGCTGGGAGACCATAACTTCCAGCTCTGCTTAGGCACAAAGCCAGCTTGGTGACTTTGGGCTGGTCAAACCGTCTGAACCCCAAGAAACAGGTAATGACAAACCACTTCCCAAAAAAACCTTGGCAAGAAAACTTCAGGGACTTGTCCAGGCAGTTGCCAGGAGCCAACAAGACACCAAAAATAAACTAGATGTTGTTGGTTCAACAATTAATTAATTAATTAACAATGAATGTTGTGGAACTTCCTCATATGGGAGATTTCCATACTAATAAAATAAATTAAAATGACAACAGTAACATGTTAAATATATTATTTAGTGTTTTGTCGGTTCCACAGCAGACACACGTTCATATCACCAAAAAAGGAAATTGATACATTCGGGGCCTTTGTTTGTTTGTTTGCCTGCTTGCTTGCTTGTTGGTAGGACAAGAAAGAAAAGAAGCAAAGTAGAGGGAAAGGAACTCATGCAACTGAATACAGTTTAAAAGCAGCATAAAATGGAAGGTTTACCCTGCTGACAATAAGTTCTGGTGACACAGCCGAAAATTCTAGTAGATAAGGAATCCCGACATCTGGCATTCTTTTGGTAAATGTGCTTGACAGTCTCATAAAATCACCATGTCACCCATGTTTTCATGATATTTTAATTATCTTAATGCTCTTTGAACAAACTATATATTGAAGTAATCTGAATATGGCTTTCTTGCCAACTTTATATCTTCCTGATATGTTGTAGTCAGGGGTGGGTTCTAAATTTTTTTACTACCGGTTCTGTGGGTGTGGCTTATTTTGTGGGTGTGGCTTGATGGTCATGTGACAATTCTTTAGGATTTAGCAGAGGTACTGGTCTACCAGGCTTTTAACTGCTTGCAGAGCTATACTGATCTACCCATTTATTTTTTGCAGGCACTGATCTACTCATGTATTTTTGCAGGCATTGGTCTACTCATTTGTTTTCTTTTAACACTGATCAGCTATAGGGCGGCCCTTTGAAGCCCCATGGCAAGAGTTTAAACAGTTTTTTTCCCTCTAGCCATCAGCTGGGACTCAGGAGGCAGCAATAGATTGAGGGTGGAGCCAAATAAAAGGTAAGAATAACCCGGGAGGTGGGTAGGGGGGACATGGGGGTGGGGGTGGTGGGGCGTGGGGGATGGGGGGGCAGAACTGGTTCGGTGACAACATATCGTCACTGCTACCGGCTCTGGAGAACCGGGCCGAACCGGGAGGAACCCACCACTGGTTGGAGTATAACTTTTGAATTCTCAGACAATTGAATGTTGCTCAAGGCGCGAGACTGGAACAGACAGCTGTACACAATGAGTTCCATTAAATATAATTATAGGTAGTTCTGAGTAGATGTGGACCGTATTGTAGAATGAACTACAAATGCAAAGCTACGTGGGCATCTTTTTACATCTGTGAGTAATTTGCACTGTAAAAGAACTATTTTTTTGAATGCAACTACTTGCAACATAAATGGACAGAAGATTTTTTTTTTTTTTCAAAATTAGTCCTTAGTGAATGGGAAAACTTCACAGACTTGATATTGGCTGATTTTTGCATTTTGTTTTATAAAAAGCAAAAAATCTCAGAAGGAGGGGGAAAGGTTCAAAAGAGCACGGATTCCAAGGACTCGCCTTCATCACATTGGTGGAGATCCCTAAGTGATAGGGGTAAGTTAGAACAGTGTGATTCTGTATAGCTATCTGATACTCTATATCAGGGGTCTCCAACCTTGGCAACTTTAAGACTTGTGGATTTCAACTCAGCTTTGCTGGCTGAGGAATTCTGGGAATTGAAGTCCACAAGTCTTAAAGTTGCCAAGGTTGGAGACCCCTACTCTATATAGTAGATCTATGTAAGGTTTACAACACTGCCAGGCTGGAAAGACAGACCAAGAAATATACTGACAAAATAAAACAGATGAAAGTATTGCACAAACTGTGAGCTCCTGTTACTTGTCCCAGCTTCTGCCAACCTGGCAGTTCGAAAGCACATAAAAAATGCAAGTAGAAAAATAGGGACCACCTTTTGTGGGAAGGTAAGAGCGTTCCGTGCACCTTTGGCATTTAGTCATGCATGGAGACATCTTCGGACAGCGCTAGCTGTTTGGCTTTGAAACGGAGATGAGCACCGCCCCCTAGAGTTGGGAACGACTAGGACATATGTGCGAGGGGAATCTTTACCTTTACCTTTTAGAGGCTCGACTTAAAGATATTATTGGGATGTATATTTGATCAAGTTTTCAAAATCTTCCCCGAACACAGCATCAGCAATGCTTAATTTTGCTGTCCAAATTTTAGTTCATAATCATCCTCAACACAGATTGACTTTGGAAAGAGGTTTTTGATTTGCCTGCCAAAGAAAGATTTAGGAGTCACTGACCCACAGAGCAGAAAAACAAAACAAAAACCAAAACCCAACAACGCACAAACCACCCTCTGCTGCCTTTATTCCGTTTACCTTTGGGTGGTTTTTGTCTAACTCAGATCCAACTCTCAGAATTAAATGGGAATCCTTGTTACTTTGGCAGGGGATTTTCATCTTTAATGGGAACAAAGAAAAATGAACAGTTAGTGCCTTTGAAGATCTGCTGTAATTCCAGTCAAAGTGTTTGAAAAGGGAATCTTTTTCTCCTCTGTTCTCTGATGGTAGAGAAAGAAGCAGAAGAACTAAGCTAGGGCAAAGAACTGCCTTGTGGGTGAAAACAGCCATGAGGAGAAGTTCTTAGGGTAGCCTTTCTTAAGAAGTAACAGAGTGGTCAATGGCTGGAATGCACTACCTGACTCTGTAGTTTCTTCCCCAAACCCCCAAAACTTTAACCTTAAACTGTCTACTGTTGACCTCACCCCATCCCTAAGAGGTCTGTAAGGGATGTGCATAAGCGCACCAGCGTGCCTACCGTCCCAGTCCTAATATTCCTTTTTACTTACTCTTTTCATGTATTCAAATTTTGTTTATACTTTTACCTATTATCTTATATATGCTTGACAAATAAACTTATGATTATGATTATGATCTCTGTGTAGGCTAATGTAAAATGATGGAAGTCATAAAGCCTCACATCTGCAGGAAATCAGGTTGGAGATGAAATTTAAAATACACAAACCTGAGACGGAGTTTAGTAAAAGTGAAGACTGCCATTCTGTTTGGCCATCATTTTAAATCATGATTTGAAGCAGTGAGTTTCACATTTTGTTGCTACTGGTTCACTGCACGCATGCACCCAGACTTCTGCACATGCGCCAGGCCTTCCATGCATGCACTTTGCTCACATGTGCGTCTTCCACGCATGTGCTCAGCCTCAAAACCATGCCTAAATAGGATAGCATAGAGCCAGGGCAGGTGGCCAGGTGGCCGGGCCCACCCATGATCTCCGCTACCAATTCGGCCGAACTGGTACAAAACAGCTGAATACCACCTCTGATGGTTTGTTGACTGAATCACAATTGGTTGCATTCATACAATACCCTCTCGGTTGTATATAAGATCAGAATTACAAAGGAAAGATTTCAGTACTCTTTTAGCCAAAATAAGTTAATTCCAATATCACATGATGATATCACATGAAGATGTGGTTCCCATCTTCAAAAAAGGGGAAAAAAACAGACCAAGGAAACTACAGACAATCAGTCTAACATCAATACCTGGGAAGATACTGGAAAAGATAATAAAAAAACCAGATCTGCCAACACCTAGAAACAAGTAAAGTAATACCTAGCACTCAGCACGAGTTTGTTAAAAACAGATCATGCCAAACCAATCTTATTTCATTCTTCAACATAGTGACTAAATTAGTAGACCAGCGAAATACTGTCTACATAATATACTTAAATTTCAGCAAGGCATTCGACAAAGTAGACCACAACCTACTTCTTTGTAAGCTAGAAAAAAGTGTAAGCTTTGTAAGCTAGAAAAAAGTGGGATAGATAGCTTTACCACCAGATAAATTCGCAACTGGCTGACAAATCATACTCAACGAGTAGTCCTTAATGGGTCTAAGTCTACATGGAGAGAAATAAGCAGTGGGATGCCACAAGGTTCCGTCTTAGGCCCAGTACTCTTCAATATCTTCATAAATGACTTAGATGAGGGAATAGAAAGAGAACTCACCAAATTTGCAGATGATACTAAGCTGGCAGGAATAGCTAACATTCTAGAAGATAGGCTCAAGATCCACATGGATCTTGACAGACTTGAACACTGGGCCCTAGCTAACAAAATGAAATTCAATGTAGAGAAAAGTAAAGTCTTACACTTAGGTAAGAAAAACCAAAAGCACACATATAAACTGGGGGGGGGGGGGGAACCAGGCTTAATAGCAGTGACTGTGAGAGGGATCTTGAAGTCTTAGTGGACAATCAGCTAAATATGAGCCAGCAGTGTGCAGCAGCAGCTAAAAAAGCCAATGTAATCTTAAATTGCATTAACAGAAGGATAGAATCAAGATCCAGTGCGGTACTAATACCACTCTATGAAGCCTTAGAAAGACCACACCTAGAATACTGCATCCAGTTTTGGTCACCACACTATGAAAAAGATGTTGAGACTCTAGAAAAAGTGCAGAGGAGAGCAACCAAGATGATTAGGGTACTGGAGACTAAAACATATGAAGAACGGTTACAGGAACTGGGCATGGCCAGTCTAATGACGAGAAGGACCAGGGGAGACATGATAGCAGTCTTCCAATATTTTAGGGGCTGCCACAGAGAGGAGGGGGTAAAGCTATTTTCCAAAGCACCTGAGGGCCAGACAAGGAATAATGGATGGAAACTGAACAAGGAGAGTTTCAATCTAGAAATAAGGAGAAATTTTCTGACAGTGAGAACAATCAACCAATGGAACAGCTTGCCTTCGGAAATTGTGGGAGCTTCATCACTGAAGATTTTCAAGAAGAGATTGGACTGCCATTTGTCAGAAATGGTATAGGGTCTCCTGCTTGAGTGGGGATTGGACTAGATGACCAATAAATAAATAAATAAATAAATAAATAAATAAATAAATAAATAAATAAATAATTGTCATCGTACGTGTATACACAGTATACCCATACAACGAAATTCACTTAACACCCAAAGACCAGGTCCAACACACATAATAATCCCCAAACACTCCCACCCACCACAATTCCCCACCCCTAAGCCAATGAAACATCCACACAACAGACCAAGTAATACTGTCCAGCAGCTCACTAATGGTGGCCCTTTTGTTCATTGTTGAGTGCAATTATAGCTCTGGGATAAAAACTATTCAGAAGGTCCCTTCCAACTTTGTTAATCTGTTAATAGATGATAGATAGATAGATAGATAGATAGATAGATAGATAGATAGATAGACAGACAGACAGACAGACAGACAGACAGACAGACAGACAGACAGACCGACCTCTACACATGTACATGCATACACATACCCAATATGTATATATATATAAGTCGCCCTGAAAGGGTGACTCTCGGCGGTGTCACCTCCACAACAGAGGTCCTTTTCGTGGAAATATCCTTTACTTTATAAGGAACAGTCTGGCAATGAGTTGTGAATAAACAAAAAGCACTTTCCAAGCAAACCAATTTGTTTATATTTCAGATTTTGGCCTTGCTTATTAGCCAAAAAGTTAACCTCAAGCCAAGTATTGTTACCAAACAGAAAGATAATGTCCTCATTTCCTCTTGGAACTTAGGAGGTAGATCATGTTTTCCCCGCTGAGTGCCAGGGTGACATTCAAGGGTAAATAACGTACCACAAGCATTATGGGAAATTAAAATTAAAATGCTGTTCATTTCTTTAGTAAGCTGTTGTCATCACCTCCAGTAATGTAAGAGGCTCACTCAAATCAGCACCCAGTTCTCAGCAATTTCTGAGAATTAAATTCTCATGGAAAGGTCTGGGTCAAGTGTATTGTTAAGTAGGAACTCAATTAAGTCTTGGCCCTATGCTTTCTGAAGTCAGGCCCTGCTCTTGAATATTACCATCAATTAGTCCTTTCCTTAAGAGCTTCCACTCTCAGCTGTAAGGAAATAAAAATGGACCAAAACATTACTACTACAATTGAAGATTTATCATCATTATTTTTTGCCATTTGATTGCACTCATCAATTAATTAATCAGTTGAATAATTGAGTAAACCCAGGGTTTGCTGGGGGTTCTCAGGGGTGGGATTTGCTGGGGGTTCTCAGGGGTGGGATTTGCTGGGGGTTCTCAGGGGTGGGGTTTGCTGGGGGTTCTCGGGTTTGGGAGAACCTCTAGCTAAGATTCTGTGCAGTTCGGAGAACCCCAAAACCCCACTCCTGGCTGGCCCCACCCAACCCTCTCCTCCCAGGAGTTCCCACGTGGCCCATTTTGGATGCAGGTAAGTGCAGGACATGCGTGGGGGCTCGGGGAAGGCAAAAAATGGGCCTACCTGAAGTTTTTGCCCTCCTGGAGGTGCGAGGAAAGCCTCTGGAGCCCGGGGAGGGCAAAAACGCCCCACTCCCGCTGTGGTGCAGGAGGCCAACTAGGCCACGCCCACCATGGCCATGCCCACCCAGCAACTGGGCAGAGAACCCCTTGCTAAAATTTTTGAAGCCCACCCCTGAGTAAATCTACGTATATGTGCACATCTGTTGTTAGATACCTTGATTTTAGAAGAAAAAAAGAACTTAAGAACTTTAAAAGAACTTAAAAAAGAACTTGACAAACAAAAATGAATCAATGAACTAAATTTATACCCTAAGCCTTCTTATATTTACACTAATTTCAGTGAAATCTCCTCCTGTGTTGTTTGTCTGCTTGCTTGATTAGGACATTCTATTCTCTTTTTTTGTATACACAGAGGTATGTGTATCCAGAATGGATCATTAAAACCAGAAGTTAAAATATATATTTTTTAAAATGGTTAAATTCCAAATAGAGAAATGTACAGAAAAGGCCAAATTTCTGGACATTTTTTTATCAAGGCTGCATTTCAGTGTGATCCCCTTACTGACTTTAGGGGGGCGGGTAGTTATTCTGCAGCCCGATTGATTTAGATACCATATAGGGAAAAGAGATACAGGTAGTCCTCAAGTTATGACCCCAATTGAGCCCAAAATTTATGTTGTTAAGTGAAACATTTGTTAAGTGAGTTTGCTTCATTTTATGACCTTTCTTGCCACTGTTGTTACGTGAATCACTGCAGTTGTTAAGTTAATGACATGGTTGTTAAATGAACCTGGCTTCCTCATTGACTTTGCTTGTTAGAAGGTCACAAAATCTTCTGACCCCCAGACATACGGTAGCAATGGTCATAAGTATGAAGCAGTTGCCAAGCCTCTGAATTTTGATCATGCAATCATAGGGATGCTGCAATATAAGTGTGGAATGGTCATAAGTCACTTTTTTCAGTGCCAGTATAACTTTGAATGGTCACTAAACAAATTTTCTTGTTATAAATCAAGAACAGCCTGTATTTAGAATATTGGCCCAAACTGGTGTCAGCATTCATAAGAGTTATTACCACTTGCATATGTATACCAGGGGTGAAATCCTGCAGGTTCTGACAGGTTCTAGAGAACCGGTAGCGGAAATTTTGAGTAGTTCGGAGAACTGGTAGCGGAACTTTTTAAGTAGTTCAGAGAACCGGTAGCGGAAAATTTGAGTAGTTCTGAGAACCGGCAAATACCACCTCTGGCTGGTACCAGAGTGGGGTGGGAATGGAGATTTTGCAATATTCTTTCCCCTAGAGTGGGGTGGAAATGGAGATTTTGCAGTATCCTTTCCCTGCCATGTCCACCAAGCCACATCACACCACACCACACCACACCCACCACACCACGCCCACCAAGCCACGCCCACAGAACCGGTAGTAAAAAAATTGAATTTCACCACTGATGTATACATATATGTATGTTATAGATAGATAGATAGATGTAGATGTAGGTAGATGTAGATGTAGATGTAGATGTAGATGTAGATGTAGATGTAGAT
>WNWU01013802.1:234494-308500 GCA_012654045.1 Ptyas mucosa | reverse complement strand
TAGATGTAGATGTAGATGTAGATGTAGATGTAGATGTAGATGTAGATAGATAGATATATTACATTCTGGTGAGCAATTGATCAGGGTTATATATTCAGAGCTGTAAGAAACTTCTTCATTTTTTGTTACTATAGGATGATCACTTGATTACATATCTGTCCACTGTGACCATCATCAGCTGACCATAGAACAGCTTTATTTCTTCTGTTACTCATCGATTCCGAGATTACTATTCCTACTGGCTTCATATAAATGTCAGAAAGATTCAGGGATAAACAAATCTTTTTAATTGTATCATGTGGCTATCATGAGGAAATGAAGTGGCTGCAAGAGATGCCTAGAAGACTACTTGAAGAAGGCAAAGAGTAAGTCCAACTGAGCACTAATAAGAGCTTTCATTGAGGAGTAGCTTGTGGTAATAAAGGCAGCAAAATTTGCTTATTTCTTTGCTTTCAGGTGTCCACAGATAGTTTCCCAGTCACCTTGCCATGATTTGATTCCTCCAAGGAATGAAGGAGTTGGTGGATCGCTGGCAGGGTGATTGTGAGGATTGTGCTATACCTAGCATCTGGTGGACAAAGTGACTTAGATCCACCTGAAGTGGAACTCCAGCTTGGCTGGTTCTTTGAAGATGACTGGGGGCAGTCTTATCTAGTTATCTGAATGTTTAATTCTTCTTGAGGAAATGGGAGGGGGAGAGACCCAGCCCTAGTTTTTGCTACTTGGAGGTGTTCCAGATTTTGGGTATAATCAACTATGGAAGTTATTTCTGCATCCTAGGGGAAAGCAAGCTTTCAATTTGAGTAATAGTCATACCAGCTGGAAACTTCTCCAGAGTTTCAATGAAGCCTTTAGCTTCCAGTTGTGAATTTTCTTATTAGGTCTTTCAATCCCGCAGAAAAGAATAGTTACCAAAATATAAACCCCAAACAATAAAGATGAATATGAGAATGTGGCTTAGAACACACACTGAAGATCTTGGCAAAAACAGTTATACTTTTATGAGAAGATTATCTCTACAGACATACGTTCATGCAAGAGGCCTTGGGTCAGATTGGACTGTTAGCAGTCTAATTGTCTAATTAAGCAAGCGATGGAGCAATAGTTGAAGAAAATAATGATAATATTCTGTGGAAGTGCTGAGAAATCGACACTCGGTTTGTGTGCGAGTTCATCTGCTCGTAGGAAAGTTTGGAAATCTTCAGGTTCACTTCTCAGCAGCAACAGCAGCAGTTGTGAAATCTCAGGAGGCAAATGGGCCACCCAGAGTGCGTCAGTATCAGCTGGACAGCTGTGATGTGCATGCAAATGCCAAAGCATAAATGTCCTGGCAGGAAAAGCAGAAACAGTGGCCAGCACATACAGAAGAGTTCCTGGGTTTCTGTTACACTTAAAATTGAAGCCAGTTTTTGCAGTGATCCATCCCAGTGGCAGAAGTTGAAAGAGCTGCAACAGGTTTTGGTTAGGTAAATGTATCTTACAGAAAACAGAGACACCAAGAAGGCTGCTGTGCCTGTACCTATGCCTGGGATGCCTAAGGTTGCATCCTGCCTGGGATTTGTCTTAATGTTGATAGACAAAAGACAGGCAAATAGAACCTTCCCCACTGGACTAGGAACATCAAGAAATCATTCTGTGCCTGTAGAATTACACAACGTGTAATAGCATCCTATAGATGCTAGGCTGTTATTTTTGAGAGTGATTTGGGGACATCTGCAGATGAGACCATCCAGGGGTGCTATTCAGCAGGTTCTGACAAGTTCTGGAGAACTGGTAGTGGAAATTTTGGGTAGTTTGGAGAACCGGCAAATATTACCTCTGGCTAGCCCCAGAGTGGTGGGAGGGGAATGGAGATTTTGCAGTATCCTTCCCCTGCCACGCCCACCAAGCCACACCATGCCCTCCAAGCCACGCCCACAGAACCGGTAGTAAAAAAAAAATTGAATTCCACCACTGAGACCATCCCATGCTCTTGGATGACTCTTGGAGAAAGAGTCATGCAGTGGAGGTTGGAGACTCCCTACTAAGAAGGAGGCAAGTATATGCAAACTAGACCTATCATTTTAGGTAGTCATGGCACAGTACAACAGGTTACTTCTGCTGATTGTGGGCTGCTAGCAGTTTGATCCTGACTGGCTCAAGATTGATTCATCCTTCCATCCTTCCATCCTTCCAAGGTCAGTAAAATGAGAACCCAGATTGTTGGGGGCAATATGCTAACTCTTTAAACTGCTTAGAGAGGGCTGTAAAGCACTATGAAGAGGTATATAAGCCTAAGTGCTATTGCTAGTCAGTATTCAAGCCACTGCCAGAAATCATTAAACCCACTATTATTCTAATATGCCAAATGGGAATCAGCGAGAGGAAGCGTTGAATGGAATTTCAAAGACCAGCCCAGGGTTAGAAAATGTAGGAACTGAAGGCATAAATAGCATCCTTACTACTTTTCCCTGTCAAAGGTCAGGTTCTTAGTAAGTAGGGATACCAAAATATTAGTACTCATGATTTAGACATACACTGGTTACAATATAATGATGCAAGATTTATTTCAAAAACCTTTCGTTGGAGTGTATGACTAACACCAAACTAAGGAACATGTGTGATAAAGAAGAAGAAGGCAAGATAGTAGATGTTGTGTGTCATTCATGAACAAGGAAATGCAACAGGACAATCACAGAACCACGTCCTTTTTTTGCCCTGCCCATTAGAATAATCATCAGATTATTCTGCAGTGTATCTTAATCAGGATCATCAGGAAATAACATTTAAAGATCACTGTGATCTCCCACCAACAAATTAAAAAAAAATATGGAATTATAGTTCGCTTTCCCTTTTTCTTGTGAACATTGATCTGTGTACTTGTCCCATTAAATATTAATGTTTGTATTAATATTTATATCTGCGGATACACAAAAGTCATTCACTTCTTGAGACTGTCCTTTCATCTTTCATTGCCCACATCCAAACTGTGTGAATTTTTAAAAACTTTTGAAATATCCAGGTTCTGCTATTTTCATCTCTATTGTGATTACTGAGCATTTCCCTCCTGTTGCATTGCTCTGTTTTAGTCAATTCAGAAGGAGCAGCTAAACATATTGTAGATGTCTGAGACATTTCTACTATTTTAGGTTTGAAAGAGAATCCCACAGCTTTATAAAGTTCCTTTGTTCCTATATTTCTTTCTTTCGTTATCTTGAAGTCAATCGCGCAACTGACAAAGTTGGTTTATTAATGTAAAGAAGGATGATCCAATGATGAAGAAAAATAACTTTAGCAGATGTCTTCCAAAGTATCTCCATAGCCAGTTATTATTAGCCCTACTCCTGGCACAAAACCATATAAACAGAGACTGTTGTAAGGGTATTGAAATGTACTTTATTTGCCGACATTAAAAACTCTGGTCAAAACCACACTGGCACTCTTAAATGCCGCCTTTGTTATCAAAACTCCCTTGTGCATTCATGTCTGCATCTTGTCTTTGTTGAAATTCATGTTGTCTGTGGCTGAACAGCACAGCTTAATTTCATTCTTATATTCTTGATCTTTTTATAATAGCTGGTTTACTATAATTTTAAAATAAATCTCAAAAAATATTGAAAACCTTTCCTTCCTTCTTTCCTTCTTTCCTTCTTTCCTTCCTTCCTTCCTTCCCTCCCTCTTTCCTTCTTTCTTTCCTTCCTTCCTTCCCTCCCTCTTTCCTTCTTTCTTTCCTTCCTTCCTTCCTTCACACACACCACTACTATTTTTAAAAAGGTATATTTTCATATATTCTATGCTTTGCGTAGAAAAAAAAATCAAGATCTAAAACCTGGTATCTCTGTCTAAAGATTTTAGAGGGTGAGGAACATCTTCTTGAGACATTGAGAGGAGCTGCAAGGTAGATTCAGCAAGATAAATAGTCTGAGTTGTCATAAGCAGTGAATCAATCTGATTCCTGGTCTGACCAAAAACCATTAACAATATGGGAGTAGGTTTTTTAAAATTCCCTACCATTCTTCACACACTTTTCATTAATAAAGTGTCTATAAGCAAGGCATCTGAAAATATTAATTGTACCTTCTGCATTTTGAAATAGTTGTAATTAATCCATTTGGTCACTGGAGCTTGCAGATTATTCCTTGAGCAGATGAATAGAATTGGACTACATAATCTCCAAGGATCATTGTAGTTCTCAAATGCCATTAATTGTGGGATATTTTAAACTTAAGATACTAGAATTTGAATCTGAAGTGTTTAACATATAGTGGTTTTTTTTCCCAGTTTTGACTGATTGTTCTCATATGCATCCAAAGACTAACATGTAATCTGTTTTTCACATATGATCTACTGATGGAGTTGAAGATTTAACAGTAGGATGGAAATTCTATAATCATTCTAGCTGGCCAGAATAGTCTTCTTTTGTCTGTAGAAAAACATGCAAACACAGGGACTCTCCAAATTCAATGTCAGCAAATCAAACTCATAGCTTAGAAGCCTGAGCAATATCTTTCCTGCTTTTTGCCACTGCTCTTTAACAAAGCATTCTCAATCTTATGTTGCTTGCATCCTCTGCATACTTCTTAGTCTACAGTAAGTAAGTGCCAAATTCCACCCATGTTTCAGCAATGTTGCCAATTCTTTAAAAAAACGATAACAA
This sequence comes from Ptyas mucosa, assembly GCA_012654045.1. Classification (NCBI taxonomy): domain Eukaryota; kingdom Metazoa; phylum Chordata; class Lepidosauria; order Squamata; family Colubridae; genus Ptyas; species Ptyas mucosa. The sequence goes on along the minus strand of WNWU01013802.1, from coordinate 303,864 downwards.
ATCTCTTTTAGATAAATGTTCTTCCCAGCGTGATATGCTGTAATTTAAGACGTCATCATCAGCAAGCAATGGCCAGAAAGATTTCATCCACCAAGACCAAAGTATAAACCTAACATTTTCTGTAACAAAATTTGGTTGATAGCCACCTAAATAGCTAAGAAAATGAAGTCATATTAAATAGCATACAAATTAGCCACATATGTATATTGCATATTACATTGCATATTATCTTTTTCTCCAAGTTATAATCAATTGTAGCCTCCAGACTAAAATTCATTGTGACAATTGGATCACGCGAAGTGAGCATGCTCGCACTCGCGCTCCCATTTGTGAACCAGTAGTGAAGGTAAGGGGATTTCACCCCTGTTTCACAGCCATCTTGGTTCAAATCTCTTTAAACAGACTCCTTCACAACAGTCCAAGTTTCTCATGTGGCCCTTTAGGAAAATTATGCACCCCTGGCATAGAAGAACACATCCCATCATTTCTTCAATACCTGCAAATGGGTGCTACAACACCTTCCCCCAAGCAGCTCTCTAGATACCACATTATAAAGGCCCTCCACTCTTTTGGTTAAAATGCTAAACATCTAACCTTAGTAAGGAAATTTTTTCCTTAAAACTTTGTGTATTGGTATCCAAGCAGGCAAGCCAAGAATTGTTTTCATTCTATAAGATCCCAGTGAAACCAAAAATCTCAGTGAAAATCCATATATGACTAGGCTTTTTAGATAATGGCTTCTTCCAGACAGATTGAAAACTGTCCAGAGAAGTTGGAGGGGCCAAACCAGCAGGAGCAAACAATAATTTAAGCCAAAAGTTAAACAAATAGACCAGCTCAAGCTTCAACTGTAAGCAACTCAGATTCCAAGTGCAATGATGTGTATTCAACATAACACTTCTTCAGATCACTTTTTTGGATTTTTGTGACAAAATTTATGTACAAAAATGCACATATTAGGAAAAATTATACATCCCCAGGCACTTTAGTGCTATGCATTAGATGAACGTGCTCCCAAATATGCACACTTTCAAACTTTTAAATCTGACTTGGGAAAAGCAAAGAGTTCTCCAACAAACAAGGCTGGATGAAAGCAGAGCCAAATTAAGGAATGTATTGACTAAAGCAGCGTTTCTCAATATCAGCAGGTTTAAGATGTGTGGACTTCAACTCTCATGCTGGCTGGGGAATTCTGGACGTTTAATCTTAAAGTTGCTGATGCTAAGAAACTGTGCATTGGTCTATAGATTCTCAGTTGTAAGAAACACACCAAGGTTATAAGAACATTTCCAAGCAAATTTGGATATGTTGGTTTTCAGGGGCTTGTCTACCAAAAAGATGTTGAGACTCTAGAAAGAGGGCAGAGAAAAGCAACAAAGATGATTAGGGACTGGAGGTTAAAACATATGGAGAACGGTTGCAAGAACTGAGTATGTCTAGTTTAATGAAAAGAAGGACTAGGGGAGACATGATAGCAGTGTTCCAATATCTCAGGGGTTGCCACAAAGAAGAGGGAGTCAAACTATCCTTCAAAGCACCTGAGGGTAGAACAAGAAGCAATGGATGGAAACTAATCAAGGAGAGAAGCAATTTAGAACTAAGGAGAAATTTCCTGACAGTTAGAACAATTAGTGGAACAACTTGCCTGCAGAAGCTGTGAATGCCCCAACACTGGAAATTTTTAAGAAGATGTTGGATAACCATTTGTCTGAAGTGGTGTAGGGTTTCCTGCCTGGGCAGGGAGTTGGACTAGAAGACCTCCAAAGTCCCTTCCAATTCTGTTACTCTATTCATATCATTTGAAGGATTTCATTTGCCAACATTCACATTCACAACTCATTTGCAGAACGATAAGGAGACTGTAGACCAGGGGTTCTTGAACTGGGAGTAATTATTCCCAAAGGAGCCTGAGTGGTGTAGGAGGCTAATGCCTCCTACTAAGGCAGCATTTAACATCCAGCTGCCTGCAATTACTGCGAGTTCAATTCTCACCAGGCTCAAGGTTGAGTCAGCCTTCCATCCTTTCTAAGGTGGGTAAAATGAGGACCCGGTTGTGGGGGCAATAAACTGACTTTGTATAAAATATACAAAAGTATGAAGGCTATTGCTTAACGCATTGTAAGCCTCCCTGAGTCTCCGGAGAAGGGTGGCATATAAATAAATAAATAAATAAAAATTTGGGCTAATCCAGGGGTAATGAAGCAATTTGTAATTGCTTTTTTATGAAGTAAGAATTCAGTTTGGGACTTGTTTTACCAACAAACAAGGAACTAGCTCAAGTAGATGCCTTCCTAATTCACTCACCCATAAGAAGGAAGTGTAGTATAATCATTACATTTATTGATTGATTAGCCTATGGGCCATATCAATGTACAATGGTACATGTATTACCAATAAAAACCTATACAAATAATTTAAAATAAGATTAGGGTAAAATACAATAGTTATGGGATAAAATACAATAATTTAATACGTAAATATGTAAACTAGAATAAAATAACATAACGTTATATAATTTTATTATATTTAATTTAATGTAATTATTTAATTTTATGTCATTTTATTTTATTTTACGTATTTACGTATTAAATTATTGTATTTTAACCTACTCTTATTTTAAATCGTTTGCATATAGGATTTTATTGGTAATACGTGTTTGAACCTTGTACATTGATATGGCTTATACTAGGCTAATCAATAAATAAATGTAATGTAAACAATCAGATTTGCAATATTCTAATATTATAACCAATCTCAGTAAAAATAATTTTAGTCTTCCTGTGGAATTGATTTCCTGGTCTAATCTATCTGATGAGGCTGGCACCCAATCACCTCACAGGACTTTTCTCAGTTCAATTTTCCCAGTTCTGGGAAAATATAGGATATTTTATATACAAAATGCTTGGTGACCTTTTCACAGCAGCCTGCTATAAGTTTTTCCAGACACTTTATAAAGCACTGCTGAGTAACAATCCACAACTGCAATAAATGTTAGATTTTACTCCTAACAACCTGGACCAACAACACTTAATCCAAATATCAAATCACAGACCTCAGATTAGTAATATTTATTAGAAGGAAGGTTAAAGTAGCAACCACACAAGAATTCCAATGAGTACTTGAAGCATCTCTACATAGACAATTTATGACTGCAACTCCCTTATCTGTTTTCTTGGGCTCTTACAAGGAAAGTGGCTGGAAGTTTGCCACTTCTGTGCAAATATTCCAGTAAATCAGTGGAGGCGGGGGGGGGGGGAAGGGGGCTTCTGCAGACATTGTCCTAACTGCCACACATTCTGATGAATGCTTTTGCAGAACTTTCTTTCCCCCACGTAAGTGATTAAGCTTTACACAGTCTTTGCACAACCAAGAAATTCAGAATTTCTGGTTTCTGTAGATCCCTCTCAGATTATTCTAGTACTACATTTAAGTTGAATTTCAGGACTCTTTTTGCCTTTATCCCTCTCAGTTTCCTTTTGCAAACCAGCAATGGATTTCTGTACTAGCAGTATATTTATTGCCAATGTAAAGTCACAGTGGTCAGCCAATGGAGAACAGATGGTTTTCATGAAAGGATACTAAATCTTTCTGCAAGAAGGAAATCTCCAGCAATGACACCAGCTCAGCTTCATAACTGGCGTTTTCCCTAATATTTCCATATTGGTAGAGAAAATAAGGAGTTTTACATGAACAGCTTTGACTGGGTCATGATTTGGTAACATGGATTGTCAAGTGGCCTTTTAGAAAAAGAGCATCTTAAACTAGCTTTGGCATCTATAATCCTCTTACATCTAGCAGTGAGTTTTCAGAGGTGGAACACTTGTACATAATTTGTATTTGAATGCCAGTTTCAACACTCTGATAAATACCAATATGTTAAAAAAGATTTTGAAAGAAGTAACTAAGTTTTACATATAATAAAGAGGAGAACTGGATGTTCTGAAACTGACCACATGGAGGAAACTTAAAAGTTCAAGTTTATTGGAAACTGTTGTAACTTTCTAGTAGCGATGCTGTGATTTTGTGTAATGGTAAATTTCCAAACATTTTTCAAGATCCATTTGGAAATGATTAAGCTCATGTTACATCCCTCTGTTCTATTATTTTAAAAAGTGCTTCACTGGGCTGGGATACTTTCAGGCATTTTAAAGTGCTCATTGGAGAAATGAAGTGACTGTTTTTGTTGGGCTCAAGTTGTCTTGTTTCATTCCATATATGAATTAGATGCAGACCCAGTTTTCCCAAGAGATATGCATAGACATCCTTTAGAATGATATCACGAGCAGCATCACTATATCATTACACTTCAACCAATGTGCAATGATGTCATGATTATTTGGGCATCATTTGGGCATCATTTGCCTCGTCTTCCCTGCCTGGGATGCTCATATGAACATGCTTCCTCTACTGGGAGAAGGTCTCTGGATTCATCCCAATTATTTTAATTTCCCACTAAGGGACTGGTTAAAACAGAAATATTGCCAGTGGTTTGTGCTACTGAATTTTGAAAAATTTTAAACAGAAAATGGAAATGTGAGAAGGGTATTTCTACCAGTCAGATGAATATTTCCGGGATTTATGGACCACCTTTCCATAAACACGTGACATTAAATCTGGATAGGAAGAATATTGATATTTTTAGTGTTGGTGTTGAAGAAAACTTCTGAGAATACCAGAGACAGTCAAGAAACTAAACAAATGGATTATCAAACAAATCAACTCAGAGTTTTTACTTTGGGTACAAATGACCAGGTTCATATTATCATACTTTGTACATGTTATATGAAGATTTAGCTCTCTGGAGAAGACTTTGATGTTGAGAAAGATGGAAGGAAAGACAAGAAGAGGACAAGCAAGGTAGATGGACTTGATTATAATACCAGTGGGTGTACTGCTGGAACACTTGAAGGACCCAGCTGAGTACACATAATCCTGGAGAAGATCTATTTACGTAATCACTACTGATTCGATGGCATACCTACAGCATCAAAATGAACCAATGCATAAGTTCTGTCAAAGAAGGAAATCCTACTACACCAAGAAAGATGGCTGAAAATAATAGATGAACCTATAATACCATCTTAAGACATTTAGGAAATCACTGAAGACTTATTTTCAGAAACATTAAATGTTGTATACCCTGTTTCCCTCAAAATAAGACATCCCCTAATAATAAGCCCAATCGGGCTTTTGAGTGGCAATAAGGCCAAGCGCTTATTTCAAGGTTCAAAAATATATAAGACAAGCAAGCCCAGGTTCGAATCCCAGAAGGGTATAGCTAGCTGATGAGAGTTAAATAGCTTGAAATAGATCTATACTAGTATCCCTTTATTTCTTTGTCAGTAAATATAAATTTAACACAAAATAGTTTGTCGTGAAAGCGACTGCCTAAGGGCTCCTGGATTGGGGCTGAAAGGCGAAAGGAAAAAGTATGCTCCTTCCAGTGGTGAAATCTGAACCGGTTTACTACCGGTTCGCTGGCTGAACATGTGCGCTGCGTGCCCACATGCACAGTGTACACCACGCATGCCAAATGGGGTATGTAGAACAGCGCGTATGGGTGTGTGTGTGTGATCAGCTGTGGCACATGATTTTTTTTTTTTACTTTTAAAAGCATTTTTTTACAACCTATTCGGCCGAATGGGTTGTAAAAAAAATGCTTTTAAAAGTAAAAAAAAGGCTCTGATGATCAAGCAGCTCAGCTGGAATCTTCAGAGCCTTTTTTTTAACCCTTTAAAAGCATTTTTTAAAAGAAGCAGCAAGCCGGCGACCGGGTGATTGAGGGGGCATGGGGCGGGCAGGGATTTTTGCTACCAGTTCTCCGAACCACCTGTCACCATCGCTACTGGATCAGCCGATCTGGTCCGATCTGGGAGCATTTCACTCCTGGCTCCTTCCCATATTTGGGTAGACCAGTGGTGGGTTCCTCCTGGTTCGGCCCAGTTCCGCCGAGCCGGTAGTGGTGACAATATGACATCACCAAACCGGTTCTGCCCCCCCTGCCCCTTGCCATTATTCTTACCTTTTATTTGGCCCCACCCCCAATCTATTGCTGCCTCCTAAGTCCCAGCTGATGGGCTATAAGGAAAAATTGTTTAAACTCTTGCCGGGGGGCTTCAAAGGGCCGCCCTACAGCTGATCAGTGGTAAAAGACAGTTTGGTGGTACATCGGTGCCTCCAAAAACAAATGAGTAGACTGGTGCCTGCAAAAATAAATGGGTAGACCAGTGCCTGCAAAAATAAATAGGTAGACCGGTACAGCTCTGCAAGCAATTAAAAGCCTGGTAGACCAGTACCTCTGCTAAATTCTAAAGAATTGTCACATGACCATCAAGCCACGCCCACAAAATAAGCCACGCCCACAGAATCGGTAGTAAAAAAAATTAGAACCCACCCCTGGGGTAGACCAGGTTGTTTCGATAGAAAACCCATACACACACACACACACACACACACAGAGAGAGAGAGAAAATTAGAATAATAGAGTGACAGAATAATGGGTGGCTGGAAGTTTGAATCATTTCCAATGATTGTAAACAGTCTGGAATGATTTCAAGGAGAGACAGCAATTGACCAATGTGATGAGGAGATGCGAAGGAAAAATGGAGAATAGTAAAGAGATTTAAGAAACATTCTGTTGGTTTCCTTTCGGGGATAAATTGTTTTTCATCTCAGGTACACTTACAAAAGTGTAAATACATCTGTTTATCAACCTCACTCAGATGATTTGGGGCAAGTAATAGAATTTATTATTTACACAGGTTGCTCCTACAAATAAAACTAATTCCCCTGTGCTTGGATAGTTGGAAAATCAGAAATGGGGGGTGGGTTTTGCCTCTGCCTATTTATTCTCAGACTTACTGTCTGTCCTAACAAAAGATATTCCTGTATTTTAAAGGAAATTCAGTCGAAGTCTGATATAAAGATAAAACCACTGGAACGAATTGAAACAACAGTAAACAAAACACTGGTAAGAATCATCTGGATGCTGTTTTCCCAGAACTTAAAGAACTCATGACTTTTTCTATTAGCAAATTCAAATTTGATACCAATACATACTCTCCTTGGTGTATGAATGTGGCATTTCTTTACACAGTATATAAGTATATATGTACAGATACATGCATACATATGATGTGACAAAATTGCTACACTAGTAGTAGAACTGGCACAAAATCATTGCCATGCTAGGTTTATTGCAAATCAAGTATGGGGAATTGGAGTTTTTACTATAGGCAATAAAGCATGGAAAATGGCACCCAACTAGCTAGACCAGCCTTTCAGATTTTGGAAAAATCAGATGAGTGTATATTTTAGAAAATTCTCATAGTTTCATCTTGGATAGAAACCAAGTACATTTTGTATATACTGGTTCAAGGTTAGTTTAGTTTGCTTGTTCAGGACAGATTGTTTAGAGAACTCGTTTATCTCGGTAGCTCTACCTTTCTGATAGCAATTTTTTATTTATTTTGCTATTCTGTTCTATTATGTCATTCTGTCATTGTCCTGCCCCAGCTCTGGACCCCAAAGAACGCAGCACACACTAACTCTATGCAAAGCTTATTTTACTCAAATAACTTAGTCTTTATCATTCAAAGGCTGTTAATGAACTGTCTTAACAGCCTACCAGAATTCTAAGATAAGGTATTCATAGTCTTACTAGAGTTGGCAGAAAGCCCAGAAGCAATTTTGCAGATGTGAAGGAGAGGGAACTAAAGTTGTTCTCTACAGCTTGTTGCAAGCGGCGTTCCTTCTTAAATAGGCTCCAAGTGGCCAATTAGCTCCAAGCCTTACTCTCGAAGAGACCTCCTCCTGAGGAGCCACTCCTGCCTTTTGGCAGCTCTGTGTGCCCGTGCATTGAGAAGAGGCTCCTCCTCTTTGTCCTCTTCACTTAAGGAGCTTCTGGAGGTTTTGAAGGCCCTGGCTGAATCTCTGCCTCTGGCACCACATCTTCTCCAGCCTCCTCGCTGTCCGATTCGAGCACCAGCTGCACAAGCTGCTGACGCAGCACCACACCAGCCTCCTCATTGTCGGAATGAGCTACAATCTGCACAGGCCGCTGACGGGCCACAACAGTCATTTCCAACCCACCCCCCAAAATGTTACGGCAGGAAGAACCTTTCCTTCAGCTCCTCATGCTAAATCAGGCTGTGCTGAAGCTGACCAGGCTGTTTGCTGTTTGCTGTAAGGAGACAAATTGCCTCCTTATCATTAACCTCCATGTATAAAAATATTTTATACATGTCTTAAAAATAAATAAAGTAAATAAAAAGGGATGTGGTGGTTCAGTGGCTAAGATGTTGAGCTTGTCGATCGAAAGGTCAGCAGTTCAGCAGTTTGAATCCCTTGGGACACAGCAACAGTCATAAATATGAGCCAGTTGCCAAGCATCTGAATTTTGATCACATGATCATGGGGATGCTACAAAGGTCGTAAATGTGAAAAATGGTCATAAATCACTTTTTTGAGTGTTTTTATAACTTTGAACGGTCATTAAACGAACTTTTGTTAGTCAAAGAATACCTGTACTTCATTCATTTACATTTACCATATTTTTCGGTGTATAAAAAACACTTTTCCCACCCAAAAATGTGGGTGGAAATGTCCGTGCATCTTATAGAGCGAATGTTGCTGAAGTCCCATCCACCCGCCGGCTCCCACCCTTCGGCCTCTGTCTCCCAGCAATTTGCCTCCTTGCAGCAGCAAACAGCAAACAGCCTGGTCAGCTTCAGCACAGCCTGATTTAGCACTAGCAGCTGATTGGCAGTTGGATCTGCCTCTCAGAATACCGCCAATCAGCTGTTCCAGGCTGCAGGGATCGCCACTGCCACCTATTGCTGCCTCCATGCGCCCCATTTTCGGCCCATTCCAGGCAGTGAGGATAGGCATCAGCGGGCGATCCCCGCCATCCGGAACCAGCTGAAAACAGGATGCGTGAAGGCTGAAAATGGGGCGCGTGCAGGTGGCGATAGGGTTAGGGTTCTCGCAGCCTGGAACAGCTGATAGGTGGTATTCCAGGAGGCAGATCCAACCACCAATCACTGCTCGTGCTAAACCAGGCTGTGCTGAAACTGACCAGGCTGTTTGCTGTTTGCTGCAAGGAGACAAATTGCTGGTAGACAGAGGCAGAGGCAGAGGCAGAGGCAGATTTGTTTTTCTAGTTTTCCTCCCCAAAAGCATCTTATACTCCGAAAAATATACTGTAGTAAGTAAAATAAAATACCATTAACATGAATACTCTCTAGTTACATAATTAGCTTTTTCCCCCTTTCTGTTATATTAAAGTCAAAGTGCATCTCTCAGTCCAGCCCACAACACTTGTTGGGTTTCCTAGTGGCTTCTCCTTCAACAAATAGCCAAGACTAAGCTTATTTAGCTCCCACAAGAAGCCTAAGTTTAGCCCCCACCCCCACCCCAACTTCTGTTGATTCTTATCTATCACCAATTTGCCTTTGACCATTAGTGGATTTTTGTGTATAGATAGCATGTAATAAACTTGAAGTGTTTTTGAACTAAACTCCTATTGCTGATTATTTGCGCCTGATAGGAACAAATCTTCCTCCTTTTCAGTACAAATATTGAAGAAAGGCTGACATAGTAGATTTTGTAAAGAAGGAGTGCTTCAGAAAATCCCAAATCAATGCTTTGTAGATATATGGTTTAAACAGGTAACTCAAAAGATTAGTCAGAGTGATATGGATCCTGATTATTTATTCTCCAGAGGTATCTCACCAGCATTTCATTTTATCAACCAAAGATTATGGGAAAAATTCAGCACAATAAAACCAGAATATTGTGTTCACCTGTAACTTTTAGAATTTACCACAGTTCTATTGATTTGGTCAAATGACTAAATCAATAAAATTTATATTCTGATTTATATTCTATTCTAACAACAGATATATTTTTCAACTCTCCAAATATTTGGATAACCTGTATTTAGGGAAATACAAAATAGCCTTCTGGAAAGCCAGATGAAACATACATAATTAATAAGGTTGCCAAATCAGAACTCTTGGGCATTCTCCTCAATCAGCTATGCTGTTTGCAGAGAATGCTGGGAAATGTAGTTTAACAGCAACATTTGGTAGATCATAAGATTCCTGTCTAGGACTTAGACGATGAGTGAGGGTTAGGGCAACTGCAGAGCAACATAGCGTGGTGTGAGTGGCGAAAGACATAGAAGCACCATTGCTTCAGAGACACCAGCTGTGTTCTGAGCAAAATGTTCTTCATCAAAGAACTATCTATTGGAATTTCTTAGATAACTAGCTCCAGAAGGGGCCACTAATTTAATGATTTTTATATTAGTTGGATTGCCAACTTTTTTGTTCAGGAATGCTGTTCCTTTGGGTGCAGGCCAGGAAACAAAGGCCGGGTAGAAGCTTATGAGTTAGGGCCAAGGTCTAGGGAAAATAATGTACCAGGAGCCAGGCAAAACCTGATGCTTTCAGGATGAAGAAGACAAGAAAGTTAGAAGCAGAACCTGGAAATACTTTGTGTTTATTGGTTTTTCTGATCCAATTGTATTACACCAGTAATAAGTTGATAATTTGCAATAAGTATATTAGGAAGTGAAAAAAAATTGTGGATGGCTCACAAAATAGCTCACAAAATGACTCACAAAATAGAGACTGCGTAGCGCTTTTTGAACAATGGTTAAAAATGTGTCACTTTCCAGGAGATAATGTCTTGTGAAATTGTTTGGACTATAGTCTTGGAATTTGTTTGTCCTATATGTCATTTATCTCTGCTCTTCCCAGAAAATTTTGCCAGATTTCCCAAACTAATTGGTGTTCTGCCAGATTCAAAGTTAACTTGATGTTAAAAATCTATTATCCTTTGTCTGATACAGGCATGGATGTCATTATGCTAAAAAGGTACTTTTTCCTTTTTAAACTTCAAACAGACATAGATAAGGATGATTGAATTATGCCCCCAGATCTTTATCTGATTAGTCTGGATATTTTGATAACAAAGCCCTAGAGGTGTCTACTTAAAAAAAAGCCCAATTGAGATTTAGTTCTACATAATTTGCCACCTTATTTTTTTCCAGCATTCCTTTTTAAACATTTGCCACAATGGGACAATAAGATATGATCAACTGTTAGAGAATAATTAGATCAATTAAATTAAAAATCTCATTCTCCATTCCAGTTCTATCAACAAATTCTATAGCAGCAGCAACAGCTATATTTTTCAGGAACTGATGCTTCTTTCTTTGCTTCTTTCTTTTTTGTGTTGTCCTACTTGAAAGCAGGGGACTCATGGCTCAGCAGTCAAAGATGCTGAGTTGTCAGCTGGAAAGCTGACAGCCCGGGTTTGAAACCTGAGTGCTGCGCAATGGGGTAAGCTCCTGTTCCTGCTCCAGCTCCTTCCCACCTGAAAGCATGCAAATGTGAGTAGATGAACAGGTACCACTCTGATGGGAAGGTAACAGCATTCTTGTTGTGGTCCGCCAGTGGAGCTGGCAGCAGATTTGGACAGTGAGGAGGTTGGGAACATGGGCCAGTCCTGGAGTCTGGGGAAGGCTCTGAAGAGGCTTCGCATCAGAGGCAGAGAGGAGGCCAGGGCTGGATGCCAGTTATCAGCTGCCTTCAGAGGCAGGCATCAGTGAGGCAGACGAACAGCTGGAGCCTGTTCCTAGTATGCGCATGTGCAGAATTGCCAGATGAAGGGAACAGCTAAAGAACAAGGGTCGATTTGGGAGTAAGGCCACAGATGGATGATGAATTGCCCCTCCCAGTGGAAATAAAAGAGAGCGAAAGGGGAGTGGAGTTTGCAGGAGACAATTAGTTCGCCTAATTAGTTTGTGACTCTCTGAGACTCTTTGTCAAGTTTTGAAGATATCGGCCTGGCAGCTCTCCAAGCCAAATAAGGTTCTAAAGGAGGGTTCTTGGTGTTCTCTGAGTTTGCTTCTCTTTTTCTCAGACATTTCAGTTAAAGGTAAAGGTAAATATTCCCCTCGCACATATGTGCTAGTCGTTCCCGACTCTAGGGAATGGTGCTCATCTCTGTTTCAAAGCCAAAGAGCCAGCGCTGTTCAAAGACATCTCCGTGGTCATGTGGCCGGCATAACTAAACCCCAGAGGTGCACAGAACGCTGTTTCCTTCCCACCAAAGGTGGTCCCTATTTTTTCTACTTGCATTTTTTACGTGCTTTCGAACTGCTAGGTTGTCAGAAGCTGGGACAAGTAATGGGAATTATGCAGCACTAGGGATTTGAACTGCTGAACTGCCAACCTTTCGATAGACAAGCTCACGGAACAATGGCGTTTTCTGCTGGTCGTCATGTGATAACTTGTCTTACTGGCCAGGATTGAGGCATTGTTTCTTCCTTGTTTTTTGGGTGGAGTATTATTTATTTCTTTTTTTTTCTTTATCTGGTGCTGGTTTTTACTTACCTGGGTAATAATAATAATAATAATAATTATTATTATTATTATTATTATTATTATTATTATTATTTAATTTGTATCCCGCCCTTCTCCCAGAAGGGACTCAGGGCGGTGAACAGCCAGAATTAAAATACATACAATACAAAAGTTAAGATAATTAAAAAAATATTAAATCAATCGGCCTCTCAATTTAAAACCCCAAATCTATAAAATTCAAGATCCCAATTTAAAACCATTTAAGCTAGGCCGGCTTGCTGGAATAAGTAAGTCTTCAAGGCTTTGCGGAAGGTACGAAGGTCCGGGATCAGTCGTATTCCAGGAGGTAGCTCATTCCATAGGGCGGGTGCCCCCACAGAGAAGGCTCTCCCCCTGGGGGCCGCCAGCCGACATTGCTTGACTGACGGCACCCTGAGGAAGCCCTCTCTGTGAGAGCGTATTGGCCGGTGGGAGGTTATCAGTAGCAGCAGGCGGTCTCGTAAGTACCCTGGCCCTAAGCCATGGAGCGCTTTAAAGGTGAGAACCAATACCTTGAAGTGCACCCGGAAGACCAACGGGAGCCAATGCAGCTCGCGCAGGAGAGCCGTTACATGGGAGCACCCCATCGCTTCCATGATCACCCGCGCGGCCGCATTCTGAACCAGTTGGAGCCTCCAGGTGCTCCTCAAGGGGAGCCCCATGTAGAGAGCGTTGCAGTAGTCCAGGCGAGATGTAACGAGGGCATGAGTGATCGTGCATAAGGAGTCCCGATCCAGAAAGGGGTGCAAGTGGCGTATCAGGTGAACCTGATAAAAAGCCCTCTTGGCCACGGCCATCATGTGCTCTTCTAAAGACAGCCGTGTCTTTGGAGGAATCCATAGCTGCTCTGGCCAGCCCTGTGAGAGGAAATAGACAACTGTGGCACTGAAAGTTTCCCATAAAATCAATTATATTCCAAACAGAAAACTTCCAGAATTGTTGCAAGATTTCCTTAGCAATCATGAAGAGAGCTTGTTAGATGATTTTAGACAGGCCATCTGTCCAAAATCACCTAGCTGGATGCAGCAACATTCCCAGGGTCAGTTCTAATAGCTGTTATGCAATGAGGAAGTATAATTTAAAATATAATGTCCAAATCAAACAAGACCTTGTCTTGGTTCTCTTCCAACATCAGTCAATCATCTCTAACTAAAAGAACAAGACAAAAAATTAAAGCATTAAGTCGGAAGAGATTCAGCAACTGATTAACAAGGATGCCTATTTGCTTTTCTTCTGCAGCAGAATAATGCAAGCAAGGTTGGGGCAATTATCTTTTAATGATGATTAATTTTTTTCCTGTTTCTTGTTTTAAGACAAAAAAAAAACTTGTTCTGCAATCCAGAAGGCTTCCAGTAGGCACTAGAGAACAATACAAAATGGACAGTGCTTGCACGCATGCTGATAACTTAAAAATACATTGGAAAAAAATGAAAATAGAAGATGGGGAAGAAAAAGTAAGAGCTACAGTTCCAAGATATTTAGATATATAGCCCCAGAACTCCTCCAAATATTTTAGTTTAATGGGATAGAAAGGGGGAAAAAGTGAGATACAATGGGATTAATTATACTACTAGAATTTATTTAATAAAATAAAATAAAAAATAGTTATGCATTGGTCCTGATGCAATGTTGGAAAATATTATGCTAAGTGTATTTAGTTTATTTCTGGGAAGGGTAACTCCTTTAACATTTTTCAATTCCTTTGACCCTAGTTCAGGCCTGCAGAATGTTAACTTTACAGGGTTCAAAATGGCAATGGACACCTTCATGTAGCCAGAAATTCCCTTCCCTGTCAGATGCTAAGAGATGACCTCCAAATGACCAGCTGTGATTATACTACAGCAAGCATCAGGCCATTTATTAATATTTCTTATATTTCTTGGAATATTTTTAAAAATTCTTATGTATATATAACTGCCTATGTAGTCACTAGGTTCAAAACAACACAGAGAGAGGGGGGAGGGAGGGAAGGAAGGAGGGAGGGAGGGAGGGAGAAAGAGAGAGAGGGAGAGAGAGAGAGAGAGAGAGAGAGAGAGAGAGAGAGAGAACAAACTCTGACATTAAACTACACAGTTGATGTTGTGGTGGTGCAATAGTTACATACAGTATTGCAGGCTAACTATGCCCACAGCCAGGTGTTCAATCCTGATTGGCTCAAAGTTGACTCAGCTTTCCATTCTTCTGAGGTTGGTTTCAAAATGGCTGCCAATACCAACAAAGAGCCTGGTTTGTCAGTTGTCATGGCTTGGCCATAGTCAAGATAATTCAGGTCACATTTAGTTTTTGGGGCACACATATAACAAATAGCTTGTAATTCCTGTGCAATTCCTGCATGGTAATATGCTAAGTACACCTCTGTATAGGAACATAGGGAAAAAGTCATTATGTTCCTCAGACTGTTATCCAATCCTGAGATACCTGTTTTACTTAAGGTTCAGTGAAAGTGATTTGAGAAAATGCTTCATCACTCTCCTTTTTTTAAACTTTTCAACTCGATAGATTCAATCTCTTATGATCTTCTGCTGTCAAAAGGAATTGGGCCAAGATTGTCTCCATCCTTTCTGCCATCAGAGGCATGGCAATTCACTTTACAAACTATATTGCAAGCACGTTGGCTTTGGAAATAAAACTGATAATCAGCAGGTAGAATAAACACAGTGAAAATTTGATTTAGTGGACATCCATTTAACAGACTGTGGATACAATGGTCCGTATTTCATCAAAATAATTTGGACAAGGCAGTTAAATTTACATTAATTTTACATCATTCATAGAAATTTACTTCATTGGCATAATTATACCATTCATGGCAATTTATATCATTTGCAAAATGATATTATTATGCAAATGGCATACATCACCATGAATGATGTAACTTGGACACTTGGAAGCAATCCTTCCCTGCAAAATTAATGTTCCACAGTATACTTGAATTTGCTCCTATTTTCCGATGTGATACTTTATATTTGCATAGATCTGACAAAGGTGACTGCTTCAAATGAAATGGTACCGAGCCCTACATAAAATCCAGCATGATGCTCAAATTAGCTTGCAATGCTGGCTGGACATAAATGGTCTTACTGTCTATGCGTTGCCATGGTAACCTGTTGATAAAAGAGTGATAGAGGTTTATTACTGCTCTAAGAAAAAGATTCTCTTTTTCCAAGATGTCTCTTCTACCTCATAATATTGGTGCTTGTATACTGTACTGAAGTCATACCTCTTATTGAGTCCCTCTTTGGATTGTTATTCTCAGCATTAGCTACAAAAAAGGCCCCTCAGACCTCCAACTTATCTCTCTTCAAAACCGAACAGCAAAAGAACAAGCTTTCTGTCTGGATGGGGACAGCAATCACATGAAACAATTTTCAGGAAATGATTTAAATAAAACAAGACTCAGCCAGAAAAAAATATTCACCTGAAAAAATCTGCTTAGCCAGATGGCCTTGCTCTATAATTCAATAATCATTAAATGTAAATGACTTCATTTTTAAGTTGTGGGTATTTCTTTACACAAATGGGAACTGCAATATTTTGCACTCTAGAGCACCACTGTTTTAGAGTTGCAATCATCGTATTTTTCAAACACGCCATTTCCCACCCAGCCCATCTTTCTAAAAACCAGCCATCACAAAATATATATTTACTGGCAAGCAAAAAATACATACATAGCATCATTAATCTGATTAGCCTCTGATTTTAAGAAATTCTCCTCAAAAGTCATGAGATACTTCAAGAAGAGTTTCTCTTCTTGAAGGTTGGGCAAGAAAAAAAAGAATATGATTATCAGGAAAGGGTAAAATTTCATTTGGGTTGTTCAAAAATACCCCAAATTCATTTGGGTGTCAGGGTTCCAAGTAACACGCCCAACTAAAGAAGACTCCAAGGCTAGCAATTCCTCAAAGATCCATTTTATTAGAGTTGTCATATTGGCACATCTGGGAAAACCCGAATCTGAAAGTTCTCAGGTTTTCCCCACCCAAAAGAAAGTCAAAGACCTATCCCCTGCACCCACATGTCTGACACATGATCCAATCAATCCACCGTCCAAACTGGAGACAGCCCCCAGTCACTCCTACCCAGGTGCAGGCTGAACATCCTTGACTCTCAGGGAAAATAATGTTGTTATGGCTATATATCTTCACCAACTCCTTGAAAATCCCCCCTCCCATTTTCCCAGGCACTAAAATGTGGCAGCCCTGAAGTTCCAAAGAAAAGATGGCCTCCAGGCTGACATTGGGTTTTTAAATGGACACCTGCAAAAAACTGGCAAAAACTTTTGCTAGAACAAAAAGAAAGAAAGAGATAGAATAGTTTGTTTTACTGATTGATTAATATTGCAATCAATAGTTCCAATATTTTAGGGGCTGCCAGAAAGAAAGGGGAGTGTCAATTTATTTTCTAAAGCACCAGAAGGCAAGACAAAAAACTAATCAAGGAGAAAAGCAACCTGGGACTCAGGAGAAATTTCCTGACAGTGAAAACAATTAACCAATAAAATAGCTTGTCTTCAGAAGTTGTGGGTGCTCCTGGAGACTTTTAAGAAGCGATTGGATAACCATTTGTCTGGAATGATATAGGCAGAGGTGTCAAACTCATGGGAGTGAGTGTGGCCAGTGCGTGATGCATCTGGCCCGTGGGCCACGAGTTTGACACCCCTGATATAGGGTCTCCTGCCTGAACAGGGGGCTGGATTAGAAGACTTCCAAAGTCCCTTCCAACTCTATTATTCTGCATTCTGTTTTTTTAATAAGATGCATATTGCACTTAGTCATTGAAAATGTTTGGATCAATGGCCTATTGATCTAGTGGCCCCATCACTTGTGATGGGAGGGGAGGGCCTTACTCCCTCAGAAAGGGTCTGCAATCTGGGGGTCCTCCTGGATTCACGGCTATCTTTAGAAGATCATTTGATGGCTGTGACCAGGAGGGCCTTCGCATAGATACGCCTGGTGCGTCAGTTGAGCCCTTTCCTAGATCGGGATGCCCTTGCCACGGTCACTCATGCCCTTGTTACGTCTCAGTTGGACTACTGTAATACCCTCTACATGGGGTTGCCCTTGGGATGCACCCAAAGGCTACAGAATGCGGCCTTGCGGGTTGTTACGGGGGCTTCTTGGTACTCCCATGTGACACCTCTCCTGCGCGAGCTACACTGGCTACCTACCGGTGGTTCTTCAGGTTCGTTTCAAGGTGCTGGTGCTTACCTATAAAGCCCTACATGGCTTAGGTACCTGCAGGATCATCTCCTGCCATCCTCCCATCGTCCGGTGCTCTCACACAGAGCGGGCCTCCTCAGGGTGCGGTCAGCCAGACAATGTTGGCTGGCGGCCCCCAGGGGGAGAATGTTCTCTGTGGGAATGTCGACCCTCTGGGATGGGTTGCCCACCGGCCTCAGGACAGCCCCTGACCTCCTCTCCTTCCGCCATGAAATGAAGACGTGGCTTTTTCACCAAATGGGCTGAATCCGTAGGGATGATTTTTAATAATTTTAATTGAATTTTTAATTAATTTTAACTAATTTTAAATTGACTTTTATGTTTATGTAATTTTTTGTTCCTTCTTGTAAGCCTCCCTGAGTCCTTCGGGAGAAGGGCGGCATATAAATTACATACATACATACATACATACATACATACATACATACATATGAAAATGATCAGATTCATGAAGAAGATTTCAAAATGTTAACTTATGTAAATTATATGAACGGTAGTGCTCAAATCATTCCAGTTTCAGCATTTTGTTCCTTTGATGGTTGATTAAATATCCATGGCACATTACAATGATACCAATTCCCTATTTTGGAGGAAACATTATACAGTGGCTACACTTACAAATGCAGATCTGCCATTCTATTGAGCTGTGGTGGTGCAGTGGTTAGAATGCAGTACTGCAGGCTACTTCTGCTGACTGCCGGCTGCCTACAATTTGGCAGATCGAATCTCACCAAGGCTCAAGGTTGACTCAGCCTTCCATCCTTCCGAGGACACAGATTGTTGGGAGCAATATGCTGACTCTGTAAACCCCCTTAGAGAGGACTGTAAAACCACTGTGAAGTGATATATAAGTCTAAGTGCTATTCCTATTGCTATTCCTGACCTCTATCCTCAGCTGCTACTCCCTATAGCCAGATGGCTCATATGCCTCAATTGATAAAATTATTTGAATGATGATTGTATCAAGCTAATGACTAGAAATCAGTAGTCATTAGTAGTGGGTTCCACTTACCTTCGCTACCGGTTCGGAATCGTGAGCTCGCACGTGGTGCTTCTGCACATGCGCAGAGCATCTGTGATGACATCCGGGCAGGTGGGAGGCGAACCGGTAGAAACCACCATTCTGGGAAATGCTGTATATTTTACTGCAATCAAGTCATTGTTGCAAGCTTTGCCCCATCTACCATTCGTCTTGGATATACTAACTGAAGGAACTGCTTCATTTTGCCTACAAGTATAGCCAGATTGAAGCAGCCTCTGCTTGTGAATTTGTCAACTCCCTTATCTGGCTAGCATGGATTATCTAGAAACCCAATGTAATTCTGACTAGTGCATTGATAATGGCAGTCGGCTTTCTTACTCCTAAATATTGTCTCCATCATGGTGGACTTTCTCAAATTCACTCCCGCCTGGAATGTATCGGTGGGAAGTAGAATCCAAGTTTAGTCAAAATCCTTTTTGTTACATAGTTTGGAAGGCAATCTTCCTTAGGGATTTTTCAAAGTCACACATGTTGGCTAATACCTGCCAATATACACAGCTCAGCAGGCGAGAAATCTCTCTCCCTTTGGTGTAGGATTCAAAATTGAAGACACCAAATAAGCAGTTCCTCTCTTAAGGTCATGCCACCCCACAGGGCATCTTGCTCTCTTCTGCTATCTCCCTCCCACCATCCCCAATTCTGGCTTTCTCCTTTCCCTCCTCTTTCCTATCCCATCTTCCACCCCTGTGTTACTGGTGGTCCTTTGCACGCTGACCAGATGTTTTCCCCATGCGATCATGCAATTATTATTATTTTTTTAAAGTGGCTCCTTAGAACAGATGCTCCAGGATCTTTGCCTTGGCAAACTGCTTTGCTGTTGCTGTCTTTTTGATCTGAAGCAGGAGAAGGAAGCATTAGGGAGGATGAGGGGGAGAATGGAATAAGAAGGATGGGAGGGGGGGGGATTCTGGCTTTCAGTGCAGACTGTTTGGCAAGGCTGGGCGGGTGGGTTTCTCCTGCTTCTCTTCACTGGTGCTGCTTGCAGATGTTTCAGTCTCAGCCTTTCTTCTGAAGTTTGAGCTCCCCTTCAGTGACCCAGTCTGATGCTCCCACTGCTTTTGTTTAAGATCATATTCAATGGCATGTCAGCACTGCAAGTTCCAAAGTATTTTCTGTCTGCTGCCAGAATTTACCGCTTCATCACCTGTTTATTCTTAGCGGCCAGATTGAATTTGCTTGCTGGCTGTTTCTCACACACATAAATATTCTGGTTTAAAACAAAACAATTAATTTAAATTAAATTAAATTAAACCTTTTGCCCTCCCCTAGCATCTATGTTTCATATTTAGGATTCAGAATAGTAGACCAGAACTAGCTTTCATGAACGCTTTTTGGTTTGAGATATAAGATGCATAAGTGCATCTTATCTCAAAGAAGTGATATTAGGAAATGGTGAGAAATTCTATTGTTCTAGCTCTGTTTATCACGTTTGTACTTTTTAAATCTACAGGGAAATGAAAATCTGCACTTTTCATGTTTTTGTATGTGATTCACAACTTTAAAGTATACCGTACTCAGAAGTATACCTTTTCCTTAAATGATGCATTCTATTTCTCCATTAGTTCCTTTACATATCAGTAAAGCAATATCTCTCATAATGATCGGTTTAATTTATTTTTTGTTTCTCATTCAGACTTTATTGCCAGGTGTAACCAAAGTTTAACAATATCACGTTTGCTTGAATATATTCCTTTCAACAACATATTTGTTATTTATTATTACAATCTCTAAAAGAAATGCTATGCATGACAAAATATCAATTAAACATACAAAGAAGGAAAGAAGGAAGGGGCTTTAGACAGAGATATCTACATTTGATTATCCATTCCAATCCCAATCTCTCATTTGTATAACATTGGAGAAGGAAAAGAGAGTCGGAAATGTTTTTATTTGAAGAGATTCAGCTTAAGTTTCCAGGGCAACAAAACATACAGACTTTAACAGACTTGCAAAAGTTGTCACCAAATTATTTAGACTGGAGAGAAAATACAGTTGTTATCTTAACTAGATTTGTTTTTTGTTTTTTTGTTAAATGCACATGTATGGAGATGAAAGAAAATTTAATTTTTGTCCTGAACATCTACAGATTTTTGGAATGCAACCCTCAGCATATGATACCAAGACCTAGTCCACATTCAGCCCATAAAATATGGCACATCACTGCTTTATGTTCATAGGATGCAAACCCCTACCTCAAAAATATTTCTAGATTAGTAAAAAAAAAAAAAAAACCACCATTCTTGGAGTCAGAACATAATTAAAGAGGGAAAAAATGAAGTAAACATATTTAAACATTAATACCTCTTTTCTGAACTGCTAAATTAAACTTGCCTATGTGGGGTCTTCGGTGCTCTCAGAGCTTGCTTGTTTTCTTGCAGATGTTTCATTATCCAAACTAGGACTAACACTGATGATGTTACCTAGTCTGGGTAATGTAATGTCTGTAAGAAAACAAGCAAACTCAGAGAGCACCAAAGACACCTCACTCCAACCCTGAGCTACAAATATTCTCCTTCATTGAAACTTGCCTATTTTAGATTTTAGCTGCACTAAGGGTCACATAATTTCACAGTGGAATTCTTTCTGTAGATACTAAAATGTGAGACATGAGAATTGCTTCTTCAGAAAATATATGAAAGATTCTGGATTGCTTTTAGAAGGGAAAAAGTCATACTGAGCAAGCACTAGGATTTTGCCTGGGGGATTGAACAGGTGGACGAGAGAAGAGTGACCTGGGAAGCTGTATGTTCTGAGAGGCTGTTTGTTGAACTAGACCAGGGGAGTCAAACTCATGGGCCGCAGGCTGGATGTATCATGTGCTGGCTACCCTCACCTCCGGTTTAACGAAGGGGAGAAAAGTTGCAATACATCAAATGACGACAACGTGACACCGCAAGTTTGACACCCCTGAACTAGAGGGATTAAAAAGCCATGTTCCTAACAACTGCTGATCGCAATGGATACGCCTTGAGACCTCTTGATTGTCCATTGTGGGACTGTTGGGTGACCAATTCCTGCTGAGTAAACTGAGGTTGTAAGAGGAATAAAAACCAGTCTGGTTCCACAACGTTAGAGTTGAGCTTATGAATAGGAGAGCGATCAGAAATAGGATTTTTTTTTCCAGTAGATTTCAGTGGAGAACTTTAAAGAGGGAATTCCTAACAAACTTCCTTTCAAAATCAGGAAAGGAGTAAAAGTAGGGGTGGGCTGCTAGGAGTTCACAGGGGTTCAGGAGAACTTTTAGGTAAGATTTTGCGCAGTTCAGAGAACCCCCAAATCCCACTCCTGGCTGGCCCTACCCACCCTGGAGTCCCCACGTGGCCCGTTTTGGATGCAGGTTAGTGCAGGGCGCATGCCGAGGCTTGGAGAGGGTGAAAAATGGGCCTACCAGAAGTTCGGGAAGAACTCCAGAGGGCCTCCGAAGCTTGAGGAGGCCGTTCTCATCCTCCCAGAGGCTCAAGAGGCTCTGGAGCCCAAGGAGGGCAAAAACTGCTGCCTGTGGTGCAGGGGGCCGACTAAGCCAGGCCCACCATGGCCACACCCACCCAGCAAACGGGCAGAGGACCCCTTGCTAAAATTTTGAAGCCCACCCCTGAGTAAAAGCTGGTGTCCTAAGAAGAAAAGTGAAAATAGACAGGCATATGCAATTGTGGTCTATAATGTTTGTTGCATGTTTATCTTCCTTTCTAAAAATACCCAGGCTTATGTTTGCAGCAAATGCAATACCACAGGAGTATTTGAAGAAAAACTGAAGGATCAGAGCAGCATGTGGCCGTGTTTCTGTTGATGAGAACAGATGAGGCTTTGCAAACAGAAATAGAGAGTGGGAGAATTATTTTCTACAACAAAGACGGGCAAGCAAAGGAGCAAATGCACTGTAACCAAGGCCAGAAATGTCAATGATGTTCTGCACTGCTAGAACTGAGAAACAGATTGCAGGCCAAGAGTATTCAGGGAGAGAAAAAGAGCATCATAGAATGGCAAATAGGATAGTGAAAATGGCAGAGAGTGAGAGCACTTATGTCAATAAGTCATGGTGGTGCAGTGATTAGAATGCAGTATTGCAGGCTGTCAGCACTTCAGTCTTGACCGGCTCAAGGTTGACTCAGCCTTCCATCTTTCCAAAGTCAGTACAATGAGGACTCAGATTGTTCAGGACAATATGCTGACTGTAAATCGCTTAGAAAGGGCTGTAAAGCACTGTGAAGTAGTATATACGTCTAAATGATGTTGCCATTGCTATGTCTTCTAAGAAGACAAAGATAATGTTTCAGCACTACCAAACTTGAAACATGGATATGTTAATCAAAGCTATCAAGCTGTGAAATATGTTGTCTCCAGGGCCAAGAACCAAGTATGAAACAAAACATCTTATCCTGTACAGCAATAATTATCCCTTTTTTGCTAATACACAGGACTAACAATATTGCAGAGAACCAATATAACAGTAATATCAAAATATCAGAAGGCAGCACAGGGCCCTGACCGCACAAGTGATATTCTTATCCCTTCTTTTAGAGAGCAGAAGAGAATCAGAAAGAGAAACAAGAACATTTTAAGTCAATGCTGGCTTTACAAATGATTTCAATTAAACAAAAAACAAAAAACAAATGATTTCAATAAGACAAATTTAATTTTCTGAGCTCCTGGTCTGAGTCACTGAGATGATGGGCCGTGACATGAGGTAATTGGCCTTCATAAGGACTAATAAAAATGGACTTAGCTGAAGCATTGAGAAATTCATTAGGTGGGCTTTAAAATGAATCCTTTAACAGATGTAAGGACTTCAGATGAGGACTTTCTTATTGCTGAAAGTTGGAATGTTTTGAAACACTGAAAGAAAAAAATACAGATAGAATACGGAGTCATAAAATTCATTATCTTCTTAATGTTGTCATCTTTAAGATGTTTCCTTAGCCAGCATATTCTGGGAGTTGAAGTCCACACATCTTAAAAATTAACAAGGTTAGAAAACACTTCTTTAACATATAAGGAAATTAAGATAAAATTAAGGTTTTAGTAAGGTACGATATATTTGCCCATTTGAATCTATACCATTCCAGACATTCTGGATGAATTCTGAGCCCCACAGTTTAAAAAGAAATTAGAGAAATTTGGAGATAGGATCAGAAACTAAACCTTATGAAGAAATATTGAAAGCCCTGGATATGTTTAGCCTCTTTTATTGTTTTATAATAACTTGTATTCTGTTTTTATGTTGTCTCTCTTACTGTAAACCCACCCAGAGTTGGTTGAAATCAGGAAATGTCTAAATTGAATAATTTAAATTAAATTCAGAAAACGACTGAGAGGTGTTATTGATATTAGAATCCTGAAATATCTGACAGGATGTCACATAGAAGGAGGTCAAGATTTGTTTTCATGCAAGCCAGAAAACAGGACACAGAACAATTTATTTATTTATTTATTTATTTATTTATTTATTTATTGGATTTGTATGCCGCCCTTCTCCCGAAGGACTCAGGGTGTCTCACAACAATAAGAAACAGAGAATACAAAAGTTAAAAGACAAATTAAAACAGAATATCCAATAAATAAGGTTAAACGTGGCAATACCAATTCAAATTTAAGATTTAAGAATTTAAAAAGCTACAAAATCAGTTGAGGAGTCAACCCAGGCCCGTTGAAAGAGCCAGGTCTTCAAGGCCTGGCGGAAGGTTCGGAGGTCGGGGATTATCCGGAGCTCCAGGGGTAACATATTCCAGAGGGTAGGGGCTCCTACAGAGAAGGCTCTCCCCCTAGGGGTCACCAGTCGACATTGTCTAGCCGAAGGTACTCTGAAGAGGCCAACTCTGTGGAAGCAAACCGGGCGATGGAAGGCTACTGGTGGCAGGATGAATTTTAGTTCTAGAAAGGCAGATTGCAATGCAATGGTTTTTTAAAAATGACCTCTGAATAGAAAGAACAGTTTGAAGGAGACAAATTACCGATACCTGAAAAGATGATAGCTCCTTTTTATTGGGAGTTATAATATATGTATTACTACAGGATGGAAAAAAGGTAGGTATTTTTTTTTTAATGTGCATTAAGCGGAAGTAAATAATCATTTGGCTGCAATATTTTAATTTGGATTTCTGCATGAAACAAAGATTGGCCTCAATACCCACTTCTAGTGCTATGATTCTAGAAAATTAGATCATTAGTTGATTATTTAAGATAACTTTTTAATGCTGCTCCAGATTTAAAATGATTTAATCATTGGGAATACCAGTTTTTTAAAACTATGATAAAAGCTTACTTTTATTACTCTTATACCTCCTTGAGTTAAGGGTTCTTGTCAGGTTGGATTTGCACATAGCTCTTCTGAATCCAAGAGACCACATGAATATTTGCCTTGCTTATTTTAAGAACTCACCTTGGTATCCTATTACTTTCTTGAAGTATAACATCAATAAACCTACGTTGTTCTGGATCACCAAGGTTTGTAGTAAGCAAGAATAGGATGAACAGCATTACTTTTCATTTATGCTAAAGAAATCTAGTGATTGATTTGGTGGTTTAGGAGGAGCAATGCCACCAATTTCAGTTTTTGGATTACAGGGTAATTCTGTGTTATATCAGCACTAGGCAAAAATAGCATGTGCTATAACAATACTCTAAATATTTTTCTTTTTAAGCTTCTTGTCATAAATGGATGGGATTTTCCAACCCATATACACACACATGAGCCAGGTAGCTTCCCATTTATGTGGAAAGTCACATTCTCCCCACCTCAACTGAAACACAAGCCATAGTTTTTCCACTGTTGTAATGCAACTCGGGTTTATTTTTCCTTTAACTCTGAATCAACTACTTAATTAGAACAAAAAGGATGCGTCAGTCTTTGCCAACCTCAAGGGATTGTTGAATTTTTTTTCCTACCCCAATTCCATCTGCTATCATGTCTTCTAGCTAGGGATGATAGCATTGGGGACCCAAGGTTGTGAAAGCTTGAATAAACATACAAAATATAACCTCCATTCTTAGATAATCCACATAGATATTCAATGATATTTTCCTCAACTCTGCTTACATGCTTAACAGTACTGAAGTTCAAGAGATGCTAGTCTCAAAGATGGAGTCTTGAGTTTCAAGAGTCATCTCAATTATAGTTGCACAATCCACCAATGCATCCATACAATTTTTATTTTTATTTATTTATTTTATTTATTTGTAAAGCATCTATAAGATAACAGATATAAGTATAAACATGATTATGAATACAGGAAATGGATATGGATAAATGGGGACAGTAGAACAGGGACGGTAGGCACATTGATGCGCTTATGCACGCCCCTTACAGACCTCTTAGGAATGGGGGTCAATAGTAGAGGTCAATAGTAGACAGTCTAAAGTTTTGGGGGTTTGGGGATGAAACCACAGAGTCAGGTAGTGCATTCCAAGCATTGACCACTCTGTTGCTGAAGTCGTATCTTCTGCAATTGAGTTTGGAGCTATTTACCTTAAGTTTGTATCTACTATGTGCTTGTGTATTGTTGCAGTTGAAGTCATTGACAGGTAGGACGTTGTAGCAGATAATTTTGTGCTACGTACTATGTACATAGTACTATGTACATTTGTGTACTATGTTTAGGTCAGACAGAAGGGAGCGTAGTTCTAAGTTGTCTAAGCCCAAAATTTCAATGTGGCATAAGGTATTCTGTTGTGAGCAGAGGAGTGGAGGACTCTTCTCGTGAAATATCTGTGGACTCGCTCAATTGTATTAATGTATTATTGTTATTAATTCATAATAATTATGAATTCCATATATTCCTTATCAAATGACATCATTTGTTTTTAGCTTCCTACCAATTACTTTCATTGCACGATCCTAAGTTTGGAATGAAATAAAGAATGATTTTAGTCTGTTATAAACCTCTATTTGTTTTTGGTTGAATCTCCTCCTTCTTTTACTTTCAACATTACTGATAGTTTTAGCTGTCTTGTAGAATCATCCAATCACTATCCCAAAGGTGCTTTTTCAAAAAGCAACTGGACTTTCTTTGTTTTTCCTTGAAAAGGTTTTGCTTCTCATCCAAGAAGCTTCTTCAGTTCATCCAATGTGATTCTTCACAACTGAAGAAGCTTCTTGGATGAGAAGCAAAACATCTTTAAGGAAAAACAAGTCCAATTGCCTTATGGAAAAGCACCATTGGGGCAACCATGACCTGGATGACTGAGAATCTCTCCAGAGACATCCAACCACTATCATGTCAGTGTAACAGTAATGTATTTATATCACTTGAGTGATGTTATAAATACACTTTAAGTTGCCAATGACAAAGTGACATATGTTTTCTGTTGTTTTCAAGTCATTCTTCCTTTTACCGCTCTCTCCATTTGCTCTGGTAAGTGAAATATCTATAACTGTACGCTTCCAGAAAATTTTGTTTAAAACCATGCTTTTCAGGAGATCCTAGCAAAGATTAATATTTTCCATTGATAATATGAACACCTTGACATTTTAGTTTAAACTTTAAGATCTTGCCTAGGCACACAAATATAAAATTCAAACAATGCTTTACTTTCCCCCATCACAGAAGCAGGAGTCAGATGGACTGTCCTTCATATCAGGGTTTGGTGGCTGGCTTCAGCATTGTAGAAGAATGAGAGCAAGATTATATGTACAGTCATGATAAAAAATGGATAAGGCTGGGATTTTATATTTTATGGTATGTATGTGTATTCTAGAAGTCATGCCTTTGTTCGGCAACATGATAGCATGAATTTCTAAGGGCTAAAAAGAAAAGCTTGATGACATCCAGCCAGGGGTGAAATGCTATTGGTTCGGGCTGGTTTGCCGGAACCGGTAGTAATAATTGCTACCATTCGCCTGAACCGGTAGTAAAAAGTACGACAATCAGCTGTGCCGCATGATCGTTGGAACTTTTTAAAAACCTTTTTTTAGCATTTTTACTACCTATTGGCCAGAACGGGTAGTAAAAAAATGCTTTAAAAAGTAAAAAAAAAGTTCCGACCATCAGCTGTGTGACAATCAGCTGTGCCTGATTGTCTGTGAGGTTCCTGCTTGTTGCAGGGGCCATTTCGCATGAAGTCCAGCTGCTTTTGCATTGTGTGTGAATCAGTTGTATAGCTTTGTTACTTTTGTGTAAAGTGTAATAGTTGGTTTTTGAGCTCTTTGTGACTCTGTGAGGTTCCCACTTGTTGCAGGCGCCATTTTGTGTGAAGTCCAGCTGCTTTTGCATTGTGTGTGTCAGTTGTGCAGCCACGCCCACCCGGTCATATGATCATGAAGCCACACCCACCCAGTCACATGACCACCAAGCTACACCCACGAAGCCAAGCTACGCCCACGAAGCCATACCAACCAAGCCACGCCCACAGAACAGGTAGGGAAAATTTTTGAATTTCACCATTGCATCCAGCCCAGAGTTTCATACATTGGAATTGTAATGAAGGTTTATATACATACTGAATTACTGCAAATATGATGAAGCTACTGCATTCTCTCTACAATTTTTCACTAGTTATATTTTTCTTTAACTTCATGTCAGCCCTTTGAGGTAAGCCAGATCAGGAAGCAGGCACTGTAAGAACCATTGGAACTCTAATTTATTGGTATATAACAGAGTTGAAAACCAGACTATCTCTCCCCACTCTTATACCAAAGAGAATCAAGTAGGGGAAATCTTGAGTTTCTTTTTACTTCATTCTCCTTCCTGTGGCTAAACTGATGGTCACTAATGGTTGTTGAATTCCTTCTTCAAGGCCATGTCTATATTCCTCTACACCTACACTAAGTAATAACTCGTTCTGCTATTACTCTGAAGCAGACCATGTGTGGACCACATAAATACTATAGCTACTATCAAGGATCTGAGACTTTCTGGTATAATTGACACTTATGTCAACTTATTGCTCCAACAATATTCAATCCTTACTCACCTGGCTTTAATTTTCTCTACATTCTGTTTTCCAGATTTATTTAAAAATCTGCTAACCATCTCCTTTCTTTCTTTCTTTTTATCACCTGCCTGTACTAATTTTCTTCAGAACATGATTTATTAGTATGGCATGAGAAGTTCTTTAATTACTGTCACATATCTAAGAAATATTTGATAGCTGGAGCAAATTTGAGAGATGACTCACATAGGAAATTCTCAAATTAGATGAGCAGTGCCAAAAATGGGAGTAGAGGTGGTGATATGAAAACGTCCCCATGGTTGGCACAGATTATATGATTCAGTTGCGCAAAAGTCCAAGAGGCATAATTCCATCCACATGGAAGCAGTTGTAAATATCTGTATGAATTTTTCAATACATGTGTGTGAGAGAAAGAAAGAGAGTGTGCAATGCAAGTAGGGTGTCATTATAATTTGTGCATGTAATTAAGATACTCTGACAAACCAGGGTATTTTTGTGGTGGATGCTTTGTTGCTAAACTTCCTTTGTTGTATTCCAGAAAAGAATCACAATTTAGCAGTTGTAAGAATGTCCTATAAAGAGTATCACTGGAATGTTGGAACATCCTTGGAGTGGAAATAGGAGGAAATAAGTACATTGGACAAAGTTTATAAATCATTTGATTTTTATATTTCTGCTTTCATTTTTATCCAAAACATAATGCAATATTTGTATTGTTTCAATGTGATCAGTACAAATCCTGTCCTACCTATATATGGCTGGACCAGGAATTACAGTTTTAATATATAATTTTTATTTAAAAAATTTAAGGAGGATAAAAGCTAATATAAACTTATATAAAATAAGAAAAAAAGAAAAAGAAAGAAATCAAAGAGAAAGCTAAAAGTACAGCAAAAGAAAAATAGAAAAGATGAATAAATTAAAAAGAAATAGCTTTACAGCATTTATAGGCACAATTATATATTTATGTTTTAGTCTATGGTTGCCATTTAGAGCTGGCTTATATGATCAAAGTTAAAACAGATTTGTAGTTATTTCTGGTAATCCTTAATGGTCTTTTACTGATAAGGACTAAATGACTAGGCTTTTGGATTTTGCTTATAATAAAGAGATGAGATATGGGATGAACAGAATATTTGTTGTATTTTAAGAGCTGGTGATAAACATACACACAGAAACATATTTGCATTTCTTATGAAGGGGAAAGTTGCTTCTTTATATGGTTTCTTCTTTTCTTTTCTTCACTTTTTCTTTTTTTTCCTTTTATTCTTTTTATTTTTTAGTTTGTATTAGTTATATGTTTTCTAATTGTAATCTTTAATTTCCCAACAGTGTGAACAATCAACCATTGGAATGGCTTGCCTTCAGAAGTTATGGGTATCCCACCACCGGAGACTTTTAAGAAGAGACTGAATAGCCACTGATGTTCTATATTCTAAAAAGAATCTAAAGGTTTCTAGAATCTAGATTAGGGAAGGAAGATACAGAGTATTCTAGATTAGTCCAATTCAGTAGAAAACATTTTCAGGAGTTCATTAACTTCAAAATATATTCATTTAAAGTTGCATGTCTCAGAATCACTTCCACCTTTTTTTCCCATGTCAAAGCCTCCAGAATTCAACCCCCAGTTACATTAGTTGGAGATTCAAAAGGTTGGTTTACCACATCTGGAGAGTATCAGGTTAGAGATGTCTGCCTTATAACAGCTGGATTTATGCCTCATACTAAGCTTTTGTTTATTATTTCAGCCATAGACAGTTAACTACACCACAATGGCTAGTTTTGCCCATAATGCTAAACCATAAATAATGGGTTAGATCCACAATAGCTAGATCACACATCATTCTAAGCCAAAATAAAAAAATAAGAAAACCCCTACATTTTGGCTCAGTGTGACATTAGTCCAGCCAATGTTATAAAGGTTGTTGACTAAAAGGTCTCATAGCAGGGGTGAAATGCTCCCGCTTCGGACCAGATCGCCCGATCCAGTAGCGATGGCGGCGGGTGGTTCGGAGAACCGGTAGCAAAAATCCCTGCCCCCCCCCCCCCATGCCCAGCTGAACTGTGCAATCATCAGAGGCTTTTTTATTTTATTTTTAAAAGCATTTTTTCTACAACCTCTTCGGCCGAAAAAATGCTTTTAAAAGTAAACAAAAAGGCCTCTAACGATCACACAGCTCAGCTGGGATCATCAGAGGCTTTTAAAAGCATTTTTTTTCAGCCCAAGAGGTTGTAGAAAAAATGTTTTGAAAGAAAACAAAAGCCTCTGACGATCAGGCAACTCAGCAGGGATCATCAGAGGCTTTTAAAACCATTTTTTTTTCAGCCCAAGAGGTTGTAGAAAAAATGTTTTTAAAAGAAAACAAAAGCCTCTGACGATCAGGCAACTCAGCAGGGATCATCAGAGGCTTTTAAAACCATTTTTTTTACAACCTCTTTGAGGTTGTAGAAAAAATGCTTTTAAAAGTAAAAAAAAAAAGTTGGCCACGCCTACCCAGTCACATTACACCCTCCCCACCAAGCCATGCCCACAGAACCAGTAGTAACAAATTTTACATTTCACCACTGTCTCATAGTCATATTTTTATGAAAAAAATAGTAACAGTTGGTACTTGGTAACAGTTCTGACACCATAGAGGTGGTGTTTTTTGGATTGTACAATAAAGTTAATTAGGAGAAGAAAATACTTTGAAATGACTTATTTTTTTTAATTAATATTTCCAGTATGCAAACTATGCATCTCTGTGTATACTGTAGATGCAGTGGTGGGATTCAGCCAGTTTGCACCACTTCGGGAAAACCGTTATTAACTTTCTGAGCAGTTTAGTGAACTGGTTGTTGGAAGAAATCATTAGGGCAGAGAACCGGTTGTTGGATTATTTGAATCCCACCACTGTGTAGACGTATGTACAAATCATAATCTGATCATATTATAAAACACACACGCACAAAATAATTGTCAACTCTGAAGCTGGCCTGACCAAGGCCATCTTTGAGGTTTCAGTGTTGCCTCAATTGTGCTGAGGGATGGGGGGCGGGGGATAGAGATAGCTGGGTTTTTGTAGTCAAAATGAAGTAGCTTCCCCTGAGATCCAAGGACATTCCCACAGGTTTCCAAGCAACCGGACAGCACCTTGATTGGACCATGTGACTGATTGTTTGGAAAAGGGGGGGGGTGGAACTTTTAATTTTAATTAGGTGAAAACCGTGGGAACTTTTAGAGTCAGTTTTCACCAGCCTGTGCCAATATGATATATCCAATACATTTGTTCTTTGAGGAAACTGCTTGCCTTGGAGTTCTGTTTGCTATGGGTGTATTACTTGGACCCCTGACAATAATATTTCTTCAGCCATTGTATAATGGGTGCTTTGTGCAATCCACAAAATGAGCATCTTTCAGATTAATGCACACGTTTTATGTATGAATTTTGTCACTGCGACTCCAAACTTGCTCAGAAATGGTGGCTGCACATTTAAAATCTTTAGGGGGAAAAAAAAGCCCACACACTCCTGAGACTGCTTCCAGATTTGAGTGGTATTGCAAAAAAAAAAAAAAAGCCAGGATAAATCCTTTCGTTACAAAAAAACAAATTCTAGTATACATTCAACCACACTGAAAAATATTCAGACAACATTAAGAGGATAGTTTAAAGCCCACAAAAGCTAGAAATTTATAGCTGAGGTTAGAAACGATGTCCTTAACTCACCCTCAACTGTCTGAAATAAGACTCTTTTTTTACATGAGCTACTATTCTTAAACCTGCCCTCGGTGGAGTTCCCTTGCTGTTGGGTGGTGAGTAGATAATGAATGGGCAGTCTTCCATAGAGATCTTTGCCTGGATACAGTTTGAGATGAATAATCACAACTTCATTGAAGATTTTGCTTCATTGAGCTTCAGAGAATGTTGCAGGTTTGTTTAATAGTATTGCTTTCAGAACTTTCTTTTTTTTTTTTAATAATAAAAAGTTTTTATTGGTTAAGAATATACAATATTATGGTTTACAATATGTTGAATTTTCAATATCTTTATAAAAAGATATTTCAATTATTATTTTCTTTTTTTAAATTTCTCACACAACAGACATTATTATCTTAAATCAAAACAAACAACCAGGTTATATAAAAATTATATAAACAAAAAAAAGAGTGTTATACAAAATACAATAAAAGAAGAGAGAGAAAAGAAAAATGTCAATTAAAAAAACCTTAAACAATAGATTCCCCTCCTTTCTTCATTTCCTAGTTCTGGCTCTTAAAACCATGGTCTGGCTTCCCTCCCCCTCCCGGGCCGCAACAGCTCCGTCCGCCTCCGCTCCTTGATCATCTAATACTTCCCCCTCTTCGGCTCCTGTATCTTCTCCACCTAGGAAGGATTTATGTTGGTCAAAAAAAGCCTTAGCTTCCGTTACATTATTAATTTTCTTCTTACTGTCCTCCCAAAAAATCATCAAACCCTCCGGAATCAGCCACCTAAAACCTACTCCCTTGAGGTACAGCTTATTTGATAAAAAATAATATTTTCTTCTTAATTCTCGTACCTGTCTGGGAATCTGCTTCAGGATGGTGATCTCCTTGCCCCTGTACACCAGCGCCCCCAGTCTTTGTTTTCTCAATATCTCATCTCTCAGTTCCGTTCTCACAAATTTAATATGAATCTCTCTTGGTAGATTATGTAAAATTGCAAATTGTGAGTTTACTCTGTACACCAAGTCCATATCCCTTCCAATAGACTCCAAATCTCTTTCTAAAAATTCACCCAACATTTTAACCATCACTTCTCTCAAATTTTCCTGGTCAAGTTGTTCCACGTTTTGGAACCTGAGAAAATAAGACATCTTATCCAATTGTAAGGTTAACATTGCATTTCCTCTCCCATCCTCCACCTTCTGGAGTGCCCGTACCTCCCTCTCCAGACCCCCCATCTTCTTCTTGTTTTGCTCTGCCAGCTGTTGAACATCATTTAAATCTTTTTTCATAAGTGTCATTTCAGATTTAATTTCAGATAATCCTTTTTGGACGTCATCTAACTTGTCCAACTTTTGGTCCAATATCGCCAGTCTTTCCAAAATTTTCCCCATGTCAGTTGCTGCTGATTTGTGGCCCTTAGCCATCTTAGATCCGTAGAAGATGAGAAATCAAAGGGCAAACCTCCAGAGAAGAAAGAGGGATTAGCAATCAAAGTAATTTTTCAACTGTCCACCAGTGGGCGCTCACAGGAGCAACGAGTCCAAAGTATAGAGTAGGTCAAACAGGAAGCCAGAGGAGAATGTTGTCTTCAATCATAAATAAAGAAGCAGGAAGTCAGACTGCCGCCATTGTCTGCCGGGGGGAGGGGCCACCAGACCTCTCCAAGAAGCTCTGCCACAGCCATCCTCCAAGGAAAAGTCAGAAAGGTAAGGGATTTCACCCCATCTCCTTCGCCCTAGTTTTCTGCCACGGCACCTTTCCAGCTACAAGGGGGGGGGGAAACTCCAACCCCCCCCTCTTGCCTCCAGGATGCCTGCTCCACTCTGCAATCAGTCAGTACAGTCCGTTGTGCCTTCTTAGGTAGCACCGGTCCCCTTAGGCGCTGTGGCGCCTCGGCGGCCTCGAAAAAAAGCCGCCGATCGCCTCCCGCCCCCTCTGGAGCCTCGGGCGCGCCAGCATCGGCCTCCCGGCCCCTGGAAGTGAGGCAGGGGACCCCTGGCGAGCCGCCCTCAAACGGCAAACGCCCCAATAATGGGGCGCTTGGCCCAAAGGGCCTCCAGATGGGGGGGATCAGACTCTGGGGCCAGAGCTAGCCCGATCAAAGTCTGTCGCCAGCGGAACCGGAAGCGGAAGTCGCTTTCAGAACTTTCTGTTTAATGGAAAATAATCACATGGTTGAGATAGGCAGCTTTCAGCATTTCCGGTTTCAGAAATTTTTTCATATTTATAGATTTACTCCTAAAGCCCCTACTATTGTGCAAAAGCTGATAGAATCTATTCTAGCTGGATGAACATTCATTTCATATTACTCTCAGCAGAGAAATTCCCCTGAATTGCCTACCAATTTCCATTCATCTTGATGAAGAATAATTTGTTTTAGAATTTTTTTTCCAAAGGAAAGGAAAGTTTAGCAGGGTAGTGTTCTTCCTCTTGTTTAGATGTGTGGTAACCAAGGATGTGGTTATGGATATCCTTTTTTTCATTCTACATTTAAATTTCTTGGTATTAATAACCTCACATTTCCATTAAATTTCCAAGAAAAACATTATGAGGGGTGGGTTTTTTTCAGTAGTACTATAAGCTCTAATACTATAAGAGTATAAGCTGTTTCCAGTGGAAAGTAAAATTGCCCCTGTGGAAGCTAGGACCTTTCCCCACTGTTCACCTGAAATGCTATCTACTCATTTCATGGCTGAAAGGTATATTAGCAAGACACTTCCCAGCTGCTGATTTGTCTACTGCAGAGGTGTCAAACTCACGGCCCGTAGATGCATCATGCACTGGCTGCACCCACTCCATTTAGCAAAGGGGGAAGTCATGATACGTCACGTAATGACAATGTGATGCTGTGAGTTTGACACCCCTGGTCTACTGTCTCTCCTGCCTTAAGCCTCAAGATGCTTGGATGCATGTCTTTCCTCCAAGGCAATGGGAGGAATGGTATTGGATTTTTTTTTTTAATTTATATTTATATGCCGCCCTTCTCCAGAGACTCAGGCTTACAATGCGTTAAGCAATAGACTTCATACTTTTGTATATGTCAGCTTGAAGGATGCCCAGGTATTTGTAGTAATCTTCTTCATCCAGATTCTTGATGTTATTTCTGTAGGAGATCGGACATTAATACAATTGAATGAGTCCAGAGATACTTCACAAGAGTCCTCCACTCCTGCTCGCAACAGAATACATTATGCCACCAGACTTGAAATTTTGGACTTAGACAATTTAGAACTTTGCCGTCTTCGGTCCAACTTAAGCATAGTACATAAAATTATTGATGAAATAAAAATAAAAAATAATTTAAAAATAAAAGCCCTGGATAGGAAGACCATTGGTCAGTGGTAAAAAGCAGCTTACATCCTGCAACAATACCTTTAACACCATCAAACAGTAACATCTGCCTATCCCAGTTTCTAGGAAAGATTTTTTTTTTCGAATCAAGTTTTATTGATTCCCCCCCCCCCACATTCACCCACATATTTTATGAACAGAGTATTAGCCATATCATAACTTATACAATTTATCTTAGTCAAATACTTTTTTGCCATAATCTTCTTTTTCCATTTTTTGATCATATCTTAAAATTTCTATGCTTATTTGTATAAACAACATCTTTGTTTGCCCTCAGATTCTAATTTCTCTGTTTTTACTCATATTTATTCTCTTTTATTTTTTAATAATTCATTCTTTATCCTAGTGCTTTTGTACATGTTCGGGGTTGCCTTTCTTCCATTTCATATTTTTTATTGTACAGCAATCTTTCTTCTCTATCTCTTCCATCTCCCTCCTTTCTTTCTTTCCTACCTTCCTCTTCCCTCCTCTCCTACTTCTTCTCTACTTCCCCTTCCTTTCATCCTCTCCTCCTCTCTTTTTCCCTATCTACCCTTTCTCCTACTCTTATTTCCCCTCCCTCCCTTCCTCTCCTCTTTTCCTTTCTTCGCCTTCCTCTCTCTCCTTCTCCCTCCCTTCCATTCCTCTACTCCTCTTTCGTCTCTCTCTATTGCTCTATTCATTTTCAATTTACTATTTTCCACTATGGTGTCCAGGCAACCTCAACTTTTCTTTCATTTATCAAATATATTTCTCAAAATTCCCCTTATCTTTTAATTACTAACAATGTATTTCAACTTATTTTTATCTTAAATCCCTTGCTAGAATAGCCTTCCAACCCTTAAT
Organism: Ptyas mucosa; assembly: GCA_012654045.1. Taxonomy (NCBI): domain Eukaryota; kingdom Metazoa; phylum Chordata; class Lepidosauria; order Squamata; family Colubridae; genus Ptyas; species Ptyas mucosa. Next base: position 267,441 of record WNWU01013802.1, on the reverse strand, counting down.
CTGTTTTACTTTTAATGATATTTTTCTTCTATTTTACTTCTTACATATATTGCTTTATTCTTACTTACATCATTTACTAACATTTCAATTTTATTCAATTTTACATTTCAATTTCCCACCTTAATTTCAATTAATTCTTTTATAACTATCATTTCTCTCAAGTTTGTACATCCTCCAACAAAAAGACATGTAATCCATTCTGTCTTTCACATTGCATCTACTGATTTATTTTACATTAAATAGTATATTTCTTCTTTAACTTCTGGGAAAGATTCAATAGGTGGACAAAATGCCAAATCCAGTCTAACATCTAGCTGACTTTGCAACCAACCATAACAACAAAGCATATATGAAAATTCCTTGGGTTCTGATGCAGCACATTGATATTGATAAAGAAACCCAAATATGTTTCATCCCATTTGAACAGATTATGCCTTATTTATTTGTCTTTCATCTAGGAGTGAAATGCTACCGGTTCAGACCAGTTCACCCGAACCAGTAGTAAAATATGCTACCGGGTCGGGCGAACCAACAGTAAAAAAAATGCTACCGGTTCAGACAAACCAGTATTTCTGATGATCAGCCATGCTGCACAATTTATATTCGCTAGAAAGCAGGAAATCCTACTTTCTAATGAATCTAAATCACGCGGCACAGCTAAAAGGAGAGAAAGAAAGGGAGAGAAGGGGAAATTAATCCTCCTTTTTCAGCATTGCAGTGCGCATGCGTGTGAAGCACACATTTGGTGCGCACCACGCATGCACATGCAAAGCGAACCAATAGCAAAGCAAACCGGTAGCAGACTTCAGAGCATTTCAACCCTGTTTTTGTCAATGTATAAGTAATAGTTCCAAATTGAGATGAAACTAAAATCCAAGCCTATACAGTGCATTGTTTCTGTCTTGCACACATGATGACTGCCAACCTTTCTTCCTCAAATTCATAAGTCACCATTGGCATTTTAACAGCTCAACGGGATGCTTGCCATTGCAAGAGTCAATAGTTTTAGAATTACTAGATGAAATAAGGTATGACTGTGTCATGGTTTTATAAGCTCTGCCCTTTAAAACAATCAAAATAAAGAACTGCTGATGGAAACTAAACCAGAGGTAGATGAGAAGATACGTTCCCATGAGCTCTTGCAGATCCATGAGGCTGGTCCAAACCACCAAAGGTATCTTAGCAACAAATAATGATTTACTCAGGTCATTTCAAATGGTTCTTATTAATGTTTGGAAAATGTTGTTTTACTGCAGCATGTTCTCTTTGTCTAAATAGAACAGAAGGAGCCAGCAACTCCTGGGTTCTAATCCTGGCTCTCACTTCAGATCTTTTGTGGCTTTGGACAAGAAAGAATTGTTCAGCAGTAAAATGCCTGCCTTAGTAGGAGAAATAATCTAGCACTGGTTTTTCCATCCCTCATTTATTTGATTCCAGTTATAGAGATGTTCAACCAATACAGTCATTGCCTTTTCATTGTGTATATGGCAAGGAATGAAATATGGTCTAGAAAAAAATATGGCCAGAGCTAGAAAGCAGCCCAATTTTTAAAAGCAACCTTAACAGAAGTATTAAAATTCAAAAATCTCTAATCCCAAAGTTGCCATGGCTACTGTCTTCCTTCAGTAAAGTTTAATTGCATAACTGCACTCTCAAATTGAGTGTGACTGCTAATGACTGTATCGATATAATCATACTGTATCGTTTTATTTATTTTATTTTACTTATTTATTTAATTGTTTGCCAACAAGTACAAAAAAACAAGTATCAGTATAGACATAGACATGGACACATGAAAAAAAAATGGCACAAATAAATGGATATAAATAGGCAAAACATAGCCATAAACACATAAAATTATTACATATAAATGGGGGGGGGTCTAGGACTTTTTGGCTCAGTCTCTTCGCCTTGCCTGTTTTGCCTTGAGGTTTTTGCCTCTGGGTTATTAGCTACAAACTTTTCTCCTCGGCTGGCTCTCCACCAGTCTTTCGCCCCGGCATAATGGCCACGGCCACTCCCTCCCAGGCGCTTTGCCGCAGCCCATATAGCTAGGAGGTTTTGTCCTAGATTTTTCAACATCTGGGACAGTTAGGGCCCAAAAAAATCAGCTAGAGGGGGAAGGAAGGAAGGAACAGCCTTAGTGAAATGGGAGGGAAAAGGAGGGAAAAGGAGGGAAAAGGAGGAGTAGGCGGGAGAAGGAGGGAGGGGACTTCCACCTCTGGATTTTTTTTCGAGGGAGTGGCCGTGGCCATTGTGCTGGGGAGAAAGACTGGTGGAGGGCCAGCCGAGGAGAAAAATTTGTGGCTAATAACCCAGAGGCAAAAACCTCAAGGCAAAACAGGCAAGGCAAAGAGACCAAGCCGAAAAGTCCCATTCCGTAAATGGGGACAGTAGGACAGGGATGGTAGGTATGCTGGTGCACGCCCCCTTAGGGACCTCTTAAGAAATGTGTAAGGTCCACGGTAGACAGTTTAAGCTAAAAGGTATGGGGGTTAGAGAAATTAACAACAGGATCAGGTAACGTGTTCCAGACATTTACTACTCTATTGCTGAAGTCGTATTTTCTGCAATCAAGTTTTCTTGGCAAGAGTATGGAAGTTCTTTGCTATTTGTTATTCTGTCTCCCAGAATACCTTTTTTCATTTTTCCAGGCTAGTCGATAGCCCTGAATTCCCTTGGTCCAAACTTGCTTTGCTTCAAAGCCCAGACAAGAACAACCAGGCATATGAACCAGTAAAGATCATGCTGTAATCTGGATCTGAGAAAATTAAGAATGATTCATATTTTGCCCCAGAATGATTCTAAACTAGTTATGTTTAATGTGATTTTTAGATATATATTTTGAAAGTGCTTCCATACAGCCAGTGGTGGGATTTAAGTAATTTAACAACCGGTTCTCTGCCCTAATGATTCCTTCCAACAACCAGGTCACCAAACTGCTCAGAAAGTTAACAACTGGTTCTCCCAAAGGGGTGCGAACTGGCTGAATCCCACCACTGCATACAGCCAATCGCCAGGTGAGACTTATCACTTATTAAATTCAGTCTATCCTTATCTGATGACTTTCACCATGCTGGCTGAAGACGACAGGGGTTGTAGTCCAGCAACCAGGGAAACTGGAACAAATCAAAAAGATGCCACTTTGGTATCAATTACAGTCAACTAAGAAATTATAATACAGCTATAATGAACTATTTTAAGAGAATACTGCTTTCCCTGCCTTCCTTCAGAGCAGGCTTCAGTTTTCATTTTACTATTCTCAAATTGATACAAATGTACAAATTTGTATAAATTGTACAAAAATTGTACAAAATTGTATAAATTTGTACAAATACAAATGTATTGTGACCTAGATTGATGGCCTTCAGGGCTTGGGATGAATCTGTCCTTTTGGGTTGTTTAAGAGAGTCTCAATGAAGTCAAGCAGAAGTCAAATGATAGGATCAGTGCCTCCTTTGGTGAGCCTTTGGGTACCATTTGATTTACTGCTCCGAATCAGTTGTAACTGCTTTGGGAAAAGATGTTAAGAAAATCCAGTACATCTTGTCTAGTTTTGCAGATCATAGACGCACATTTTTTTTACATGCAAGCACACATTCCCAAAGGTTAGATTTTAAATGAAAAGGGTTTTTTTTAAAGCTTCTTTTCATTTGGTTTCAGTTCTGTCAAAGATAAACAGACATTTTCCAACAAAGTGTTGAAACGGAGTTGAACTAGTTTTCTGAAGCCAAAACTTCCCTCCTAAAGTACAGTATTGGCTTCAAGCCCCAGGCACCCTCGCCCTTTCTTAGCTCCTCTTTCTTAAGGTCTAACAGGCAATTATTAAACCATATACTGGGTTCAATCTGCTTCCCTTGACAATTACTCTGATTGGCCAATGGTATCCGTTTTTTTTTCTGGTTTGAAATGGGGACAGGGAGAGAAACATACAGCATCCAACACTTTTCTAAAAGTGCAATCATCCTATACCAGAGAACTGAGAAAAACAAGTTATTTTTCTTGTAGATAGATAGATAGGATTCTTTATTGGCCAAGTGTGATTGGACACACATGGGATTTGTCTTAGGTGTATATGCTCTCAGTGTACATAAGGAGAATAAAATACATTCATCAAGAATAAAAAGATACAACACTTAGTGATAGTCAAGGTTACTAATAAGCTCTCAAATCGTACTAGTAAACAAATAAAGCAATATAAATTGAAAGATACAAGCAAGATGGTTATAGTCATAATTGGGAAGAGATAGATACTAGGAAGGAAGAGAAGAATAATAGTAATACAGTCTTAGTAAATTATTTGACAATGTTGTGGGAATTAGTTATTAAGCAGAGTGATGGCATTCGGGGAAAAAACTGTCCTCGTGTCTAGTTGTTCTGGTGTGCAGTGCCCTATAGCGCCGTTTGGAGGGCAGAAGTTGAAACAATTTATGTCCAGGATGTGAGGGGTCTGTAGATATTTTCAAAACCTTCTTTTTGAGTATACAAGTCCTCTCAATGGAAGGCAGATTGGTAGCAAGATTGTTGTTCCTTCTTTACATTTTTAATGATGACTGCAAAAAGCACAGGCTAAAAATATAGGCTAAATTCAACCACAGGAAGCTAGATTGGGGAAGGCTGTAAAAAAAAAAATCCAAAGAAATATCTTAGATAATAGCTAATTTTAAATGCCATATGAAGGAAAAAATATGCTTTGCTTGGTTTGGTTTTGGTTTACATCATATATGTGAGATAGGTGAGTATAGAATGAATGAATGAATGAATGAATGAAGAATGAAGAATGAATGAACATCTTTAAGCCCAGCTATTATCATTTGTGCTTTAGTGTTATGTGTGCACTCATCTCTTCTGACTTATTCAACAAACCATGATTAAGATAAACACAATTGGTCTTATGGCAATTTGCAAACCTAATCATTATAGGTTGTAAGCCTAATTGAGGGAGGGGAAGGAAATCTTATTTTTTTAAAAACATCTCAAATCTATTTTAGCGCTTATGGTACTGTAGCAAAATTTCATGGCAGTGAGTTTTAGCAGTAAAGATTAGAAGGGCCTGAGGTGGTCACAAAAGAGAGAGAGAGAGAGAGAGAGGGAGGGAGGGAGAGAGAGAGAGATATCCCACCCCTGGCTAAAACCATTCTACAATTCTCTGCATTATTATTAATATTTAATGGCTGCTCAGCTCCAGTGGACTCTGGAGCATATATTACTGCCTGAAAAATATTTTGAACAATAATGGGAATTCTAAACAGAGCCCAGAATGTCACAAATACAGTAGGAAGGTCCATGGAGAGGGACAGAATCAGGGGTGGGCTGCTGGGGGTTCACAGGGGTTTGGGAGAACCTCTAGCTAAGATTCTGTGCAGTTCAGAGAACCCACAAATCCCATTTCTGGCTGGCCCCGCCCACCCAGTCCCGCCCCTCCCACGAGTCCCCACATGGCCAGTTTTGGATGCAGGTAAGTGCAGGGCACACGGGGAGGCTCGGGGAGGGCAAAAAAGGGGCCTACCAGAACTTTGGGAAGGCCAGAAACAGGCCTGTTTCTGGCCTCCAGAGGGCCTTCGGAGCCTGGGGAGGCTGTTTTCACTCTCCCAGAGGCTTGAGGAAACCCTCCCCCTGCCCCCCGGCCATGGTGCAGGAGGCCGACTAGGCCACGAATACCATGGCCATGCCCACCCAGTAGCTGGGCAGAGAACCCCTTGCTAAAATTTTTGAAGCCCACCCCTGGACAGAATCCTTATTTCTGACTTTTAACTTGATCCCTATTTGTACACATTCTAAATAAAGGCACACATCACGGCTTTCCCAGAAATAAATCAGTGGGTATCTCCCATATGACAACAGGAATTTGACCATTGGATTGTGCCTGCAAAATTCTAATCATTCTCTCTATTTCTGCAGTGAAGATATAAGTGCTATCATTGATTATGAAGTCAAAACAACACCAGAGGTGGGAGGTAGACCAGAGTTGGAGAAACTCCAAAGTTATCCAATAGCCAAAACTCAGAAAAGTCCTAAGGGAATGGAAATTTCAACATGCTATATAATTCAAACTGAACAAGCTCAGTAGTCACTGAAAGCAGAAGAGTGGGTGGGAGGAGTAATAGAATGAAATATTGTGGAGGAGAACATGAGTCATCAAGATTAATATGACCAGGCTAGAAAGTGGTCATATATTTCTAAACAAAATATGCCTAGTGCTCTGTTGGCTCTCAGAAGTTGAACATGAAGAGGTCTAATGTAGATAACTGACTAGTATATTAACAACCCTTTCATTTTATATAGCTCAGAAAGAGTTGTGGTTGGAAAGCATCACCATGCATGCAGACATCTGTGATACTCATTATAGGAAAATTGGACATTGATCAGACTTGCCATATGGCATCAATAAGGTAAAACTTCCATACGCTCTAAAATATCTACGTGTCAGTTGCTCCTGATCAAAATAACACTGTTATTCTTTGGCATAGTTTCTTTCCAATTAGCTACCTTTAAAAAGCTGGCCAGATCTTCCTTGTTTGGCAGGCAAAAGTTACCTCCAAACTCTACAGGCTATAAAGGGAATTAGAAAGCTTTTATTAAAATATTAATTTTCCTAGAATCTCTAATCTCAACCTCTTCCATGTTCATGCTGTGCCCTTTACTGATTCTGTTTATTACGTAGGTCTTTTGACAGCCAATAAAAACCACACTGGCACATAGGAAACAATAGGATAGGCCAGGGGTATCAAACTTGATTTCATTGAGGGCTGCATCAGGGTTGTGTTTGACCTCGGAAGGGGAGGTGTGGTCAGGGGGCGTGGCCAGCTTGATATCACTTGTGTTGGGGCACCTGTGGTGGCCCGAGTGCTCTGACAGTGAAAACGGAGCTCGGGAGGGCCACACGCAGCCCTCCTAAGCTCCAATTTTGCTGGCAGAGACACTGTGGGCCAGTCCTTTGCTGTTCCCAGGGCAGCCCTGTGGGCCAGATCTAAACACCCCACGGGTCGGATCCGGCCCGTGGGCCTTTAGTTTGACACCCTTGGGATAGGCGAGGAAATAAATAGCAATAGTACAATAGTTTATCTACAATGGATGACTTTTTGGAAATAAATTATGTTAACCATTCACAAGCGCACCTTAAGTCTTGCATTGTAATGAGGCAGAGTGATTATTTTTTTAAAAAAAAATCTAATAGTATAAAGTCAAGTCATAGTAAAACTAAGACAGAAAACTAATGGACCGCTGCTTAATCAACAAGTGATCTTCATATACAGATTTTGTAAACTGATTTACCTGTATACTTCTATAAAATGTTGCATTTGAGGAGCCTAGATTTGTCATGGATAGCTACTCTGAATGCCATTTGTGATGGAAAGACATATGATTTAATAAATCAATATAGGTAACACAATCTTTTACTCATGAGCTTTGGTAGCCATAGCAACAATACAATTAACAGTGAGTGACTAAAAGCAGCCTTCTCCCCCCCTCCCTTTCCCACAATGCCACCCCCCCAAATTAGAATTTTGAGAAATTAAACATTTCAGAACACAGGGTCAAAACAAGTATTGATTATAAAGCCCTAGACAGGTGCAAACAGTAAATTCTGCAGGCATTTGGAAGTTCAGCATCAGGTAGTCAGGTTGATCTGTCCTCAAGGCCATAAAATAAGAGATTAAATATGGAGTCAATTATTGTGTCTTTTTTTCTCTCGTAGGCAAGATATCACTACACAGGGAAAACATTTGTCAGCCTAACAGAGTTAAGACTGCAGAAATGGACTCTAAGAGGCTCTGCTGTACTGTAGAATAGACATTCACTGATTCAAAACATGCCTGCTTTGTGAATGGGGGAATCTGTATTTCAGTCTTTCTCAACGTCGTGGCTGTCTCAGATGTATTTGACCAGACATTTTGTAATTAGTGATTAGTTGTTTTGAGCAGATGCTTCACAAATGGCTCAAAAATGACACCTCGTTGTTCACTACAGTGTCTTAACTAAGTTTCTCAGTGAGGAAGAAACTAAAGAAAAAAATGTTCCTATCTAAATTCCTGCACATAATTGACATATAAATTGTGAGGAGTGGCGTCAAACAGACTCTCAAGCAGATTCTTAGCCAAATATGAAGAGTTGTCTTAGGGCATGTAGTACCTTGCCAGAAGCAAAAACAACAACAATTAACAATTTTTTTTAAAAAAAAATCTTGCCATGACCAAGTGGGTCATGACCACTCAGAAAATTTTCTTCAAGGATGAAAATTTTGCTGTCAACACATTATCTGGAACATCTGGTCCACTCAGTGCTATATCACACTGTTATTTTATAAACATCCAGCCACTATGGTATTTGGGGGTTTCTATAAAGCTGAGACATGAGAAATTGTGAAGGGGCACTGAGAGGGAAAAACGTCCCACAGATGGGTGGGAGTTGGGATCAAAATGAGCTTCCTTGAGATGCTAGAATTTAATTTGCCATCTTGTTGCGTGGGAAACGTTTAGCCTTCTAGATACTCTTGGTATGTGATTCTTATGTTTCCTCTTTATTTGTCCTGCCAGCTAGCCAACCCCTAGTAACTGGAGTTAATAGTTCATCCCTGGGGTAGAGTAGGGATGTACAATTTGAGGAGATGTAAGAAGAGAGAGAAACACTGAACTTTTTAGTGATGTGTCAGTGGCTACATCCCTCAAAACAGTTGAGAGAAGGATAAAAACTAAATCAGATTTAACATCATAACATATTAATATCATGATTAAATTAATGTCATTAAAAGTAGTTAATATATTTACTCCCAAGTTATTAATCATATCTTGTTCCATAAATATGGCTCCTTTTAAGGATCCACTTAAAGCAGGGGTGAAATTCAGCCTGTTCTAACCGGTAGTGGTGGCTGTGGGAGGCTCCACCCACCCATGCAGACGTCATGACATCACTTTTTTGTGAAATTTTAAGCCTCTGCGCATGTGTGGGCGGCACGTGGAACGCATGCACATTTATGAACTGGTAGGGAAGGTAAGTGAATTTCACCCCTGATCTAAAGGTTTACTGTTCCTCCTGCCCTCCCCAAAATTGCTCTCATTCCATGACCTCTGTGCATACCTAAATTTCATTTGAATAGAGTTTTTTAGTAGACTTTCTCGTCCAAACTGAAAAGAGGAGTACAAAGTACAATTAAACATTACACAGTGAGAACAATTAATCAGTGGAACAACTTGCTTCCAGAAGTTGTCGATGCTCCAACACTGGAAGTTTTTAAGAAGAGATTGGACAACCATTTGTCTGAATGGTATAGGGTTTCCTGCCTTAGTAGGGGGTTGGATTAGAAGATCTCTAAGATCCCTTTCAACTTTGTTATTCTGTTATTCTGTTAAAGGTATCAGGAGAACATAAATATTATATAAAACTAACTACAGAGAAACTTCCTTTTTGCTAATGCTCTGTGAGCAACATCTGGAATACATGATATAGCCCTCATTAAATTGTCTTATTTTAAACAAGATGTTGTGCGTTTGCACAGAACTCAAGAAAGCATTAACATGGTTACATCATAAATGTCAGCTGGTTCATGTAATTCACAAATTAACTCAATATACTTCTGTTGGTACAATTACTGGTATGTTTCTTTTGGCTATTGATGGTGCTATCACTTATTTAGTACTACCTACCTAAATGATGGATAAATCTGAAGGTTTGAGAAAGCCACCATGTAGTACAATGTAATACAAAAATCTTATGGAAAGAGAAAAAAATAAAATGAGGGTCATAATATGTCCAATGAGTAGGGAATGTCCTTAATGGCTTGAGAACACTGGGTATCTTGTGAGGAGAAAAGTGTGTATGAAAAACAAGTGGAAGGAATTTATGGTGAAACTGGGGAAAATATTTTAATTACAATATTTTGTTGATGATGTCACTTATTTAAGAAAATTATATATTAATTGGGGGAGGGGGGAGCACTGCATCTCAGTTCATGTAGTCTTCAATTTCATTTTTGGAACTACAGAAAGGGCAAGCTACCATACTCATAAAAATTAGGTGGTATGAAAATAGTAAAAGCTGACTCATATACCATTGCTGTGTAACATATTCTAGAATGTATATTGCAAATTGCACTTCTAAGAACTATGCAATACATTACTATGTGGAGGGGGGGAAATGATAAATGGGGGTGGGGTAGGGATAAGTTCCCGGTTCTAGCCAAGAATTTCTGAAAAAGAAAAGGTTGACAGTTGAAGCCAGTTATTTGTGGCAGAGGAAAGTGGAGCTCAGCAAGCAATATGCCATATGTTTAGAGGGAATGTGGAAACCAGAATTGTTTATCAAGTAAGCATGAAGCTGTGCTGTGAATTTGAAGTAAAGCCTAAAGAAGGCAACAAGCCCAATTCTGAGAAAATTCAGCCAGGAGAAATGTCAGCGTAACTTCTTAAAACAACCTAGGAACTACACCTAGCAGAAACATCTAGTGTCAAATTAAGAGCAATCTACATTATTTGGGCTTGTCTGGGAGGGACTTGGTAAAAATTAGGAAAATTCCGCCTCAGGAATAAGCTACCGAGAACTTATTAGTAGAAATGGTTCTTCGAAACTTTAGGAACAAGGACTGGGCTTCACTGATCAAAGAATCTATTTATGGAGATTTTCAATCATCTAGGTCAGGGGTGCCCTAAAGGTGCTTTTCCAAAAGGCAAATGGACTTTGTTTTTTTCCTTGAAGATATTTCGCTTCTCATCCAAGAAGCTTCTTCAGTTCTCTTGAAGCAATGAACTAAAGAAGCTTCTTGGATAAAAAGCGAAATGTTTTCAAGGAAAAACCAAGAAAGTCCAGTTCCCCTTTTCACGGATGTGTTGTTCTCCAACACTGAGGCCCTTTGTGGAATTTAATTAAAAACTTGCTAGGGATTTTACAGACTCCATTCTCAAGGTTTGATATGTTTATAGGTGCAATAGAAGAAATAAGATAAGCTGGGATAGAGTTTTCCCTTATATCACAGAGATTCTGGCACAACTTTGGAACAGATCAATTAAAAATGTTCCTAAAAATGTTTTCAAATACATTTTTAAAATTTATCTGAATATAGAAAGTACCAGTAGTAAAGTAGCAAAATCAAAGAGTAGTGAAGTACTCTTTCTGATGCACAAGCTTATTCCAACCCTTTGGTATGAATTAGAGCCAGGAATGTCCAGAGCCAATGGTCAAAAATTCAAGATGGAGGCCACAATGACCCAGTTGAAACTCTGCCTGTTTTTTTATGAACTTCAAACATAAAAATGGATGGTGTTTCCATGACACCATTGCAGCCGCCATATTGACTTTATTGACTATATCCTGAGTACACCCCTGAGTAGAATACAAGGCATATAATCACTAGAAGACTTTGAGGTCCATTTGCATTATCTTCTCAACATGACCACTGCTACATCATGGCATTTTCCCATGGAGGTAATATTGGAATCCTTTGAATGGTAAAGGATGAAGGTTTTGTTTCTAGGAAAGCTTTGCTAACAAATGCTCAGTCCTGCACATTAGCAATAGAAATAAGAACATCAAATATTTGCTGGCCGGAAATGATCTAAAAGTTGACCCACACTCTGTCAAGGACCTAGGAGTACTCATTTCAAAAGATCTAAGTCCCAGAGCTCACTGTAACATCATTGCAAAAAAGGCATTAAGAGTTGTCAATCTTATTTTACGAAGTTTTCTCTCTGGTAATGGTAACTTCAAACTAGGGTTTGTGGCTATGTTTTGCTTATTTATTTCCTTTTATATGTGTCCATGTCTATGCCTATACTTGTTACTTGTTTCCTTGTACTTGTTGACAAATGAATGAATGAATGAATGAATGAATGAATGAATGAATGATAAATAAAGCAATGCTGGCTTGGCCAGAAGTTGCAGGTAGAGGACATTCACATTTTCTGTTAGATCTTCCTGTGATCTCTTCAACACTGGAGCTATCCTGAAAATCCTAACACAATTAAGGGCTCCTTTTATAAGCGTGCAGAATTATTTTTTCCCCCCTCGTATCAAACTTGAGTTACCTTGGCACAAGATTTCACGTTTTTCCTTCAGGACAGAAAAGTCAGGCACATCCCTTATCAGAATTTTTCCTTCCTGCAGTTGGATTCTCTAAAAGCATGCTCACTTAGGGCCGAAACTCAAGGTTTACAGAAGAACTTTTCAGGAAAGCAAAAATCTAAGCAAAAGCATTCTTTTCAAAACATCTAGTGAGGTTTAAGAGCCACAGAACATGGAGTGTTGGTTGGAAAAGAAAAACAAGGCAGTAAAACGATTGTTTGGAAGCAATGGCTGACTGGGTCTCCAGATTGGAGCACTTTTCTCAGGAGGGAAAAGAACACACTACTTAACTTCACGGCAGATCCCTGAATAATGTGAAACAGACTGAAACAAAATAAATGATGTGACCACCAGAGGGCTCACCATTTATTTTATTTTATTTTTAGTGGACTCCATTTCTTCAACCATAATCCAAACATATAAAATACATGGAAGCAAGAAGACGTTCAAAAAACAATAGAAAGCCACCGTGCACAAACCTATTAAAAAGCAGTCTATGAAAAAAGTCAATTCCTATTTTTTTTTAAAAAAAAAGTTATAGGAACAGGACTGTGTTTTTAAAGGCTTATTTATAAACTTTTACAGCAAACACCATAAAGTCTTATGGAGTAAGCTGAAGCTTCTTTCTAAATAGTGTGGTTGCAACTGTTTATTCAGGTGTCATGTCCTACTGAGAAACAACCCAAGAATACTGGACACTGTGGATAAGAACATATGGAGGGTCCTACTGGATCTGAATGAAGTTCTGCCTAATTCAATATCAGGTTTCTCACAGTAGTCAAACCGGATACTTCCAGGAAATCCGTAAGAAGAATGTGATCCCAACAGCTTTCCCTCATTTTCTTCACACCAGGGGTGAAAGCCAGCAGGTTCTAACAAGTTCTGGAGAACCAGTAGCGGAAATTTTGAGTAGTTCAGAGAACCAGCAAATACCATCTCTGGCTGGCTCCAGAGTAGGGTGGGAATGGAGATTTTGCAATATCCTTCCCCCTGGAGTGGGGTGGGAATGAAGATTTTGCAGTACCCTTCCCCTGGAGTGGGGTGGGAATGGAGATTTTGCAGAATCCTTCCCCTGGAGTGGGGTGGGAATGGAGATTTTGCAGTACCCTTCCCCTGGAGTGGGGTGGGAATGGAGATTTTGCAGAATCCTTCCCCTGCCACACTTACCAAGCCACACCGCACCCACCAAGCCATGCCCACAGAACCAGTAGTAAAAAAATTTAGATTTCACCACTGCTTGACACCTTATATGCAGGAATAGATATTAAATAGATATTGCAGTTATCAACATGTATATCAAGGGAATGGGGATAAATATTCTTCGTATTTTATTGCAAGTAAACCTACATTGTACTTCCTGAACGAACTGCAACTATTCTTCAATATTCAAGCTGTCCTGAATGTTGCAATACTATTTTCACAGATAAAAAGCATATATAGGGAAAAGCACATGCACAGACACTGAATTAGCAAAAGTAACTCCTGGAATATTACATGTCAAAACATCTGCACACAACAATGTGCATGTTAGGAAAATATGTACAACACGCATATATGGATGTTGCATGAAAATGTGTATACATTTTTGCATATACTTTTTTTTTTTAAAAAGCCACAACTGATAGGAGTTTGCAGGTTCATACATCTCTATATTGCATGTATGCCACATGTATGTCCAAAGTTGCAATTTGAGGTACTGGATATCTTGTTAAGAATAAGCTGAGTTCAGTGGAATTTACAAGTGTATAAGTGTAGGGTTGGGCTATAAACCATTTCTAAAGCCCACTAAATTAGAACTTGCAGCCAATCATTTATGGCAATAAATTCTTCATACTTATTATGAGAGAAAAGAGAAAATAACCCAATAGAAGGCAGAAACTCAAGTGTTACACTAATTTCTTGTACTGAAGGTTCACATAACAGGACAAGAGTTGGAAGTTGCTAAGCAATTTTTGGGGAACTTCTCAGCCTAATTTACCTGAAGAAATTTTTATGAGGATTTTAAAAATTGAGGGAGTGGAAGAATTTGCTGCTCATGGTACTGTTCAGTAGAAACTGTAGCTTTTCTGATTTATAGCTCCATTGCTTATATTTATTTCCATCACCGGTCTATTTTTGATATGCCACTCAACATAAGGACAGACTAAGAGTTGAGAGATAATGAAAAGAAGCCACCATGATTTGGCAGCAAATTAAAAAACAAAAAAACCGTAGGGGAGAAGATAAAATGTAAAATATGTATGTAACAAATATATATTTATATATCTATATAAATAAAAATGTAAATGTTCATTTGTTCAAAATAGTAAATCTCCAAAAGTTCTTCACCGATTGCTTTGAAATTTTGACACAACGTTGCATTCGAATACGCGCGTGTTTTTATATACCTATATTATATAGATGTCACACCTGTGACAGGTAAAAACATGCTTTTTAGCATGTTGGCGTCCAACAGCACCATCTGTTGGACATAAAAGCAACACTACATCACAGCACCACAATGGCAGGTGCGAGCCAGGTCTTTTCCCCTCAGTGCTGCTGCCGCCAAACCCACAAGCAAAATGGTGGGAAATGTCAACCACTGCGAAGCGTCCTCCCGACTAACAGAGTATGCCATACCTTTGGCAGGGACCCCGATGCCGCCTGTGGTGCGGAGAGCTGCGAAGGTGAAGGTGGTTATACCAGCAAGCCGGGAAACCAGCTCTTACACCCGCGGCAAAGTATCCTCGGAGGCGTCCGAAGACAAACCTCCGGATGGGTGCTAGATTCAAATTATTTGTCGCTGGCCAGTGTCCCAGAGCCCCAGGAACGCAAACTCACTGACGGCAGCCCGGGCGGAGGCCTCCGCCAATCCCACGATGCGCAGCTCTCCCAATACAAGCACCAAATAGGTAAAAATCCAAGAAAGCAATTGATTATATATATATATATCTTAGCTAATTGTTTTAAGGGGGGGAAAGTTAAGCATTAATGGGTTTTTCAGGCATCTAAAACAAATATATAGAAATGTATAAAATTAGGATTAGAAAATACATTGTAATCAGTCAAAAAGGGAACAATGAAGAAATTGAAACAATATGAGAGAATGGGGGGGGGGGAGTCACAGTGGAAAGCAGACCATGAAGAAACACTTGTTAAAAAGAGGATAGATTTATATGTTGAATGTGATGTATTTGTCATAATGTGTAGTAATAAAACAATAAAACTTTTTTTTAAAAAAATGCAGGGGGCTCTCAAAATTCCCAACTAATAACTAGGGTCTCTAAGAGCTGTAACATGGTTCCAATATTAATGTTGAAAAATCAGACAGCATTTTATAACTTATCAGTATCATAATGAAGAGTTTTGTCACAGCCCTGCACATTTGCCTGCTTTCTGGTATCTTTGGTCTGGGAGTTCAGCATAAAAGGAAGCACTTATTCTGGATGGCTAAGGTGCATTTTTTCCTTCCACCAGAAGATATGTAAGGAACGCAAATATCCTCTACTCTGCTTTACTCAATTGGTTTTGATTCCATATCATGAGCAATATTTCAGACATTTTGTTGATACAACTAACGTTTTGCATACAGAAGGTCCAACTCCAGGTAGGAGTAGGAAAGATTCCTAACTCCTCAATAGCAACTACCAGGTTGGCCTTAATTTGCCCCGTTGAATCTTTTCTCTCTCTCTCTCTCTCTCTCTCTCTCTCTCTCTCTCTCTCTCTCTCTCTCTCTCTCTCTCTCTCTCTCTCTCTCCAGTCTGACAGCAGTTTCTAGGAAATATGCAGACATTCAAACATGTGTAAATACGTTTCTTATCAGGTCATTGTAAGATAAAAAGTGAGAAAACTTGCCAAATTGTGATGCTGTTACTGTGAAAATATGCAAACCATTCTTCCACAAAGTTAAAAAATTTGCAGTTCTAAACCATTGCCCTTTCTTTCATTTTGGACAGAGTATATCCTGAGAAAATGCTTCTATTTAAAGGTTTGGATGGAAAGGATCATTCACCTGCCACCTTCCACTTCAATAGCATGGGGATGAAGGTAAATACTAAGTCTGATGTTCTCCTGCTCCAAGAAGATGATCCCAACCAACACAAACACCTGGTTTAAGTTCATAAATATACATATCACCTTCTCCGTGACCTTTTCCCAAATGTTTGGAGATTACGTTTGCCCAATGTAGTTGGATCAAACAATGCCTGTCTCTTTCAAAGTGGCTGGTATCACCTCCTGCGGGAGTCTCTTCCAACCTGATCCTCCCTAACCAGAAACAGGTTATTTTGAACAATATAGTTGGACAATAATTTGCAGAGTCAATAATAACAGAGACGTATGCATGCTTTGCCATTCTTAACAGCTTTCTGAACATGGGCTCATAATTATTTCATAAAACAGCAGTATTCACTTGCTGTGTTTTCATTCAATAACTAAAAAAACTAGAGGGCCCAATACATCTTTATATGGAGTAGCAGCCTAAGACCAAGAAATCCAGCAATCTAACCACATAGATCCAGAAGTAAGACAAGACAAGACAAGACAAGACAGGACAGGACAGGACAGGACAGGACAGGACAGGACAGGACAGGACAGGACAGGACAGGACTGGACTGGACTGGACTGGACTGGACTAGACTAGACTAGACTAGACTAGACTAGACTAGACTAGACTAGACTAGACTAGAATTGGAAGGGACTTCGGAGGTCCTCCAGTCCAACCCCCTGCCCAGGCAGAAAACCCTATACCATTTCAGGCAAATGGTTATCCAATCTCTTCTTAAAAACTTCCAGTGTTGGAGCATTTACAATAGATGTGAGGCCCTGCCACAAACTGAAGGTCCTGCTTTCCCTGGAGCAGCGTATGCAACATCTTCTTTTATGTTTCCCATTTGTCTGTCAACATGGAAATGTGTTCCTCAACATCACCATCTCCCCATGGTCTATTCACACACAGAGAGAGAGAGAGAGAGCTAAAGCAATTGGGAGAGAAATTATGCAGACACTTCTTTCCACTTGGCTGAACCATGCTAGGGATCCCTTGACCATGTTCCAACCTAGGTAGAGGTGTCCAAAGGGGGAAGTCATATGCTATGGCTACACAACTGAAGCCCAGCCCAATTTCATATGTGTTGCATGTAAAAAGGAAAGGGCCTTCAATTCTGCAGTGTACTCATCATCTTGGTTTTATGATTCCCCCTTGAGGATGTCCCTGCCTTGAAATTTTTTTTGTACCACTATCCTTTAGGATCAATGCTAGCAGAGGGATACTTTTAAAGTGAATCCAACCCTAACATTCAGTATAAGGGTCTATGACTAGCAAAACAGTGTTCAGCTTGAAGGCAATATAGAGTTTTCCACACCACTACTTAACTTTTGGGTTGAATTGTTGGTGGAGCGAATTGTTCCCCACTTAAGAAATAGTGGGTTTTTCCCATTTGCTGGAGCACTGCACATAGATTTGTTATGTATACTACACATTTCATGAAAAAGTAAAATATATGTCTTAGTGTAGGGGTGTTGCTTTCATGGAGGGCCGCATCAGGGTTGTTTGTGACTTGGGGGGGGGGGGCAGGGAGGCATAGCCAGCTTGAGTCACTCATGTCAGGACACCTGTGGGGGCCTGAACCCTCTGCCAGTGAAAAGGGGCTCCCGAGCTCTGTTTATGGCCGCAACGGCCTCCTGCAATTCTCTGTCAGCAAAAACGGAGCTCTGTTTTCACTGGCAGAGGACTGCAAGAGGCCGTCACAGCCAAAAACAGAGCCTGGAAGGACTACATGCAGCCCTTGCGCTCTCCGTTTGCACTGGCAGAGGACTACAGGAGGCTGTCACGGCCAAAAACAGAGCCTGGGAGAGCTGCGTGCGGCCCTCTCGAGCTCTGATTGCCCTGGCGGAGGCACCGCGGGGCGGTCTTTCACTGTTTCCAGGGTGGCCCCGTGGGCCAGATCTAAGCACCCTGTGGGCTGGATCCGGCCCATGGGCCTTGAATTTGACACCCCTGTCTTAATGTTTGACCATTTCCCCTTTTTGTCACACTAAAGGTTTAAATTTCATGATAACAATTGCAAGTCATGTAGCTGTCACATATATCAGATCTCAAGAGGCATCAAAAGGAAATTTAGGCAAGAGCCTTTCCAAGTTGGACGCCTATCACCTTCTGCCTGAATCTTTAAAACAGAAATGCTGAGACTGGGAGTTTTCTGTGTACCAGGTGTGTATTCTACCCCTAATATAAAAGATTGGGCAATTATCAGTGATTCAGCTGATTAAGAAAATAATGATGTGGCAACTGGAAGCTTCCTATAGCGGGAATTAAAACTATATTACTTATTATAAATAGTCCTCGACATATGACCATAACTGAGCCCAAATTTTATGTTGCTAAGTGAGAAATTTGTTGAGTTTTGCCCCATTTTATGACTTTACTTGCCACGTTTATTAAGTGAATCACTGCAGTTGTTGAATTAGTAACATGGTTGTTAAGTGAGTCTGACTCCCCCATTGAATTTGCTTGTCAGAAGGTTGCAAAAGGGGTTTACATGACCCCAGGACACTGCAACTGTCATAAATATGGATCACCTGTCAAGTATTTGAATGTAAATCACAGGACCATGGTGATGGTGCAAACGGTCATAACTGAAAAATGGTCAAACCTCACTTTTTTCAGTGACATTGTAACATTGAACAGTTGCTAAATGAACTGTAATTTACTAATTAAATAATCTAAATAACAGACTGCTGTTCAAGGAAATGAATGCTGAACAAAAATTTAATCTATTTTTGGTTCACTATGTTGCGTGAACACATTTGTTGTGGCTAATTGTTACCTGCAAAGGATAGTATGCTTTATTCAACTAACCATGAGTGTAAAACCATGGCTTTGTGTTAATTTTTATATTTAGTAATTGGACATGGGTAATATCACCCATTTTGACATTTTCTCCTCCTACATAATTGTTAAATATAAAAAAAGATACAGAGGGAATGATAGGAAATGAAAACCAATATATCTGAAGAACATGAGCTTGTGGAAAACTGATCTGTCAGATATGAAACTCCACATTCTGCAGAAATCTAATTTCTAATTTTATATAGGGATATACTCTGTGTGTATATATATATATATGTATATACAGAAATAAAAATAGGGAAATATAGAAATATATATGTTGCAAAAATGATAAACTAAAAAGCTCTAAAACAAGAGGGACTAGTTACTGATCTAAATAATAGCAATAGCATTTAGACTTTTATACCTCTTCACGGTGCTTTACACCCCTCTCTAAGTGGTTTACAGCAGTGGTGGGTTGCTCCCAGTTCGGTCCGGTTCTATAGAACCAGCGGGAGGCTCCGCCCACCCGCCACGAAGTCATCATGGGTGATCTGTGCATGCGCAGAAGTGCGTGCATGAGCGATGCAAGCACTCATGCGCACTCCCATTGCAAACTGGTAGTAAAGGTAAGTAGAACCCACCCCTGGTTTACAGAGTCAGCATATTGCCCCCCAACAATCTGGGGCCTCATTTAACTGACCTCAGAAGGATGGAAGGCTGAGTCAATCTTGAGCCAGTGAGAATTGAACCGCCAAACTGCTGGCAGCCAACAGTCAGCAGAAGTAGCCTGCAGTACTGCACTCTAACCACTGCGCCACCATGGCTTTTGATCTAAATAAGACTTCAAATGAAATACAGAAAAGGTTATTATTAATGGTAGAACAGAATAAACCACATATTAAAAATAACTTAAAATCATTTTTAAAAAAGTCATCCCACTTACCTAAACTATCACACATTCTAAGACTTCTCAGCAGGATAGATGAGAGGTCCTCTCTTGGACCTATGTGTCTTTTAGCAGTAGGCAATATCAACATGGGAATCCCAAAGGTGTTTTTTCAAAAGGCAGCTGGGCTTTGCTTTCCCTTCTCATCCAAGTTTTGTTTTGCTTCTCATCCAAGAAGCCTCTTCAGTTCTTCTGGGACAACCATGACCTGGATGACTGGACTTTAGACATAGACATCAACATGGGAAGGCTCCTTCATAAGCAGTAGTGCCAAATCAGTAAGAAGGACCCTTAACAGCTGGGTCTTCCAAATGCTGGTGGGTTTGACCAATTTGCATTCCCTGCAGCTAACAAATGGAAAAACACAAATCTCCACTTCCAGCCAGAGCCCCAACTTTCAACTTTCTTTGATGGTGTTAGGTTTCAAGAGATGGGATAAAAAAGATCCCTAAGAACCATGGTGAAATGGAGCCAAGTACTATGGGGCCTTATCTTCAGCAAGGGGAGCTAGGAGGCTGCACAAGGTGGTAATTCTTGCCTGTGAGAAACTGCCCCTTCTGCCTGAAGGCTGCAGAATTGATTTTGCATGATTTTTCCTGGGCTGGAATTAAATTAGAAATGTTGCAGAAATCTAGCAAGGTTATGGGAAGAGAAGAGTATTAATTTCAGGTAAGTGCAACTACTGTGAATGAAAAGGCCACAATCAGTGGTGGGTTGCTCCCGGTTCTGTCCGGTTCTACAGAATTGGTAGTAAAACTGGCGGGAGGCTCCGCCCACCCGGCCCAACATCATCATTGATGATCTTCTGCATGCGCAGAAGAGTGCGCGAGCGAGCGAACCCGCTGCAAACCAGTAGTAAAGGTAAGTGGAACCCGCCCAATCCATGAAATTTGATTTAATGTGTGAACTTTGCTTAGCTTTGCATAGTGTTATATTTGATGACAGTCATTCTTATATTTGGCTATAATATACAATATGGGAAACATAGAAACTAGGCTTCAGTTCTTGAATCATGTTCTAAAACATGGTCTTTCCAGCATATTCGTCTATTTGTGAAGAAGGAAAGAATATCTTCTCAATCTCCCATAAAAAATCAGGTTGGCAGCTGAATTTTATTTCTACGCTGACCATAGCATAGCAGGGCTGTACATACTTCAAACATGCTTGGATATATGCAGGAACATGAATGTAGCACCTCTTTAAAAAACAACCCTTCATATGGATCTATCTAGGCTAGGGATGTCAAATTGTGGCCCGTGGACCAGAAGCGTCATGCACTGGCCACACCCACCACTGGTTTAACAAAGGGGGGGGGAAGTCATGATACATCATGTGACGACGATGTGACGATGCAAGTTTGACACTCCTGATCCGGGGTGGGTTCTACTTACCTCCGCTACTGGTTCGCAACAGGAGCACACGCACAGAAGTTTCTGTACATGTGGAGATCGTCCATGATGACATCTGGGTGGGTGGGCGAAGACTCCTGCCACCGTTACTACCGGTTCGCAACAACCGGACCGAACCAGGAGCAACCCACCACTGCCCTAATCTAGGCAACTATTGCCCTGGTGAATCATAAGCCTGAAGCTTATGGCTGCTTTAGTAAATTGCATTAAGAATATTGCAGCTTACATGGCAGCTTTAAGATATGGGTGCTTTAATGAGGTGCTGTGCTCATGTTACTGCAGCTTCTTCAGCTTTTCTGAAGCATTTTCAAGCACACCCAGCCTTTATTGGACAGTACTGTTCACACACTTGAAGGAAACTGCCTTTTGAAATGAGATAGTACAGGCCTAATGGCACATAGAACTTTATATTTCAACACTTCTCATGCTTCAGAATCTGTTTCATTCTTCCGATGATGGTAAAGTTTGAAAATATTTTGCAGAAAACTTTTTTTCAGGTTTATAATTTCATCCAAATCACGGAGAAAGTAGCTCCCCTCCCACTTTTTACTAAGTAAGAAACTCCCAACAACCTACAAAGAAATACAGAAGACACGTACTGCATGAATGCATGCTTTGATTCTTGCACATGATAATTATCTTTGTCCTAAAATGTATATAATTTAAACAGATTTATATCTATTACTTTGGATTTTTATATTTTCAATTTGATTTAACTGATCAATAACATCATATCCTCATATTTCTAGCCACTGTGTGCTATTTATAAATCAGGGGAAAAAAACTGAGAAAAGAATAAAGATGTAAAAGATGCACACCCAATAACTGATGAGATGTGACATATCAGCAATTTTGATCATCTACCTCCAAGGATGCTTACCATTTCAGGTACTTTTTCAAAGATATTTGAAGGCCAGCTTGATCTACAGATATAGGCAGATGATAAAATGTATTGCCCTACCATGAACAGCTCCACTGCCCAATTTCTGCTGCTGATAGGAATTTGAGAAGTCTCACTGTTTGAGATCTCAGTTATCTTATGTGAAGTCAAACTATCCATCTAACTAGCTACTATCTTCTCATGATTGGGAGTAGGACGATCCACCTACATCCCTGTTTCTGTCTTAGTAAGGACTTTCTAGACTTGGGGTTACTGTTATGGAATAACTTGGTATCTTCAAACCACAGTCCCTTCATGAAGATCTCTCCTAATAATTTAATACAATTGTACAGCTTCTTCCACCCTCAACTACCAAATTCAGTGGCACAGTTTCCTGCCATTTTGAGTGAAATACATACCAAAACATAAATGTTAAAAGTATAACATGTATGCCACAGTAAGGAATAACACCCCTGAAAAACAAAATGAAGCAAAAATCCTTCATCTGGAAAAAAAACCCCACAAATGAAGGCAAATATATGTGTTCAAGGATAATGTTGCAAGATCCAATCTGGGTTGGTCACTAGGATCAGAGGTTTAGTCTTCCAAGCTTTTAGACTCATGCTGGAGCCCATCCTTAGGGGACTTCCTTGAGGATGAGAGAGAAATTCCCTGAAGATGGGTTCCAGCATGAGTCCAAAAGTTCAGAAGACTAAATCTCTAGTTCTGCTGACCGACCCAGATTAGATCTTGAAAAAAAATTCAGATCAATTTGACTGCACCCATCTTACATGGTCACTCAGTTTATTGCTTTCTTTGCCCATTCACACTATCAAGCTTGCTTTAACAAAACAAAACGAAAAGCAAAGTGTTGTGGAACATCAATGAATAGATGGGGTAGAACAGGGCTGTCAAACTTGCAGCCCATGGGCCAGATACATCACACACTGGTCACACCGACAACCAGTTTAGCAAAGGGGGAGAAATATGATCACATGATATGTCATGTGATGACACCATGACGATGTGTGTCTGACAGCCCTGGGGTAGAAGGAAAAAAACAAATGTTTCACTTGTGTCAAGATGTATTTATTCCAGCGGGTTTTATCAAAGGCATGAGGATGTGCACTGTATATGGATTAGCCATTCTATTTATTTATTTATTTTATTTACACAAATTTATATGCCGCCCTTCTCCCAAAGGACTCAGGGCAGCGAACTCAGGTTAAAAACATACAATAGTAAAAAAAAATGTAATTAAAACCAATTTAAAACAGCAACAATAATAATAAAATCCAGGAATCAGAATCAACCCATTTGTTGAAACAGCCAAGTCTTTAGGTCTCGACGGAAGGAGCGGATTTTAGTAGGAATCAGATGGCAAAAGGTGATTTTAGCATTGATATTAGGAAGAGCTGGTTCTCACAATGGCCAACATGCAGAAATCCCCGCGGTTTCTAGGACAATACAGCACAAAGGTATCTGAATTAATCTCTGGGTATCTATTGCAGCCAGCTGAAACATGTCCATTTACATGTTTCACTTCTTATTGCGGCTTCAGCTTCTCAGAGTTCTTCAACTATATTTTCTTGTCTTCCATTCAGAAGCGTGCATTCTTTTAAAGAAGGAGGGGGATTGGGTGGAAAAAACCCAACGACACTTCAGTGCTCCAGTTTCAAAATGCAAAGGTATGATGTTATTTGTCATTGTGCCCAAAAATCCTTACTCAGTAACTTTGCCAGAAGAGGGAGAGAGAGAGAGGAGAGAGAGAGAAAGGAGAGAAGAGAGAGAGAGAGAGAGGGAGAGAGAGAAATCAAATGCTCCTCCAGCTGTTTCCTGTCTACAGTGTCTGTAATGTAGATAAATGTGAGGATTTTCTCTAAATCTTCTTCTGTTTGCTAAATCTCATTCTCAAATCAGAGCAGATCAAGCCTGCGCAATGGAATAAAACTCCTCAATATTGATATGTGAATATCTCCTGGATTTTTTTTCCTTTTTATTCCCCCCTCATTATTCCTCTGCTAACCAATTCATTTCCAGAGTTTGCACTTAAGAAGCAATGGGGGAAACCAACAGTCTTTCAACACTATTATTTAAGTGCTGCTTTTGTGATTTCTTGAAGGTAAATCTTTCTTCCTATTTGATTTCTTTTTGAAATATATATATCATTTATAATTTTGCTGTATGTGTAATCAGATTTTGGCTTGAAGATTGCTATAGACACTTTCAGTGGCATTATTTCTGCACTGGGATTTTATTTCTAAACTGCTGAACAATTTTAGCACAGTTGAGAAATGACTGCATGGAATGACTGCTCTGAACACAGCTTAGAAACGGAGAAGGTGAAGGTACTTAAGAATTCGACTTGGATTAGAAAAACTTTCTGCAAAAATTCTTGCTCTGTCATATTTAAAATTCCCACTTACATCATTTGCTGTGGTTAATAACTGCTGAGTTGAATACAAGCAGTTTTGAATTGCACTGCAGGTGCAAATGTTGACATTGTGATACCCATTAGACATCAAGGAGCTGATTCAGTTCTCTAGGATTATTATATACCCAGAAGTACAGAAGTAACCCAGAGATTACAGTATATAGTCTTTATAGCAGCTGCTTATTGGCATCAATCTACATTTAGAGGGTTTTTTTTAATGGTTTCCTGTGAAAGTGAAGTTTGTTTTTCCTTTTCTGAAAGAAGAACCACGTACAGCTTTCTGCTAAGTTTAAGCAATTGTGCAGTAAGAAAAGTGAACAAACTATTTTATGCAGTTTTATTTTACTTTCACAAAGCAGCTTTTGTTAAACAAAGTTTGATAGGATTTTTTAAAAATAGTATCCTGTATTCACTGCTTCTTGGAAACATAACTCCTCTTAGCTAGATTTGACTTCAGTAGATCCACTGACCTCTGTTTCTGTCAGCTGGCCTCAAGTTTCCATTCTCAGCAAAATTATATCCTTCAAGAATAAAGTTTTGTTTTTCCATTTTGTAGGCAGAGCTGTGTGCAGCTGACAGTCTCCAAAGCTGTAGGTGCCAATTTAGTTTTGTTTTTACTTTAAAAAAAAAAACCTACCTTGCCTGAATATGATTTATCCATTTTACTTTACTTGAAAGAAATAATTTTATAACATGTTTAGAGAATGAATAAACAGTGTCATGCAAATATTGCTGAAATCAATAGCTATTGGAGGGTCATGGTTATAACTGCAGAACTATGGACAGCATCCAATGTTCAGTTTATTGGAAAGAGGAAGGTAATTTTTTATTATTATTATAAACTTCCCAACATAATATAGATACCAAATCACAATTAATTAGCAGAGTGTAGTAAAACTGAATTTATAAAAGAAGGCAGTACTAAACCACTAAACATGTTAGCTGAAAACCAAATCCTATTAAGTTTAGAGGGATTTGTAGCTGGATCTTATGCATGCATGTCAGGAAGAAAACCCAAACAAGTTAAATGTGGATTATTACCATGTAAGTGTTCCTAAGCTTGCAACCTTAATTCCAAATATTATTTTTCTTGAATTCCTAAGGCTATCCTTGACATAAGGATATTCTTGAGATTCGTGCCATGAGAACTTTTCTCAACTTCTTTCTGGATAATGCTAGCTGCAGTGATCCTGCTAGACTTCTACCATAGGTTCTAGAAAGGAATTTGGTTCTTCAGTATTGTTTGTGAATGCCAATAGGTAGAAAAAGAATACCTGGTACACAAAGATATAACATTTGTATCCCTCTGTTCTGAGACTTTAAGGAAAGGTGATTCTAATAGATACTATATTTTACTTTTTCTACCTACTGAGTGGCAGGACCTGGAGAGCTCCTAAAGTTCATGTACTGTATATAGTCTTTTAAAGTGCAAAGGTCCATGAGTTCATAGTGAGGATTTGAACCCCATAGAATAACATCTGGCTACCTAGGTAGAATGAGTCCCAAACAGAACACACCCACCCGCTTTGTCCTGGTAGTTAGTGTACTTACAGCATGTTTGATTTTGTATTCAATGCTTCCTTGGTATCATGTTGGTTGCATACATTGCCTTATTTACCTAATGACAATGTCTGACAGCTTACATATGTATTTTTTTAGCACAGATGGATACTTCTGTCTACAGTATTCCAGCTGCCGTGTCTCTGAAAAGCGCTTTCAGTAAACCCTAAAGCATTGTTATTTTAGATCGCCACCAAACCGGCGCGTGCCCAAATTTCGCTCAAGCGGGTTTTTTTATTTTTTACGCGCTGCCTGATTTGAAGCTTGCCGAATGGGGAGGAGTTAGGGGAGGGCAAAAGAAGGTGTTAAAGCCAAGGAGCAATCCATCTGCTGGCTACTTTAAGAGCCACTGTTTTGGACTGCTGCACTCCAGATGCAGAAGATACTGGATCTTCTCTGAAGGAGAAGATCTGTTGAAATTTCAGCTATGAAACATAATTGGTCATTCATTACCACATTGTTTAGCCAGTCCTGCACAGTACAGAGTTGGACTCAGAGTCCAAATTTAATCAGACACTCTGATAAACCCCACCCACTTTCCAGGACTTGCTTTTAAAGGCCTCTGCCTTCAGTTCAAATGGAACAGACAATAAATTGGGGACACTCTGATCTATTGAAAAGACCAGCAGCCAAATTGTTAATTATCGTAAGTATTCCTTTAATGACTCGAGTCTTCCCATCTAAACGAAGAAGAAATATTAAGGTACATCAGAGAATTTTTCTGACAGATAAATCTTCAAAAACACTGTTATATGATTGATGGGGTAGGATTTTTGGTCCATTTGACCATAATTTCCTCTTTCCAAACTTTGTAAAGAGATTATGATTTTGCGATCTAGGAGAAAATATTGAACTTCTAGGCAAGTGTATGGTGTCACATTCTTGGCTCATATAAAGGAGTGGGAATAACACAGAGTCCCATTCTCTTGACCTAGATCTGATATTTCTTTTTTACAGTGTGCAAAGTCTGCTGCAGTCTCAGAAAAAATAACATTGTTAAATGAAGTTTATGTTTGAGGCAAAGCCAACTGGGATCAAAGAACACTGTGTTGAATACACAGTGTTCTTCAGTAGGTACGCAATGCCATTTCATTGGGACAATGCTGGGATAACGTTTTGAATTGCATCCTTGAGAGCAAGCCTGTGAAAGCAGGCAACTTACCTCTGCCTTAAACACTTTTGAGGTATCATTAAATAGAGGAAAATGGTATGAAAACTGAGACTATTCTTAGTTTCCATGATTGAATATAGTCAACCTCGTTTCTGCTTCTGAAGTCATACTCATGTTTGCCTTTCTATTATTCTGGACTGTCATGTTTTGCAAATGCTAAATAGCTATTTCATCTTCATTGAGTCTTTTAAATATATTTTTATCTTTATATTGGATGTTTCCATAAATGAAGGTCTTGCCTATTACTCTCATCTGTTGGCTAGGTTCTCTGCTAGGTTGGCTAGTCATTATAGATGGGCTTTTGTAGAGAAGTGTTTTGCATTTAATGTGAAGGCTAAGCTAGGCATTGCTAAGGACTGGCTTCTGTCTGTGGTTCTGATTGCCCCCCACCCATCCCCAGGAATAAATAGTATGTGTATTCTAGCTGTGTGTATGTGTGTCTGTCCATCTGTCGGTCTGTCAGTCTGTCAGTCTGTCGGTCTGTCGGTCTGTCGGTCTGTCGGTCTGTCGGTCTGTCGGTCTGTCGGTCCGTCTGAAGGAAAAGGAATGCTCTTGGAAAAAGCTTCATAGAGGGAAAACCTGCTTTTCAAAAATATTAAGGCAAGTACGTCTGTAGTCCTTGCAGCCATTGCCAATAAAGTGTTTGGCAATCAAATCTTTTTCTACTTACTGGGCAACATTGTAATTTTCAATAACCCTATAATGTGGCAAAATTTTGGGAGGCTGAGAAAAAGGGATGATCATGATGATGACGCTGATACAGCTCATTTAGCAACCAATCTTGGAGATAAATTAAAGGCAGTGGTGGCGCAGTGGTTAGAATGCAGCACTGCAGGTCTAACTCACCCCTCACTCCAGGAGTTCGATTCTGAGCAGCTCAAGGTTGACTCAGCCTTCCATGCTTCTGAGATCAGTAAAATGAGGACCCAGATTTTTGGGGAAAAGATGCTGACTGTAAACCGCTTAGAGAGGGTTTACAGCAGTGGTGGGATTCAAGTAATTTAACAACCGGTTCTCTGCCCTAATGATTTCTTCCAACAACCAATTTGCCAAACTGCTCAGAAAGTTAACAACCGGTTCTCCCAAAGTGGTGCGAACTGGCTGAATCCCACCACTGGTTTACAGTATATAAGTCTAAGTGCTATTGCTGTTGTTAAATTAAGGTAAAGATAAAGGTTCCCCTTGCACATATGTGCTAGTCGTTCCCGACTCTAGGGGGTGGTGAAATTTCCGTTTCAAAGCCGAAAAGCCAGCGCTGTCTGAAGATGTCTCCGTGGTCATGTGGGTGACATGACTCAACACCAAAGGCACACGGAAGGCTGTTACGTTCCCACCAAAGGTGGTCCCTATTTTTCTACTTGCATTTTTTATATGCTTTCAAACTGCTAGGTTGGCAGAAGCTGGGACAAGTAACAGGAGCTCACCCCATTACGTGGCACTAGGGATTCAAACCGCTGAACTGCTGACCTTTCAATTGACAAGCTCAGCATTTTAGCCATTGAGCCACTGCATCCCTAAACTACTTGCTAAATTACTTGGAGAAAAAGCCATGTAGTATTAGCACAGTTTCTGAGTTATCACAAGTATACAGGAAATATTTGAGGAAGTAGAGTCACACATCCATACCTCTAAGTCTAAATCAGGGTCACTTGATTGTGAGATGGGCAGCATATCAGTATGATGAATAAATAAATAAACCTAACCCAATCAGGATTGCCATACTATATAGTAGTCATGGAATACTTCATATCAATATGTAGCAGGGACAGGGAAATGGAAAGGAGCATCCTAGAAGAAAGCATGACTGCCTGGATTAAGCATGGAACTGAAAGATTCCTTACTACAATATTTTGTTACAAGTGCAGTTGTTGAGGTACTCCCAATTCTTAGTGAATTCATCTAAGCATTTTACACTTTCCAGAGTTTGATGGTGCTTGTGTTTGTAATTTCTGCCCATTTCTCCCGGTAGTTAATTGTCTCTGATGTTTAAAAAAGATTATCAGACTGCAGCTGCCTTATGCTGTGCCAGTAACACAACACAGCTGCTGATCCTAATTTAAACATCAGTTATATAGGAGTTTAAAACTGCTTTGGATCACACCCAATCTATTTGGCACAGTTGAACCACACTGTATCTGTTGAGTTAAGCCTCTGAAAACGTAACAATAAGATGCCAGGTTCAATATATATTTGGATGTGGAAATCCCTCTGCTTTTAATAATTTTAATAATTTAAAAGGGAAATAGATCCATTTTTAATGTCACCCTTTTCTTGTAATAGTTGCAAAAGTTGGGCGACGCTTAAAAGACAAAGAAGTTTTGCTTGAACTGAAATTAAGTAACTCTTCAATGGAGTTGAGTTTATCAAAATCCTGCAGATGCCTTTATAGTACTGTTCACATGAATTTCAGACACCAATACATTAGAGAGGGTCCAGAGCTATTTTACTAGAAGAGTACTCAAATCTTCTGCTCGAAATAAAATTCCCTATACACCACCAGACTTGAAATTTTAGGCCTCGATAGCCTCGAACTACACCATCTACGTTCCGACCTAAATTTAGTTCATAAGATTATTTACCAAAACGTCCTACCTATAAATGAGTACTTTAATTTCAACCGCAATAACACAAGGGCTATCAATCGATTCAAACTCAATGTAATTCGCTCTAATCTTGATTGTAGGAAATATGACTTCTGCAATAGAGTAGTAAATGTCTGGAACACTCTACCTGATCCTGTTGTTAGTCTCTCTAATCCCCATACCTTTCACCATAAACTGTCTACCATGGACCTTTCATGTTTTTAAGAGGTCCCTAAGTGGGCGTGTATAAGCGCACCAGCGTGCCTACCGTCCCTGTCCAACTGTCCCCATTTATATGTACTCATTTTATGTGTTTATGGCTATGTTTTGCTTATTTATTTCCTTTTATTTGTGCCAATTTTTTTCATGTGTCCATATCTATGTCTATACTGTTACTTGTTTCCTTGTACTAGTAAGTAAGTAAGTAAGTAAGTAAGTAAGTAAGTAAGTAAGTAAGTAAATAAATTTAAGGCATGGGAGATGGCTCTGGATGCCAACACAATGACCCATGGATTTCTTTAAGAAAAAGAAAGAATGCAGGATAGAAATCAACTGCCACACCAACATACAAAATACACTAAGGTACATATGTATCTGATTTTTAAAAATGCACAAAAAGCAAAAGTTTTATCTGGAAATGAGATGTTTTCTTGGTCTATTTTGCTCAAAACGCTTGTATCTTCCTAAGTGTGCTTCAGATTTTACTTCAATCAAATTTGAAGCAGATGAAGGTATACCTCAGAGGAAAGGCATGAAGTGAAACAACAAACAATTCTCAGAGGTCAGAAAGAAATAGAAAACTGGGTTTCCCACCTGGGAGTAGTCCTGTATCCTAGTTTATAGAGTTGTCTGTTTGAAATATTGTCCAGGATCTATTTGAATGCAGTTTCAAGGGCTGTCCAGTCAAATCTATTTAAAAATAAAGAACTATCAGAAATAGAAATTTGAAATTGCCCATAGATATTAGCTAGACAAGGTGCGTGGTCATTTGATCAAAATTTTCCTCAATATGTAACAATTCTTTCTGAATGGGCCTCTGTGCCAATAAAGCAATCAATTTGGTTCCACTTAAATCAGCACCTTATTTATTGGGATTATCTGAAAAAACACTGATATAGTTTTGTTTTTACTTCATTCACAGGTGAAGATGCTCACTGCAACATCCATTAATTTCTTCTACTTTGGCCTGTGTTTGCTCACATTAACTAGCTCGTCTGTTGGTGCTGCGGGCCAAGAAACTCTTTGTGGTGCTGAGTTGGTCGATGCTCTTCAATTTGTCTGTGGAGAAAGAGGCTTTTATTTCAGTAAGTTTAACCATCCATTGATCCTTTTTCTGGTCCATTTTTTCAGTTGTTTTTCTGGGGAATGTAAATTTTGGGGTCATCCACATCAGCTACCAATTCCTGTGCTTTCTACAGTGTTTCCACACCCATGTGTATCAGTGGTAGGTTTCTATCAGTTCAGCCCAGTTCGGGCGAACTGGTAGCAGCGATGGTGAGCTGAAAGTGAATCAGTTCACTCCGACCATCAGCTGGGCCCTCCCGCCAGCCCCTGCATTATACCTACCTATATTCATTCATTTTTAGCCCAGCTGATAGGCATAGCAGAGCGGATTGCTGCATCTCAGCTGTTCTGAAATGCAATGTGCTTGCGCACATGCGTGCATGAAGCAAACCGGTTGTAACACTGGTTGAAACCCACCACTGATGTGTATGTGGAAGAAGGTGTGTGCATGTCTGTATGGTATTTATCAAATATAAATATAATATGCTTCTCTCAAATTCTAGTTTATAGGTCAAAAAATGTACATTAGTTTGTGTGGGTTTAACATCTTCTACTCACTCCTCACTTAAAAAAACCCCATGTTTTGAAGATTATTATACTTTCTAACTATTCTTTTTCTTTTCCTCTTGCTATACTTACTGATTTCACCTCTCTTCCACCCTAACAACTTCCTCTGGTACAAGATGCTGCATCTGGAAATGATTTAGTCCTGCACAATTTCTCTTTTAAGCAAATTAAAAACTGGGCGTTATATCTTTATTACAACTCTCTTCCAACATCTGGTCTTTGTGGTTATGTGAATTGTCATTCAAGTGGGAAGTGCAGGAGGTAGGAAATGGTAACATAAAGCAACTACCAAGAGGTGCATACTGCATTGAACAATCTTTGGTATTGCTTTGGCTTCAAGATATTTGGAGAACAAGGCTGGAGAATAATTTTGCTTGAACGGTTTCGTATGAATGTGACTTCGTGAATTAAGAAGGAATGTCATGTAATGGAACGTTTCATGCTTGTGTATAAGAAATCTTGATTTTAATATCCAACTCTTTGGTAAAAAAATTATTTAATTGAAATTATGAATTAAGAGCTTAAAATGCACACTGAGATAATTTCAGGTTCAGAGATACTGAAGAGTTCAAAGGAATAACATTTTACTAAACTAGCTTCTTACATAATTTGTTTTGTGAATGGTTACAAAAACTTTATAAACTGGCCCCTTGGCATAGTCATGCTATGGCAAGAACAGAACATGTTTACCTGTTGCCCGATACAGGGAATATGTTTACTCCTGTAAGTATTTACAGCACCTTAATAAAACTTGTGATGATCACAATGACTTTCAGCTCCTCTTTATTGGACATCTGTGATGAATATTTCCCCTTGGAAGATGTTTACATTTGGGCATTAAGCACCTTTTTATATAGGATATCTTAGGGGATCGTTCTCGCCTCCTTTCTCGTCATCACTTTGTTTAACAGCTATATTAACCTGTTGTCAGGGGTCATCCATCAACTTGGCATTGTACCAACAATAACCTGATGATACCCAGTAATATATCGTCACTTAATCTTTATGCTGATGCTGTGGGTGTCTTTTTTGTTTTTTGTTTTGGTGTGTGTGTGTGTGTGTGTGTGTGTGTGTGTTGTGTAGGCTGAAAGAACTGGACATAATAAAACAGTCTGCCATTAAGAAATGGTGTAGGGTCTCCTGCTTGGGTAGGAGGTTGGACTAGATCAGGGGACTCCAATCTTGGCAACTTTAAGCCTGGCGGACTTCAACTCCCAGAATTCCCCAGCCAGCAAGCTGGCTGGGGAAT
>WNWU01013802.1:162611-225483 GCA_012654045.1 Ptyas mucosa | reverse complement strand
TCTTCTTCTTCTTCTTCTTCTTCTTCTTCTTCTTCTTCTTCTTCTTCCTCTTCTTCTTCTTCTTCTTCTTCTTCTCCTCCTCCTCCTCCTCCTTCTCTCCTCCTCTTCCTCTTCCTCTTCTTCTTCCTCTTCCCCTTCTCCTTCTCCTCCTCTTCCTCTTCCCTTCTCCTTCTCCTTCTCCTTCTAGGTTATTTTAATCTATTTCTCCCAGAGTACAGAATTTAAGAAGGTAAAAACACTGTTGTGAGTGTATCTATCTCAATTCATCTATGCTATATAGTTAAATATATGAACTGCCTTATACCCATTCATTCATTTCATCCATAGATCTTAGTGTTGCCTGCACTGATCAGCATTCAGTATTTCATAAAGGTAACTTCCTTGCTTTACATCCCAGCCTTTAGCGTACAAAATAGCCATTATCCTAAGTCACGGCGCTTCTGCTTTTAATTTGCCAGTGAAAGACCTATGGGGGACAGGTGCTTAAATTACCTTGCTGAAATCAGAGCCATCATTAACATCTGAGGAATGAAAATAAAAATTGGGGAAATAAGCTATTCCACTATCTTAAAGGTATCCAGTGAATTTCCAATATCTAGGAAAATGTTGTTTTACATTGGCATGAAAATTACAGAGAACAAAAACGGATTACTATTTCCTTCTTTGAGTAACTGATAATGCACATGTTGTAAGTTTTTTTTCCAATCAAATTATTTTGTCTGTTTAATATGTACATCTTAAGCTTCTGTATGCAATTTGTATTTGAACAACGGTCATGAAAGTACTTTCATTGTAATTTAAGAAAAGTGCTTACAACTGTGAAATAGTATGTAATTTAGTATATTTTACATTTTGTACAGAAAGGATATTGTTAAGGATTCCATTTTGCATATAAGGCTTAATATGAAGTATGGTACCAGCTCAATATTTCATCTGTAGTTATGAGTAAAAAAATAATTCAGATTTAGTGCATGAAGATTTCATTATAGTAGTGCTGATGAGAGAAATTTTTAAAGTATTTTTAAATATATATTATTGGATTTTAGCCTCCCTTTCTGTTCTTATACGGGTACAATAAAAATACAAATTAAAAAGCAAGGCAAAGTTAATACAATTAAAATCAAAACCAACATTAAAATCAATCTTTAAAATAGGTGACTAAAGCTTGGGAGAGCATGCATTTCTATCATATTCCTTAATATTGAGATAGATAGATAGATAGATAGATAGATAGATAGATAGATAGATAGATAGATAGATAGATTTTATTGTCAGCTGGCCCAAGATAGCCCCTAAAAGTTAAACCTTAGAAAGAAAACAGATTTAGATGAGAGAGATTATCTGGTTGCACTCTGATGGAGATTGCCAAGTCAATGTATCCCCTCATGTAGATTCTGTTTTTGCCTTGAATATTGATGTAAGGGGGCATCATTTCATATTCAGTGTTAATGCAATTCAGAAAGTAACTGAAAACACAATCCCTTGTATTTGCACTCAGAAGGAAGTTATATTAAGTTGCCTGGAGCTTACATTCCACCTATTGTGTATAACATGAGGTGGCATTATCCATTTCCACAACAATAGGGAATTGGGAGAATAGAATAGAATAGAATAGAATAGAATAGAATAGAATAGAATAGAATAGAATAGAATAGAATAGAATAGAACAGAACAGAACAGAACAGAACAGAACAGAACAGAATAGAACAGAACAGAACAGAACAGAATTCTTTATTAGCCAAGTGTAATTGGACACACAAGGAATTTGTCTTTGGTGCATATGCTCTCAGTGTACATAAAAAGAAAAAAATACATTCATGAAGAATCATAAGATACAACACTTAGTGATTGTCATAGGTTATTAATACGCAATCAAATCATACTAGGAAACAAATAAAACAATATAAATCATAAAGATACAAGCAACATGGTTATAGTCATAACTGCGAAGAGATAGGTAATAGGAAGGATGAGAAGAATAAGAGTAATACAGTCTTAGTGAATAGTTCAACAGTGTTGTGGGAATTAGTTGTTTAGGAGAGTGATGGCATTCCGGGAAAAACTGTCCTTGTGTCTAGTTGTTCTGGCATGCAGTGCCCTATAGCGTCATTTTGAGGGTAGAAGTTGAAACCATTTATGTCCAGGATGTGAGGGGCCCTGGACATTTAACACAATGAAAAAGATGTTCATTTAATAAAGAATGACTAATACTTGTTTTCCCAAGTTTGCTTGGGAGATGCTAAACCTTAAAATCTGGTTTTGGTTAGTAACATTAAATATGACTCATGGAACAATAATAAATATAACAAAATGAGAGGCAGGGGCAACTTTGACCATGTTTGTGCAGAAGACAGAAAGCTGATTGATGTGAGCAAAAAGGAGAAGAACTAATGAAGGAAGTTTTGCCGGTGCTTATTTCAAGACAAGAATGAAATGTCTTTTTTGCTTGCTCCTGTCCATTTTTCATTTTCCTTTGAGGTAACATACTTCTATTCCAAGAATAATCTTATTTTCTGACCTCTTGTGAACTGGAAATTGGAAAAGCTAATTGCTGTGGTTGCAATTTCCAAACTGGCAGCATAGGCCAGAAGCCTTACTTAATGTGGATTTTGCCAAGTTTGGGTAGTTATGTGTTTCAAGAATGACAATAGAAGGGGGGAAAAATAAAGGCAGAGATTTATGTCTGCAATGAATAGATGAGTATGCAAGGGGTTTTGCTCTACTACTTTTTGTTGAAGGTACCATGTATCTCATATTCCTAGAAAAAAATGTTTTTTTTTTCAAATAAATTGTGGAAATTGTTGTGGCCCATCTACTGTTACAGCAATATAATCAGAAGTTCTCCTAACAGAAGCATTTTCCACTGTGGTGCCATTCAGCTGCATTGGATTTTAATTTCCATATGCCCCAGCCAGTCTTTTGTGCTAAAGTCCAATATATCTGAAGCAGTGGTGAAATGTAAAATTTGTTACTACCGGTTCTGTGGGTGTGGCTTGGTGGGGGTGGGGGTGGTAATGTGACTGTGTGGGCGCGGACAACTTTTTTTTTTTACTTTTAAAAGGATTTTTTCTACAATCTAAAGAGGTTGCAGAAAAAAATGCTTTTAAAAGCCTCTGACGATCAGGCTACTCAGCTGGGATCATCAGAGGCTTTTAAAAGCATTTTTTTCTACAACCTCCTTGGCTGAAGAGGTTGTAGAAAATATGCTTTTAAAAGCCTCTGACGATCCCAGCTGAGCCGCACAATCATCAGAGGCTTTTTTTTATTTTTAAAAGCATTTTTTTCGGCTGAAGAGGTTGTAGAAAAAATGCTTTTAAAAATAAAAAAAAAGCCTCTGATGATTGTGCGGCTCAGCTGGGCATGGTGGGGGGGGGCAGGGATTTTTGCTACCAGTTCTCCGAACCACCCGCCACCATTGCTACTGGATCGGGCGATCCAGTCTGAACCGGGAGCATTTCACCCCTAATCTGAAGGGCACCAAGATGGATAAGATTGTTCTGCTGAACTTCTCCATTATCCAAACTCATACCATCCCTTTTTAGAACCAAGCCCAACCTATGAAATGGGACAGGAACATAACTAAGGAGTCCAAGGAAAGGTACAGTTATGGGAAGGAAAGTACTCCTAATTCAAACCACATTCTTAAGGCAATAGATAGTTCTTTCCATAGTGTTTCATTTTTTGGAAAGCTCTGTTCCAAAATCACATTGGAAAGGATAGCTATGTAATTGTTATACTGCAAGTTTCTAATATGACCCAGGAGTTTAGTTAGTTTATTAACCACAAATTTACATTCTCAAATATGCTTCATATCTGTCAAATTTCAATCTCATTTTAAATCAAGCAAACCAACATATTGTACAGAGAAGTGAAGATTCATATGAAGTCTCAGATAAGTGATCGGTTGTACACCAGATGTTTGGGCCATTCGGGCTTGGCATTATTTGAATGGGAATCCAGAACATGTGGACAACATTGGCTTGCTTTACTCTGCCATACACAAAGTCTCTCACCATCTTGCTTCTAGAACTGTTGAGAAACTTACAGTCTGCAAACCATATTCAGCTCCCCAACCTATTTTAATTGGTCCTTGGAATTCCTTGAGATCGTGCAGCTGAAGGGATTTGTCCATTTTCAAAGAGAACATTTCCATTTACATTATTCCTGAGGCATTCAGTTATTGTTGTCGTCCGCTGGTGGCCTGCGGAGATGGCAGCAGAGTCGGACAGTGAGGAGGAACATGGGCCAGTCCTGGAGTCTGGGGAAGGCTCGGATGAGGGCTCTGCATCGGAGGGAGAGAAAGGACCATCTGGGAGATATGTACTGCCTCCGGAGCCTCCAGAGTCAGACCTCAGCGAGGCAGAGGAACAGGGCGAGCCTGTTCTCAGTGAGTACATGTGCAGAACTGCCAGAAGGCAAGAACAGTTAAAACAAAAGGGATGACTCAGGAGTAGGGCTTGGAGTAGGGCTCTTTTAAATCCCATAAGATTTAAAAGAGGAGCAAAGGCATGTGGGCCTTTGAAGGAAGCAACGTTGTTAATTCTGTTCAGTTTAAAGTCTGAAGCTCTGTTTGATTCTGGACTCCACGTGGCTTTGCTAATTATCTCAAGGGAGATAAAGGTGGGTGATTATCAGCCATCTTTATCTCTGAAGGGCTCTTTGGGACTCTATTTGGGACTCGTCTGTGAATGAACAGAATTCACAGCTGTTGCAATAAAAGAGGTTTTTGGGACTATTCGTGTGTTTTACTGACTCAGGTAGCCTAGGTCAGAACAGTTATGTTACAATGTCTATCAGATTTTAACTGATCATAAAAGGGGAAAAAAGGTTAAACTAGATTGAGTTGGTTAGTATTTGGATGGCAGATTACCACAAAATCTCAAATCGGTAGATTAGGCTGGTAAACTGAAATAAGACTACTTCCATATTGCAACCAAGAAAACTACATGGGCATATCTGTGTAGACATATAAAGTCATATTTGACTCTAAGACAGGGGTGTCAAACTCAAGGCCTGTGGGCTGGATCTGGCTCTTGGGGTGCTTAGATCTGGCCCACTGGGCCGCCCTGGAAACAGCGAAGGACCAGCCCGCAGTGCCTCTGCCAGTGAAAACGGAGCTCATGAGGGCCGTGCTCAGCCCTCCCAAACTCCGTTTTCTCTGGCAGAGCACTCGGGCCACCATAGATGCCCCCGAGATGACTGACATTGAGCTGGCCATACCAACCCTGGTTTGACCCCCTGCCCTACCAAGGTCAAACACAACCCTGATGTGGCCCTCAATGAAATCGAATTTGACACCCCTGCTTTAAAGAGTCAAATGTGTTACAAGATCCCATCTGCTCAATTAACATAGCTTTCTACCCATGCGCACAAACTACTATTTAGATATTTTTTTATTTACTACAGTCTATCAACTTCATAGGAACTTCTATGAAATATACTCATTCCACCTTTGGATTATTAGAGTACTAAACATTATAACAAATCCTATTTGATGTATTATCGCCCTACAATAGTCTTGAAGGCACTCGGTACATGAACAATTACAAATTATTTAGGCAGTAATCATATCGTGAACAGAATCATGAAAAAGCCGTGCAATCAACAATACTCATGTACCTGGCTATTTTAAACAGTATTCTGGATTAAAAGACAGTACTGTATTTGATAGTGTACATATGGTAACCTATCTTGATTTCTGAAAGTTGTTGTTGATACCATGAAAACCATTGAATCTGTTACTAAGGTCTTGATGAACAAATGTTGGCAGTACTACAGAGCTTTATGTGATTGATTTCAATGGAAGCCTTCCCAAAGATCATCTCTTGATTCAAAACAGATGAAATCTAAACATGTCAAAAAGTTTATAAATTTTAAATAAATCCAGTATGCTGGAACTATATTAACTATTAAGTAATAGACAACAGATTTTGAGTTCACATGGTGTGTAATTTTTTTTTTAAAAAAATAGGACATTGTCAGAAGGCAAAATATATTTAAAAAATGTAACTATAGTACTTGCTTTGAACCAATGTTATCAAGAAGTTAGAATGGTACCGTTAATATAGAAATGCAAAGTACTATTATGTTACTGTTATTCTTGGGCCCACAGCCCAGATGGATTAATACCACTCTGATACTCAGGTGTGTATAAGGGGGAGGAGGGAGAGACAATCAGCCTTCCATCCTTCTGAGGTAGGTAAAATGAGGATCCGGTTTGTGGGGGCAATAAGCTGACTTTGTATAAAAAAGAATACCGCTTGGAGGGGGGAGGCGAAAGCCCTACTAAGCAGGTATATACAAAAGTATGAAAGCTATTGCTTAACGCATTGTAAGCCGCCCTGAGTCTCCAGAGAAGGGCGGCATATAAATCGAACCAATAAATAAATAAATAAATAAATAATTCCTCAGCCATATGCATGCTTAAAGGCATGCTTAAGGAATGTTGCTTTATTGCTACTTGGAAGATATATTGTTCAGACTTATGATTAAAAATCATAATTAAAATTTAAAAAAACCTAATACAAACTAAAAAATAGAAAATGAAAGGTGCAGTAAAGAAAAGAAAAAAAATAGAAAAAAAATAGAAAAATAAAAATTGACTTCCCCCTTCATCACAAGTAAACTTCAAGTCTCTAAAATACCACAAATGTTCTCTTCTTCCCATATCCTTCTTCAGTGCTGAACTAAATTGAACTGAAGAAGCTTCTTGGATGAGAAGCAAAATGTGCAGTTACCTTTTGGGGAAAAAAGCATCTTTGGGACAACCATGACTTGGATCAGGGCTGTCAAACTCGATCGTGTCACTGGCTGGATTGTGACGTATCGCGATGTTTTTTGCCTTTGTGGAACCAGGGTGGGCGTGGCCTTCACGGGCTGTATCCGGCCCATGGGCCGCCAGGTCTGACTTGGATGATGAAGAATCTCCGTGGACATTTCTACACTCTCCCAAATGAGATGCAATCTTTATTGCCTCCCATAGAAAATAAAATGTTAGAAACTATCACTATAAAATTATTTCTAAAATAATACTATATTAGTATATTTATTTTTACTATTCTGCAAAAACTATTACTATGAAAGGCCTCTTTTCATTTGCATGTTTTCTATTATTAGGAATATATCAGGCAGTATTGCCAAAGTGATGTGTTCTATGCTCAGATTATACTTCCATTTTAAGAGAGATTTTTTTTGTGTTGCTGGGTTTTTTTTGTTAATTTGGAATATATAGTAGATGGTATGACAGTTTATAATGTTTTAAATAAATACAAATAAGTTTTAACATATCAGATGAAAATACTGCAATCCCTGTTCTATTCTCAGAAAACAGATGCAGATTGCATTTTGCAAACATGGGTGCATTTTTCTTCATGCATTATAATTAGGAAAGCAAGACAGCACCATATATTTCCAGCTCTAACATTGCATATTGTATGTAACATTTGTCCCTTTTATCCAATGTGTAAAGTTTACAAAAAGGTTTTGTTTGTACATGTAGTTGTTATGAGTCACCTAACCACTACTGTACATACAACTGTCAACAGAAAATTCACCTCTCAGCACATTAGTATGTGTAAATGCCAGAGGAACTCTGGGATAAGTGCAATGTTGCAAGCAGTGTTATCCATTGAGCCTCATTATCTACCCATGCATTGAAATAACTGTTTTGTAGAAAGACTGGGAATTCTTGCGATCACTCCTGTGTCTCCTATGCGAAGATGGTAATATACAAAATAACAGATTGGAGTTCTCTTGACAAGTTACTGCTGTGATGGCAAACCTATGGCACACGTGCCCAAAGTGGCAAGCGAAGCCATTTCGCCCAGCATGCATGGCCTTGCCTGTTTGTCTTCCAGGTTTCTGGTATCTCACGATGATCGGGGTCCTTCGCGCATGCGACAGTGCCGAAAACCGGCCTGTGCATGTGCGCCAGCCAGCTGATCGTCGGGCATGCATACGTGCTAGAACCCAGAAGTTCGGCTTTTCCGGAGCATGGCCCCAACGAGCGTGCATGTGTGTTTCTGCATGACCTTTTCAGCACTTAGTGCCAAAAAGGTTCACCATCACTGAGTTACTGCATCAGTTAAAAATGCATGTGTATAACCAAGTTTACTGATCAGAACATCAAAGCGTGCCCAAAGATCAAATGTTGGTCTCCACTGTCTTTTACCAGGTCTCATTGCATGTTTGGTGAGATAGGTGAACGATGAAGCAGGTTGGAAGGAGAAGTCGACAAATTGACAGGCGACAAGATTTTTTTGCTTCATCAGATTCTAAGCAAATTTACGCCTACTGTTTCCTTTAGAATATATATATATATATATATACTGTATATACCAAAGATCTAGCATTCCATTTCTTAAATGAT
This sequence comes from Ptyas mucosa, assembly GCA_012654045.1. Lineage (NCBI taxonomy): Eukaryota > Metazoa > Chordata > Lepidosauria > Squamata > Colubridae > Ptyas > Ptyas mucosa. The sequence goes on along the minus strand of WNWU01013802.1, from coordinate 217,115 downwards.
AAATTAGACGGTAATGGGAAGCTATAGTTATCTTACCTATATGAGCCAGACTGACATTTCTTCAGCTATCATTTCTTTAACTGTCTTTTTGTCAAAGAGTGGGTTCCGTTTCTATCTTTTAAAAAGTGGACAGTCTATCTTAGGGTTACTTTACGCATTATATGCATTTGCCAGATGTCAGCTTTCAATAATCACACCACTAAATTTTGAAAAGGACTCTGAATCTCCTCTATGCACGCAATATAAAGTGCTTGGGTGGCTCAGTGTTTCCTTATTCCATTTTAATTCTGCATAAATGAACTGTAAAATATAGCCTTTGAATATATCCAGAAGGATTTTAGATATTTATTATTAAATCCAGGGCCAGAAATTTGAAAAAAGGAAAACAATTTTATTACAGAAGATGCAATTAGTTAGAAAATTAAATGGGCAGGGGTTTTACTACCATCTTTCCCCGAAAATAAGACCCTGTCTTATATTTTTTTTGAACCCTGAAATAAGCGCTTGGCCTTATTGCCATGCGCTCAAAAGCCCGATTGGGCTTATTAGCAGGGGATGTCTTATTTTGGGGAAAACAGGGTAGTTGTGAAAATAATGCTTTGATTCCAAATGTGAATACGTTTTGTTTTACCTGCAATGCATCATATTTTCCCTTTATTGTCTTATTTGTATGAATATTGTATTCCAATATAACACCAAAGCAATTCCAATATATTTGGAGGGTACCATGTTGTATAAACTCTTCTTTTTTTCCCATTTTTGTGACCATCAACCCATCAAGTGACTTTTTTAGCTATGTGACAGGGACGGAGAATCCATGGCCCTCCAGATGTCACAAGATGACAGCTCTCAAGCATTCATGAGCTATGGGGGCACAGTGGTTAGAATTCAGTATTGCAGGCTAACTCACTGTTCACTGTCAGGAATTTGATCCTGACCAACTCAAGGTTAACTCAGCCTTCCATCCTTCTGAGGTCAGTAAAATGAGGACCCAGATTATTGGGGTCAATAGGCTAACTGCAAACCACTTAGAGAGTGCTGTAAAGTGCTGTGAAGTGGTATATAAGTCTAAGTGCTATTGCTAGTGCTATAGCATTAGACAGCTTGGGCAGTGGAGAGAAGAGAACTGAGAGTGATGGGGGGGGGGTTGGCAACATCTTGAAGGTCACAATCAAGACAGATTATCAGTCAGTGCAGTCAGTGTAAGAAATATCTTCTATGAAGCTTAATAATTTTAATGCCATCTTCTGGGGGAGCAGTTGAATGTTCAGTACAGACAATGAGAAAGTTATCCAGTGACCTGAAGTTCACTAAAAATTCTGGAAAATAACAGGCCAGATTTGGAAAGTCCTTGCCTTAACATTTGGGGGGGGGGGGGGGTAATGCTTTTACGGATACAAAATTCCTAGAACTCTTGGACAGTTTTCGTGTGTGAACTTCCTCATCCAAATTGAACTTTAATTGCTCAATAGTACAATACTAATCAATAGTACAATACTAATCAAACTATTGTGTAACCCATGTCAGTTTTGCAAATATATTCTGTATTTTAAAATCACATCAGTGTTCAAGGTAGTTTTCTGAATAAGCTCACTACATTTTTATTTCCCTAATGTATCACAAAGATTATCAAGGTGGGTTAGTGGCAGGAATGCTAATGGTGAATTTGGAAACCTCCTCTTTAAACATAGAAAATAAGTAATAGTGTAGTAAGTATCAAGGGATAATATCTGTCTATCTATCATCTATCTACTTACCCCTACCTACCTACCTACTTACCTATCCATCCATTCATCTAATCACATAATAGATTCCTGAGAAATAATAATACAATAATAAAAGCATAATAAAGCACAATTAATAGTATAAAGTCACAACACTGAAATAATCTAATCCACCAAGCCAACAGTACTCACTTTTCTCGTTTCCAAAACTATCCAGAATAATTCAGATTTTACCAGCTTCTGGAAAACATTGTAGTGGGCATCTCACTATATTTGTTAGTATTCATTAGTATGAATTATCTCTCAAAACACTCCCACCCAACCCCTAAAAATAGAGTGTTTGTAGTTTTTTTAAAAAAGAAACTGCTAAAATAGGTAAACTGGCCAATCATAAATTGTCTTAGAAATGGTCTGAAAGAGACAACCATGCATAATAATCATCAAACTGCTTCTATTTTCATTTTTTAAATGATCCAATAGATTTCTGGGGACTATATGCAGCAAATATGCAGCTATAGGTAGCCACTCCTATTCTAGTCTGCCAGGACCAAAGAAAGAGAGAGGTGAGATGTGTTATAGAAGGAAGGATGTCTCAAGTATGAGGCAAAGAGAAGTTAGAAGAACCCTTTCCCTTGCTAAAAACTGTATTATGCTATGGAGAATCCAGAAATCTGGCAGAGAATGAGAATCTAGACAATGAAAATTAATCCACCAATATTTTGTTGCTATGAATCATTCTTTTAACTCCGTTTGTATATTTGAGTAAGCAGAAACACAATAAGTGATGCCTTTCCAAGGGAAACTAATCCTATGTAAGTACTGGAATCTCAATTCAGCAGAATATGTGTATATGAGTTACTAAAGAATAGCCAGAATACTTGCTTGGATGTAGCATAGTCTTTTGCCAAACAGATGAAGAGACCATTGGTGATTTTGCAAGGGAATGCCATTTCCTTTTTCCCACAGGGTCAGCCAAATCAGCTTAAAGGGTTCTTCTGCTTCTTTAAAGCAGAATTGTTGCAAAGCGAAGGAGAAAGCATCTAAAAATCATTATGTACATTCTTCTATAAGCTGTTCGTTAGGAAATGTATACATATAAAATTGAGAAATGCAAAGATTGGGAGGGAAGGAGGGAGAAGAAAGAAAGAAAGAAAAAGAAAGAAAGAAAGAAAGAAAGAAAGAAAGAAAGAAAGAAAGAAGAAAGAAAAAAGAAGGGAGGGAGGGAGGGAGGGAGGGAGGGAAGGAAGGAAGGAAGGAAGGAAGGAAGGAAGGAAGGAAGGAAGGAAGGAAGGAAGGAAGGAAGGAAGGAAGGAAGGAAGGAATTGTTGCTATTCCCAAGTATTTTAGAATTTTAGAAAATATATCTAAGATTAGAATCTAAAGATTTAGATTCTAATCTAAAATTAGAATCTAAATCTAATATCTAAGAATCAGGGTATTATTATCCGGTCTGGGCTGACATGGCTTGCAAAATGCTGGGTTCTGGAGACAGACTCACTATACAAGGGTATTTTTTGAAGAAATGCAAAGCCTTCTCCACCGCTAAATCAGAATGGTCAGAATGCCAAACAGGTGGCCCTGAGACTTTGGCTCAGAAATCAGGCATAAATTACTAAACATGAAGTGAATTGGGTTAGGTTAAAATGCTTACACAAAGGTGCTTGCTAATGACTATAAGGGGAAGACTATGGGGAACTGGGGAATACACAAGGGTTTTTTCAGGAAAGTACAGGTTGTACTATGCACATGTCTCATAGTCTGCTACATCAAGACAAAAGTTCACAAAAGTACTTTTAGATGACTACTAAATAACCGCCTGACTCTTAGGAATCTTCTACATACTTGGGTGTAGTAAAGGAAGGGGACTAAATCATCACTTGGGACCATGTCTGACATGAGAAACTGATGTTTGAAAGCTGAAATAAAGAATGTTAATACTGAATAGCTGTGTAATTATTGCCAGCTTTAGCACTCAGATGCTGACAATCTGTTGAACTCCCAAATGTTGCATTTTGTAACATATCAGTTTGAATAATATTCGAGAACTTGGCCAGATGTGACAAAGCAAGCGAGAAACTCTGCAGCCCAAAGCTTGCTTATCCTTACATCACCCTTTTATTTCTCTCTCCTTTCCCCCTCCCAAAGTCAAGAGAGGAAAGTTTTATCTATTGCACTTCAAAATAAATATTGATTTTAAAACCAGTATTAATTTGTAAAGAACTAGTGGCTCTTATTACAACAAAATAAGCATTAAGAGTTTGAAATGCTGTTGCTCACAGCATAAAACCTTCCCTAATTTTTGATTGGTTTCTCACCTTGAAAAAAGGCTGGAATCATCTCTCATAACAAACAATATTAAATGAATAACACACACACACACACACACACACACACACACAGGTTAAATTACAACTGACCTGGAAGTTCATGTGACATAAGGAGCAAATTGCAATTTTTATAACTCTCTCCCCTATTTCAGTGCAAATAAATGCCTTATCATCCAGCAACACTTTCCAAGCATTACTTTAATATTCAGTAAGACTCCAATGGTAAAACCTCTTCCAAAATCAGATGTCAGTTTTAAAACTTCCTACAGAAAAAAAAAATGGAATGGTCAAATATACAAAACATTGCTGAGACTAACATAATAAACATTAAGATAATGGATTTATTTAGCAGTACATCTTGTATATAGCTATACTTCAGGAGTGTCAAACTCGTGGCCCGTGGCCAGATGTGTCAGATGCTGGTCACGCCCACCCCCAGTTCAGCGAAGGTGGAAAAGGTCGCGATACATCACATGACGATAATGTGACGACACGACTTTGACACCCCTGCTATACTTCTTATGGTTAAAAAGTAAAACCAATCACTTGTTCAAATCAACTTGGGAAAAATTCAAAACTTTTAAGCCCAAATCTGATAGTTCTGTCTATAGATCTCAAGAGTTGAACGTCTGAAGTTTTTACAAAAGAGGTTCAACAGTATAGACTATTAGGAAATGAAGACACATGTAGCTCACTGAATGAAGACGTGTGTGTCTTTATAGCTTTTTATCAAAAATTTGATCATTCATTTTTTTATTGGCCGCAATTTAGTAGTAAAGGAAAAGGGTACAATATGAAATGGCAGGCATAACAAGAAGGGCTGTAGATTTAGACTGCAAAAAATTTAAGAACTACTAGATGCAGCACAGAGATTCAGAATACTCTAATTCATGGGTGTCAAACTCAATCACGTCACGTGACATATTGTGCTGTATCGTGATGTTTTTTGCCTTCGCGGAGCTGGGGTGGGCACGGCCTTCATGTGACGCATCTGGCCCATGGGCCGCCAGTTTGACAGGCCTGTTTAATTCTTTGGTTCGATCCATAGTTGTTATAGTTGTGTTACCTGTAGCCCAAACCCTGCAGTGCTTTACAAGTAGTAGAGAAGCCAAAGAACCAATTTAAGAAAATAATAATAAAAGATTCAACCTCTAGCCTCTCTAAGTAGATGTTGGGGAAGACTCTTCTCTGGAATACTGGAGAATTGTTGCCAATCAGTGTATCCCATGAGTCCTTGCACTGCTAATTTATGGTGGCTTTACTGATAGTTCTATCAAATGCAGCGATGCAGTATTTCTCCCCAACTTTCAGTAGCAGACTATCATTCTCGTGCATTTTAAGACGTACTTCTCCTTTTTAATTATGCTTTAAAGGTAGTTTAAGGTAGCATATCTCAAAGTTTGGAGTGTGACTCCTAAAAAGTTGCAAAACATGTAATGTCACCTGTATTTTCTTCACACTCTTATTCTTTATCACTTTGATACAAAAAGCAGTGGTGAAATCCAATTTCTTTTACTACCGGTTCTGTGGGTGTGGCTTGGTGGACGTGGTGTGGCTTGGTGGGCATGGCAGGGGAAGAATACTGCAGAATCTCCATTCCCTCCCCACTCCTGAGGGAAGGATACTGCAGAATCTCCATTCCCTCCCTACTCCTGGGGGAAGGATATTGCAAAATCTCCATTCCCATCCCACTCTGGGGCCAGCCAGAGGTGGCATTTGCCAGTTCTCTGAACTACTCAAAATTTCCACTACTGGTTCTCCAGAACCTGTCAGAACCTGCTGGATTTCACCCCTGTACAAAAGTATCTGAATGCAAAACAAAGGTTTAAGAATCTTGAATTAAATTTGAGTTGTCTCCTCCTCCTCCTCCTCCTTTCTTTTTCATCTTCTTCTTCATTTGCCTTTTAAAGAAGGAATAATCAACCCTGCAGAGCAGAAGGCTTCTATGCAAAGCCATCTCGATGAACCCTTACTCTACAAGAGAGAGCAGGATTTTACAATCATCAAGATGGAAATAAAAGAAAATCAAAGTTATTATTTTTATGGGGGCACTGAGAGAAGGAGCATCAAAAGGAAGTTTAGAGACTGCTGGAATTTTACAAGCTATATTTTCACATCAGTTTAAGAGGTGCTGACTTAAGACAAGGAGAATAGCTTTTTTTCCCCTGATAAAATGAAATAACAGCTAAGCCATTATTATATACAGTGATGAATGCATACACATACACACATCAAGCAGAGAGAGAGAGAGAGATATTTTGTATTATTCTACCACTGTCTAAAGTGAAAAAGGCATTAATAGTTTTTGAAAAGTTCTCAAAACTTGCAAGTCTGGTGTACATATATACTCCAAAAAATTAGCTCTGTTACATTAATATTTTATTACAGCATTACAATCAGAATACATTATATATAAATATAATAAATATAAATATACAGCTATACACCCAACCGAAACATATAGATATAATTAAAAACTCACCATAAAATATAATGTGCATAAGAATGTTACTCCCCTCCTTACTATGAATTTATTTTATCCAAGTTAGTCTTGACTCCTGGTGACTACATAAACATAGAAACGATTTGCCATTGCTATTTTCTGAGTGCTGACAGAGAGTGACTGGCCCAAAATCACCCACTTGGCTGTCATGTCTAAAGCAGTATTAAAACTCTCAGTCTCCTGGCTTCTACACGTAATTGGCTCATCTGTTCTGTAATATTTATTTAGCATTACAGAAAGAAAGCAGGTAGCAAGAACAATATACGTCTATATTGTTCTTGCCAGTAAAGAGAAATTTGTAATGTGTGAATATAAGTCTGAACATACTGAATTTAACAGTATACTTATACCTGTTCCATATAGAGCAGTAGATTCAAACTTTATTCAAGAAAACTTTCATCTTGATCTTTAACTTTTTTGAAAAATGTATATCTGATCAACTCCATATATTCTGCAACCTTGTTTTATTGTGCAATAAAACTTCATATATTCTGCAACCTTTGAATAGTTGTTTTGTTGTTTTTGAACAACAAAAGTACACCTGCAATTTTTTTCCAGGGGAGAAATAAACCCTGGAAATTTGCATCATGAACCGAAGAACCCCAGAAAAATTAAGCAGATTAGTAGAATGTTCTCTTTCTTGACCTTCTGTTGGGGGGGGGAGTTTATTTCAGAAGTGTATTTCCAATAGCACTTACCAGCAAGCCACTGCTACGCATAAGGTATAGCGTTAGCCTTCCAATGTTGTACAATAAATAATACTTTTGGCCACCCTCATGCACAAAGGACCCATTGTTCTTGATGCTTTGATAAATTCCAAGTGCAAAAGATAGAGCCAAGAAGAACATGTTCACCCTTGGGCCTTTCCCCATTGTTCAATTAAAGTGCTATCCACCCATCCTTGAGTCAGCAGTAAACTATACCGGCATGACATCTGTTGCCCCCATTGTCAATCCCTATCCTGTCTCAGTTGCATCTGTTGTGATTCACTGCAAATGGTGCAATGTACCTCCACAACACATCCTCTGACTTGGCTATCCTCCCCACTCCACACATTATCTGTTGGGGTAAGAAAACATCCACCAGTAATTGCAGTGAAAGGGATGAGAACTAACATCTTTGACTGTTTGATCCAGGGGTGGGTTCTACTTATCTTTACTATCGGTTCGCAATGGGATCGTGAACGCGCCGAGCTTCTCCGCATGCGCAGATCGCCTATGATGACATGCAGGGTGATGGGCGGAGCCTCCCGCTGGTTTTACTACCAGTTCTTGCGAACTGGTCCAAACCGGGGGCAACCCACCACTGGTTTGATCCCTTCTCTAGGTAGAAGAAAGCTGAGAAGAGCCCAGAACCAGAGGTGGTTGTCAGCAGGTTCTGACCAGTTCTGGAGAACCAGTAGCGGAAATTTTGAATAGTTTGGAGAACCGGTAAATACTACCTCTGACTGTCTCCACCCCCATCTATTCTCTGCCTCCTGAGTCCCAGCTGATCGGGAGGAAATGGGGATTTTGCAGTAACCTACCCCCTGGAGTGGGGTGAGAATGGAGATTTTACAGTATCTTTCCCCTGCCACGCCTAAGCCACACCCACCAAGCCATGCCACACACACCAAGCCACGCCCACAGAACCGGTAGTAAAAAAAATTGAATCCCACCACTGCCCAGAATCATAAAAAGAGCTAAAGTACATATGAGTAATGCTTGACTTACCACCACAATTGAGTCCAAAATTTCCATTTTTAAGCAAAGCAGTTACTGAGTTTTGCCCTATTTTATAATATTTTGGGGTTGTTTTTTTAAGTGAATTACTACAGTTGCTAGAGATTCTCAATTATCCAGGTCATGGTTGTCCCAAAGGTGCTTTTTTTCAGGAGGCAACTGGACTTTCTTGTTTTTTCTTTGAAGACGTTTTGCTTCTCATCCAAGAAGCTTCTTCAGCTCTGACTGGATGGTGGGGAATGGAAGGATTTATATTCCTTGCAGACAGCTGGTCATTTGCAGTCTCTTTAGAGAGTTGCTGAGGCCATTTGGAGGTTTATCTGTATCCTCTGGGTCACTACTCAACCCTAAATGAAATGTTGTATGTCAAGGACTACCTGTATTACTACTACTTCTTCTAATAACTGTTTTGACTAATATCTACATGGATAAGAAATGTGAAAGTATCAATTACTTCAGTTCACACTTCCTGGCAATGGTTTTTGCAGGCAATGGCAATGGAGGGAAAATTATATATTATATAAAACTATATTAGAGAAACAATAGAAGAATAAATTACTAATGGAGTAATAACGGCACAATGATACAAGCATTGTGCCATGGTTATGTAATATGAATATCTTTAGGATTATTGTATATTTCTATAGAAATTGTCTGTTTTTCTACAAACTGAAAAAAATATACATTACATTAACATCGCTGATAAGTTCTAAAAATCATTGAGCAATTTTAATATAGATACATTGACTGGGAAAATTAGATCAGATATAAAACAATTAAGTGAAAACTGTTCTTCTGGGTCAGGCTTTGGCTTGATCCATCTATTCTATAATTTATTATGTTTGTTTAATCCAGAGATGGAATCCAGCAAGAGAAAAGGATAGCTGCCAGTTAAAAATAATAATCACAAATATCTCTGAGAAACATCTTTCAATGTTCTTGGGATTCATGTCAAACTCTCAAAAAAACTTGGACTAGAAACAATGCAACAAAAAGGACGTGCTATGATGAGTTTTAAGATACGAAACCATAGAGAGAAAATGAACTCCAATGAAAGCCTAACACAGAAGAAGTTATAAAAATCTCATTTTTTCTCAGTGTAAGAAAAATTGTGTGTATGGGTATATATGTATATTCTTTTTAGAGCAGGCATCAGAATTTCATTTTTAATGTGTGCCAATGTGTACACAGAAAAAGTGTCAATAACGGTCATCTTATCTTATTATTATTGAGAAGGGAAGATTTCTTTTTTCTATAACCCTCTAAGAGCCGTGGTGGTACAGTGTTTAGAATGCAGTACTGCAGGCTAACCCACTAACTCACTGCTCACTCCAAGAGTTCAATTCTCACTGGTTCAAGGTTGACTCAGCCTTCCATCCTTCTGAGGTCAGTAAAATGGGGAGCCAGATTATTGGGGGCAATATGCTGACTCTGTAAACCACTTAGAGAGTGCTACAAAGCATTGTGAATCAATGTATAAATCTAAGTGCTATGGCTATAAATGTTTATTAACTTATCAGAGAAAATATCAATATGCCTCCTTTTACCCATGAGATTAAAAGAAACAGTTTGATCCAGGCAGTCCCTTGCCTATCTAAGTGGTCTTCTACTTTCTGATATTGAGGATAACATCTTTAAAAATAAATTACTTGATTTTTAAAAAACATGACTAAAAATTGAAGTGTCCAGCTGTGAATTTCTATTGTATTTTAAGTGTTCCCTCCAGGCTTTTTTCCATCACTGAGGAAAGGTTGAGGACATACACTTCCCTTTATCCATTAAGTGTGTCTGATCCCCACCCAAACATGGAGATTTCACTGAAAGATTGTTTTCTGCCTGGTAGAGTCTCTTAGTCAATATCCCTCCATTGAAATTGCTCTAGATTTTTTTAGAAGTTACCAAGCCAGTTAATGTATTAAACATTATTCTGTCTGCAGAAGAAGCCTGGCTAATTATGATAATTCCATAGAATTACACAACAGTAATCCTAAAGCAGACATTGCAGTGATATAATACTTATGTAAAAGTAGGCCAGGTTCCAAAGGACCATAGTTAATTCCAACATAAACTACAGGGTTTCCTCTGGGAGACCACATTCCTTAAACAGTAAGAACTTTTAATATCACTGGGAAATCTTCTTTCACCAACTTCTTCAAGTTGGAACCCTGAACATCCAACTTCAAAACTGTTACATTCAAACAATGTATATCTATATTTTTTACCCTCCCATAGATGATAGATAGATAGATAGATAGATAGATAGATAGATAGATAGATAGATAGATAGATAGATGGATGGATGGATGATTAGGGGACCAGAGGCTAAAACACATGAAAAACGGTTGCAGGAACTGGGTATGTCTAGTTTAATGAAAAGAAAGACTAGGGGAGACATGATAACAGTGTTCCAATACCTCAGGTGCTGCCACAAAGAAGAGAGAGTCAAACTGTTCTCCAAAGCACCTGAGGGCAGGACAAGAAGCAACAGGTGGAAATTAATCAAGGAGAAAAGCAACTTATAACTTAGGAGAAATTTCAGTTAGAACAATTAATCAGTGGATTAATTGCCTCCAGAAGTTGTGAATGTTCCAACACCAGAAAATTTTAAGAAGATGTTGTATAACCATTTGTCTGAAGTGGTGTAGTGTTTCCTGCCTAAGCAGGGGGTTGGACTAGAAGACCTCCAAGGTCCCTTCCAACTCTGTTATTCTATTCTATTCTATTCTATTCTATTCTATTCTATTCTATTCTATTCTATTCTATTCTATTCTATTCTATTCTATTCTATTCTATTCTATTCTTTGAATGCACATAGGCCTTGTTTAATCCATGATGAAAGGTTAACAATCTGTGGTCTTTGTGCCCATCTCTCCATTCTAACAATTGGCTCACAAGGTTGGAGTCAAATGATAATTTAAGAACTATAGACTGAAGTCACCATAAAGTATAAACAATATTTTATGTCTTCTGGAAATGTAGAGTTCCAGCTTTCAGAATCCTTTGCCACTGGTCTTGCTGCTTGGAGCTGATGAGAGTAGAAATCCAAAACAGCTGGAAAGTACAAAGTTGCCTTCCCTTAAAATCCTTGCTCCTCTAATCACAGGCTTTGCCATCATTTCTCTTCTCAAACAAATTTCCCTGAAGTTTGCCCTTTGCCTCAGGCATCAAAATAACAATTTCTAGGAAAAACGGGAAGGAAAAATATTCTCAGAAACACTTCAGAGTATAGTTCAACTGAAAAAGCAGTAAAAGTGTGCGGTAAACGTTAGTATTTCTTTTCAAATGATGAGATCAGCATTATTATGATATTGACGACAGACTCATTTTTAAATAATACTCAGATTACTCATTTTCACTCAATTCTATATACTATTGGATTGACCTACGTACTTGTGTGTATACAGTCTATAATCCACTAAATCAAGGATTGCTAAATAGTTTAATATATTAAAATTATACAGCAAACTATCACTATCAAAAATCCCTATAAAAAAAGCTTGCCTGAAATGTATTTCAAAGCCTTCTTAATGGCCAGCAATGCTATTCATTCCTGTTCCAGAGTAGCTACTGAAAAGATATCATTTTGAGTTGTCCCCATAAAGACTACCAAAAAGACTACCAAAAATCCATAGAGGACAGGAACGAGATATGGAAGACTTTAACTTTTTGCTGACATGAAGTGACTTTTTGGATTGCTGTAGTCCAGCTCTGGTAGGTCTCAAAAGACAGATTTCCTTTTCTGATTTTAATGAATGGTAAAGTCCTCTCATAGGTGATGTATATAAAAGCCAAACATAGATTTGGGGTGGGTGGGATTGATATCTGAAATCTCTAAAATCTTGGCTCCAGAGCAGTGCTTCTCAACCTTGGCAAATTTAAGATGTGTGGACAGAAGAATGAACCTGCTGTTTAAATGTCTTTTATGGAAACAACTTCAGCTCTTGTATATCTGACAGAAAAATGAGCTGATGACAATAGTGAAGAGGATATTTCAAGCAAGGGAAAGCACTTCTGAATTACATCATTGCTCCTGCCCTGTTTAAAGTGAAGCCCCTTTGCTACAGAAGCCAGCTACTGAATGAGTCAAATATTAAGCCTGACTGTTTTTTTTCCTAAAGCTACTGAAATTGTATGATTCAATCTTATGAGTCTGTCCAAATGTAGTCCAGAGATTTGACTACCAATAGATTAAACTGGGAGCTAACTTGATTTACATAACAGGACACCTCATGGGAGCTGACCAAGGGAATGGGGAAAATTCCTCTATTCCCCCCCCCCCCCCAGCCCCATCCTGGGAATAATTTCTCTGAAGATATACGCAGAGGGATTCATGTGTCAGCCAAAGTCATCTTAGACATACAGATACTATGGTTGACTGTGAATGCCAACAAGGATCTTTTGAACTTCCATTATTTTGGTATCCTAAGAAAATGGCAACTGCTTCCTAGAAGCTCCCAGAAGGGTGTGCAACAAATTCGTCAGAATGACGAAAACTACCCCACCTTTACATACTTGCCTGCAAGGTTTTTATCATTTGGCCTCCATCCATGAGTGTCCACAACACCTTGATCAAGGTAGACCAAAACATCAGCTCTTCTGATGACCCAGGAAGACCTTTTTGGCAGGGGGATAAAGTGCATGTTCCATGAAAAATTTAGCACTGATGTTATCTAGTTTGGGTAATGAAACGGCAAGAAAACAAGCAAGCTCAGAGAGCATCAAGGACCCCTCAAAATTTTCATAGATGGAGACATCCATTGGTCCTCCAGATTGCTTCAGATTTGCCAATTTCAAGGATCAGTTTCTCATGAGAATAGGAATAAGAATTTAGATTTCCTACTGAACACCGATAATTATTTTAAGATATCTAAGTGGAATTAACATAGATGTCTCTCTTAAAATATATTCCAATCTTATTCATTTTTACAAGATTTTTCTTCCCTATAGGTATTAAAATTGTCATCATTAGTCATGTTATATAAACAGAAAGGTTCAAATTCATCATGAAAGTTATTTTTCCAGAAATAAATAAATAAATAAAATCTGAATAAAAAACAAGTTTGTTTTTATGTATTTCCATGGACACCATGTTGTTGTTCACAAAATATTAGTTGTATTACAATTTCATAACTAGAATATTTATCCCATTGTATAATCTCCCCAAATCCAGGTCTAAAACTTTAATTATACACATATAATATCCAGTGGTGAAATCCAATTTTTTTTACTACTGGTTCTGTAGGCGTGGCTTGGTGGGTGTGGTGTGGCTTGGTGGGCGTGCAGGGGATGGATACTGCAAAATCTCCATTCCCACCCCACTCCAGGGGAAGGATACTGCAAAATCCCTATTCCCTCCCAACTCCTAGGGGAAGGATATTGCAAAATCTCCATTCCTACCCCACTCTGGGGCCAGCCAGAGGTGGTATTTGCTGGTTCTCCGAACTACTCAAAATTTCTACTGCCGGTTTTCTGAACTGCTCAAAATTTCCGCTACCCTAGTTTCCGCTAGAACTTGTCAGAACCTGCTGGATTTCACCCCTGGTAATATCTTATATTGAGCTCCCATTATCTGAATATCTTGAACAATAAAACTGGTCAACCATTCAAAACTACATCTTGCAAGCAATTTTTCCATGTGCCTGATCTCAATATAAAAATGTTGATCTCTCCAGATGTCAGAGGAATCATATAAACATTAAATCAACATGCTTCTACCTCAGGTTTAATTTTCAGTTGCATAGATTGGTTCTAGGCACAGAGACAGTGGTGTCCTAAGCCAGTGGGCCCTTCCCAGCAAAGCCAGTTTCAAGATAAATTATTTGAATAACAAACATTAACTCAGACAAAGGCCATTGATCTTGATCCTGGACACACTGCAAAAATTCTGCAAAGTAGAATTGTTTTAATAGGAATTAGATTTGCAAGGTTTGATTCAGTAGGTTAATATTGTTCACCCAATGAAAGAGCAATGAAATGTATGACATTTGAATATACACAATGAACACAGAATGCTTAGGGATTTGTTGAACAGGAAAGATTTGAACTGAATGGGAAGGGACATAGAATAGAGTATCCTGGAATAGGGCATAATTAAGTGGAACAATAAACAGCAATATTTGTCATAGCAAGATTCTACCGCAGTTTACTGGTTAGAAATAATTTTGCATGCTACTTTTTTTGTTCATGTAGAAAAACATGCTGAATGGACATATATTTTTCTCTGGAGGCATAAAGTAGCTTCCAGAAAGAGGGGAGGGAGGAAGAAGACAAGGAAAATTTGGAAGTAAAAATGTGGCTCCTAACAGACTATCCAATTTGATTTAGTCCCGCACCAATATTGCTTTAAAAACAAATCTAGTGAAAGATTTCCAAGTGTCTTGTGTTGTTTGGCTCTTAGCTAAGGTGACTAATTTGATACCATTTTTTGTTCTTATTATCATGGCACATATCCTAACAGCAGAGCATGGCTTTACTCTATGGTTATGTTATATACTACTAGAGGAATTCCCTGACTTGTAAAATTCAAAATAAATTATCTTTTTTATATGTATATCCTGGGGAAAACCTTTTTTCAAATCTATTGGAATTTATCAAGCAAATAGTTTGAAGGGCTCCGCTGACTAAATGGTCATGTTTATTTTATTACTAGAAAGGCTACGATCTATTAAACAGATATTCTTGAAATATTTATTTATTTATATTTCATATCTCAACCATCCGTCTCCCTCTTTACATATTATTGGTTTACATATTATGTGAACAAATGAATCAACAAGAGTGCAAACTCTAACACAGTGCCAGCAACAGCAACAAATTTCCCCAATTCAGTGGGGTTTACAATTTACATAATTTCTGTGTGTGTGTGTGTGTGTGTGTACATGTGTATATATGTATGTATGTAGGGGGTCTGAGTAGGTACACAGTTATGCATGTACAGGTAAACCTCAACTTGGTAGCTGTTCAAAGTTCAGCACCTCTTCCATTAGTCACAAGATTGCATTTGGGCAGTCATATTTACAACTGCTTGCAGAATCTCATAGTCATGTAACAGCAATTTATGACATTTTTGCCAGAAATCAATGTATACTATTGGTTCCAGCAAAAAATGCCCACTGCAAATGGGTTTGCTTATCAACTGCTATTCACTTAATGTCCACTGCATTCATTTAACAAAAACCACAAAAAATGTCATAAAATTGGGTTGGTCACAGCGGTACCTTGACTTACAACCATCATGATATACAATGGGTCATAAGTTGATGGCTATACATATACACATATATTCATACACATACTGTATACACATACATACATACATACATACATACATACATACATACGGATATGATTACAGCCCAGTTTGTTACCTCATGATCCAGCCTTTTCATTAGCAACAGTAAAGCTGTTAAACTTTGCTGTTCTAGCCCATTTGAAGTCTTATGAAAGCATAAAATTTACTTGATCACATTTTCACTGCCAAGGGCAGGGATATGAGGGATTTTCATTCTCAGAGGCCAAAACCACTTCACTTATCTTGGGTACTCTGGGAGTGCACTTACTGTGAAGTGTTGTTTATCGTTTAAGCAGAAACATGTCTTATAGCCACCCTGGTTTCAGTGAGACGGTTTGATGGCAGTTTTTTTTCCACACTATTAGGAAAAAGTGTCATAATCAAAACCAAAGTAAGAATTGTTCAGCTAAACTAAGACAGATTAACAGAGGTTTAGTACATACTATATTAAAAGTGGGATCACTATCGGGCACAATAGTTGTCTTACAAATTTTGGATCCAGTAGGAGCCCAACTTACTCCCAAAATTTAGGGTTACAATTCTGAAGGACCACATTTTTCCTCACACAGTATAAACCACTTCAATCTGAATGCTTCAAGGCCCCTGCTTTTTCTTCTTATAGTATTTTTTTTTAAATCTTTAAACAGGTGAGAATTGCACTGCTCTTCAACAAAGAATCATTCCTTTTAATATAAAGTCAACATCTGCTGGTTACCTCCAAATTAGGTTAAATTGATGTAATGAATCTACCAAGACATGCTCTTGGATGTATAGTGAATTCAAAATGCAGCAACGGGACATCTGCTCAATGTTTCTTAGCAATATGTGATACCTACTCATTACCGAGTAGGTGGCGCAGTGGTTAGAGTACAGTACTGCAGCTACTTCAGCTGACTGCTAGTTCAGCAGATCAGCGGATCAAATCTCACCGGCTCAAGGTTGACTCAGCCTTCCATCCTTCCAAAGTGGGTAAAATGAGGACCCAGATTGTTGGGTGCAATATGCTATTTAGTATACTGTCTTTGGTGTAAGCCGCCCAAAGTCCTCGGAGAGTGGGCGGCATAGAAATATGACTAATAAATAAATAATAAAATACTCTCTGTAGTTTTCTGAGTTAAATTCAAGGTGCTGGTGTAAAAATACAAATCCATATAAAACCTTTGGGACCCAGCTATTTGAAGGAATAACTTCCCCATATGTGGTGAATTATTGATTGTCTGATTGTCCTCTTTTTATGGATGGTGGCCAAGGCAGGCAGGTTTGTCAAGAATCAACCAGAAGAAAAGTGTACTATTTTTTTGTAAAATTCTCTCCCTGTTATAATTAGGATGGGTCCCTCTCCGGCTTGCTTGAAGACAACATTAAATACTTATTCTTTGTACTCAAAATCTATTATTTTAGACTGTCATTTGGATACTTTATTACTGAAGCTATAAATACTTGGGTTTTACTTCTTGTGTTTTTACTGTAATTTATGGGTGTTATAATGGGTTATGATGCTTTGGGATAGCTGTTAGTTTAGTGATGTTGCTTTGGATATTAACTGCTGTGGGTTTTGCTGGCCAGAGTGAATGGAAGAGAAATATGTTAATAAATTAGTAGACCTGGCTACTCCTGTAGTTCTGTAAGATATTGCTAGCATATTGATTCAATAAAGGATACAGTACAATTATCTCTGTGTGTCTTATTCTGTGGTGTGATTGCACCTAATCCAGTGGTGGGTTGCCCCTGGTTCGGACCGGTTCTATAGAACCGGTAGTAAAATCGGTGGGAGGCTCCGCCCACCAACCCCAACATCATCAGGAAGCTTCTGCGCGTGGCCCCATTGCGAACTAGTGGTAAAGGTAAGTAGAACCCACTCCTGACCTAATCATATTATAATATTAGAAGAATATTAAAGATTTTGTTACGTCCTTTTACAATGACTGTTTTTTGTTCCCTTTAGGTAAACCAGCAGGTTATGGAGGCAATAGACGTTCCTCTTCTACTAGGGGAATAGTGGATGAATGCTGTTTCCAGAGCTGTGACCTGATACGGCTGGAGATGTACTGTGCTCCTGTCAAGCCACCTAAATCTGCACGATCTCTACGTGCTCAGCGACACACTGATATGCCTAAAGCACAAAAGGTAGCTAAAGTGTGATCAAATTTAATCTGATTATTTTTTAAAATACGGGGATTTCCAGCATTGCTCCAAGCATTGGATGGACATATGGTTGCCCAGAATCAGAAATCCAAATCTGATATCTATGGGCAGCTTTCATTTCCAAACTACTGTAGTCTTCCAATATTAAATAGAAATGGAACAGAAGACACCAGAGGAATAGAGCCACAGATATAACTGTATATTCCATATTTCATCTTTGTCTTTGCCTTGTTTTTTCTTTCTCTATTAGTAGCTCCTGATCAATGATCGGTGTTATTTTGAAACACCTTGCTTTATTGTAGCAGCGTCCCACTTTTTTCCTAATTAGCCACATTATTTCCTCGTTCCTATCTAGCTTTTTTTCTTCTATCCCAAAACATTGCTGAGAAGTAAATCATTGGGTACTTTATAAATTGTTGCCCCTCGCTTATGATTTACTCTCTAAGGATTGTTTATATGTGTGTTGATATCATCTTTTGTGTACAAATGATGCTGCTTTAGCTACTTAATGGCTTGTACTCATCCTTGAACTTTGCAAAGGATAGTTTACTAAAAGTCTCTAGTCCAGGGGTGAAATTCACTTACCTTCCCTACCGGTTTGCAAATGTGTGCGTGCTGTGCACACGCTTGCTTCACTCACTCACGCCGTCGTCCGTGCATGCACAAAGCCTTCTGCACATGCACAGAGGCTTAAAATCATCGCAAAAAGCAACATCATGATGTCCGCGCGGGTGGGTGGAGCCTCCCGCAGCCACCACTACCACTTCACCCGAGCCAGATAGAACCAGCTGAATTTCACCCCTGCTCTAGTCCAGGGGTGAAAAGTATCCAGTTCGGACCAGATCTCCCGATCCGATAGCGATGATGGCAGGTGGTTCAGAGAACCGGTAGCAAAAAACACTGTGCCCACCCACCATGCTCAGCTGAGTCGTATGATCGTCAGAGGCTTTTTTTTTAATTTTTAAAAGCATTTTTTCTACAACCTCTTCCAACAAAAAAATGCTTTTAAAAGTTAAAAAAAAAGCCTCTGATGATCGTGCAGCTCAGCAGGGATCCTCAGAGGCTTTTCAAAGCATTTTTTTCTGCAACCTCTTGGCCGAAGAGGTGGTTTAAAAAATGCTTTGAAAAGTCTCTCACAATCTCAGCTGAGTTGCCTGATCGTCAGAGAGGCTTTTCAAAGCATATTTTAAAATGCCTCTCTGACGATCCCAGCTGAGTTGCCTGATCGCCAGAGGCTTTTCAAAGCATTAGAAAAAATGCTTTGAAAAGTTTTTTTAAAAAAAAGTTGGCCACGCCCACCCAGTCACATTACACACACACACACCAAGCCACGCCCACAGAACCGGTAGTAACACATTTTACATTTCACCCCTGCTTTAATCCCAACTAACTATCATGAACCTTTTTGTCCATTTTTGTATTGCCATCACCCTTCTCTCCATGTTTATGAATGCCTGTGGTTGACTATTGTGTGACACTGAATGCTGGACTAGAAGGGACATAGGCTGATCCAATGGGACTCTCTGTTCTTATGTTCTTTCCTTAGGCTTCTCTCCAACGTAATTATTTCAAACTAAGTTTTACTGAAATCAGCGGGATTTACTTCTGCTGCTTACATATGGGATCAAGCATTGATCTTACAACTGATTTTTATCTGAACATTTTAGAGTCACTTTTGCTTTTTAACTTTTCCCCAGGCTTTAGAATGGTCTAGAATTTAAATTAGTAAAATAATAAATTGGCTTCTTTTAACATTCTTTCAAATTCATGAGGATTCAGATGTGGCCTTTAGGGCAGTTTGGTTACCTTTACAATATCCAGATATATTTCACAAGAAGAGTCCTCCACTCCTCTGCTTGCAACAGAATACCTTATGCCACCAGACTTGAAATTTTGGGCTTAGACAATTTAGAACTACGCCGCCTTCGGTCTGACCTAAGCATAGTACATAAAATTATATACTACAATATCTTACCTGTCAATGACTACTTCAGCTTCAACCACAACAATACATGAGCGCACAATAGATACAAACTTAAGGTAAACCGCTCCAAGCTCAACTGCAGAAAATACGAGAGACCAACAGAGTGGTCAATGCCTGGAATGCACTACCTGACTCTGTGGTTTCTTCCTCAAACCCCCAAAATTTTAATCTAAGACTGTCTACTATTGACCTCACCCCATTCCTAAGAGGTCTGTAAGGGGCGTGCATAAGCACACCAAGGTGCCTACCGTCCCTGTCCTAATGTCCCCTTTTATACGTATCCATTTCCTGTGTTCATAATCATGTTTTTACTTATATAAACGTGATATATATTACATTATATATATTACGTTATATATATCTGTTATTTAATACCTGCTTGAAAATAAATAAATATATAAGGCTCAGCTTATTAGTTGGTATGCAAGATCTTATAGAAATCAACTGATGGAATAAGACCAAGGTCAGAAGGGATTGTATTCTGTTAATACCACTAGCAGATAGAGAAGTCTCATTAGAGTAATGCCAAAAAACAAACCAGATGCTTCTACTCATTTTAAACCATCTCAGGTATTCATGTTAGTCAGAAACAGAGCTACTTAGACCAAAGTCACTTTTTTATTTTGCTTCTTTCTTCAATCTAATTATACTTTGCTTTCTATTCTAATGAGCACTCAAACTGACTCACCTATTTAATAAAAGGCAATAACTTTTTTTTAAAGGGGAAAGTTAAAATATTAATTAACATTATTGCTAAATTATTTAGAAATTAAAAATGTGACAAAACAGCTGCCACTTTACAACATTTTTAATCACTGAAAGAGTGCAGGTAAAACATCTAAAGGACTTCATTCCATTAAGTGGGAGTAATTTATTTATTAAACTTATATGTTGCCCATCTTGTCAAAAGCAACTTATAGGTGAAAATTCTCCCCTAAAGTGCTAAAAAGAAAGAATTTAATTTGTACAATTAGATTTTAAGCAGTGCTTTAAAAGTTAATATCGACAACGTGTGTCTGGTAAGCATATGTAAACAGTGAAAATATTTCAGTTCATAGTTAATATTATGTCTGTATTTTCTTCAGCTTCTACAAACTAAGTGCTTACATTATGCACCAATTTAAGCTTCTGTTTTCAGGGACAGCCCCAGGTGAATCATGTTTCAGTGTCAAAACTGAAGATAACCAAGGCAAAGATACAAAGCATTGGATAAAATAAAGCACATTTGCTAATTTTATATTAAACTTTTCTGTCAGGAATATAGTGTTATGCATAGCATTAGCTCTTTCTGTTCCCCCCCCCCAAGAGTGGGGGGTAGGTTGGGGTGATAGGACATTGCCCAGTGAATTTCTATAGTTGAGATGAGCTTCAACCTGGATCTCTTTAATTGTGGTCTAGCACCTTAACTATTATATTTCACTGACTTTTACGTTATTAGTGGCTAACACATAATGCTTTGAAAGGTTAAGTTTATATTCTCCAAGGAATAGCATTCAAACTCAATACAGTGTTATTACTGGACTCACATTGGTTATATTGTTTCACAAATTAAACTTGTTATAACTTTGTCAGAAAGTTTGTTGTACAAGATTTTCCATTGCAGACAAAAATAGCTGCAGCTAAACAACCAGGAGATTGGCATAGTCTCAAAGGAGTCATTTTTCTACACATTTTCAACTAAGCCTCAACTACATATCCAGAAAATAAGATTGTTCGTTATTATAATGGCAGATTCATATGAAATAGTCTTTATTTTGGAGCATAGCAGCTTGAAATCTTTCACATACTGTAAGTGGCTTTTAAGTGTAAACTCTAACAACTTTAACAACTCCCACTCTATCAATCCATCTACCTCCTGTCCTATTATATTGTCAGAGATGACCAGGATGAGCCCGAGGAAGAAATCAAATGTGTCATCAGTCATGAGTCCCTGCGCATGACATCTAAGTCCAGTCTATCTTGAATTCTTTTCTATTACTTCAGATTAATGTCAAGCACCAGGAAAATCAGGAGATCCAGGCAGTTCAAATCTGTATAAAGATTTATTATAAGCTTAAGATCTCTACAACCATTTGAACTGCTCACAATCAAAGGAAATTAGGAGGTAGGAAGTAAGAATAGCAGGAAATTCAAGGCGAACATGACTTAGATCTCTTGTGAGAGCACAGAGACTTATGACTAATGACGTGTTTGACCACTCCCTCAGGCTCAGCCTGGTTCTCTCCTACATATACTACATTCATGTTGGAAGCACCTACCAAGGCACTTCCAGGTTGAAAGGATTAGCCAATGACATCACTGTTGCCTACGGGATGCCTGAGGGGACTCCTTTAACGTACCTGAAGTGATACCTATTTGTCTACTTGCATTTGCATGCTTTTGAACTGCTAGGTAGGCAGGAGCTGGGACAAATTGGTGGGGACTTATTCTGCCTTGTGGTTCATGCTCTTGGGTTTTGAACAGCAGAGCTGTTGACCTCTCAATGGTCTTCTGACTCAGCATCCTAACCATGTGAGCCACCACAGCCCCCAGTTCCTGGCCTCATTCCTTAGGATAGGAGTAGGAAACTCTCTTTCACGTTGTTGGCAATATCTGGTAGCTCCCAGTCCCTATTTCTATTCTATGGCCCTCAATATAGTCTTAGATTGCAATCTGCAGGACTGAAATTGGCATTGTGGAACTGCCCCTTGCAAATTCTGATTTAAAGCCTGATGTATTTCCAAATACAGTAAACCTTGGAAAAATTGGGAGTTAACGGAGTTTAGCCATACAGCCAAATAATGGGAAAAGACCTATATAGTCAAACTCTGCCAAGGAAGTGGCTTCCAGTTAGTATTTATTAATTTATTTATTTATAATCAAATTTATACAGCCATTCATCTCACAAAAGCAACTCTGGATGGCGAACAACAATAAAATGAAAAACAAAGGGGGGGGGTGGAACCCAGATATAAAAATTTACATTAAAAGAAAAATGTTATCAAAACAAAATGTTGTAGAGCACTCTTCCCAAACTTGAAGCAATGCAGATGTATTGCACTACATCTTCCATAGATCCAAGACAACATAATTGAAAAAAACAAAATGTATACAATAGATAAACTTACAGTTTCACAATTAGAGCATTCTGTTTAGCATGAAATGCCATACTCAACCAATGCAAAAGTTGTCATAGCATCAATGATAGTAATGAATTTTAATGCAAATGAATATATTTTTGCAACTACAGACAAAAAGCTGTATATTACAAAATGTTATACACCAAAAGGTGTATTTTTGTCAATAAGGACTGTATCTAGAAAAGTATCTAGAATGTATATTCTAGGGAAAATACCAGTAACTATGAAAGCAAACAGAATGGTTAGTTCTGAATCTGTGTTTTATTAACTTGCAGAAAAATGATGGAAGAGAATTTTAAGTATTTAAATATGGACTGGATTTCGATTGGGCCACATATCCCTGCTTGATATAAACTAGCTTCTCATCTCCCCATTCAAAAAATAGGAACAGAACTACTGCCTCATTCAGTGAGACAAGGATCGTCAACCGTGCTCCCATCCACAATAATATGTCTTTTATTTTCAGGAAGTGCACTTGAAGAATACAAGTAGAGGAAACACAGGAAACAAGAACTACAGAATGTAAGAAAATTCCGTCCGTAAGAGTGAAGAATGAATGTGCCACCTGCAGGATACTTTGCTGTAAATAGTCAGACATTGGACAAAGCTAGAGTTCAATAAGTTTGATGAATTCTCCACTAATGGGCATTCTCCCTAAGGAACAATGCATTCCAACCAAAAGCCAACTCAGTGCTCAAATGTTTCTGAGACTGGTAGATTGCTACTGTAATCGTTCACTTCCTGCAATAAAATGTGCTACACGCAAGTGTGTACAAAAAACATACACGCGTCACATAGACCCAGTCCAACGCCTCTTAAAAGTCTTCTGCCCTCAAAGGGAGCAGCAAATGTAAAAGCCTTTAGTGGACTCAATTGCACTAAATTAATTTATGAACCCTGCTGTTGGAGTCACCCACCAGCCTTATCTAAGTGGAGGGGGTTTTTTAAACTTTTTTTTTAAATATTTGTACTTTTAGATAAGCAATAGATTGTTTGTCTTGCAGTGTCTGATAACACTGTTTGATTTCCCTTCCATATTTGCACAGTTTGGAATTCCCAGTAGCAACAGCAGTAAAGTTAACACGTTCATTTCACTACTGTAGTGGCTTTTTAACAGCACACAAGTCTCATGTGTTCATCTCACTCAGAGATCCTTATATGTTCCAAGATCCACAGAGAGTTCTGACATATGTGCAAAACATGGTTTTATTCCATTGAGGATGTTACTATTCATATTGCATCCTTATGCAAAGCTATCTTTGGCCACTGAAATTAATGGAACAACTTGCATATACTGGAACTCCCTGTGCAAATTCCCATATCTAAAGCAAGCTTCTGGGTCTAGGTTTTAAGATGGTCATTCCCCTGCCTATAACAGATGAAAATAGAAATATATGCAATTTGAAGAATATAATAATTTTTGTCGAGGTAAGCTGAGAGCACATATGAGCTCTCTTAAATTCTCAGTGACTCTTTCAGATAACTTATTCACCAACAATATAAATAAATGTCTTTTTCTTCCATATAAGGCAATATGTAGAAATTTAGCATATTAATCATACACATATAACCAACAGTATGTAAACATCTCTTTAATAGTACAATAGTGCTATTCTGTAGCTTGTTTTATGAAAGGTCTTACCAAAACAGTAAGAGGTACAAGCAAAGTAGCATATTTGAAATGAATTGAAAACAATGGCAAAGATAGATAGGTTTTGTTAAAAGATGCACACTTGATTTAAGGTTTCTAATTAATTAAAACATTAATATCAGAGAGTAATACAGGTACTCGGCTTACAACAGTTTATTTAGTGACTGTTCAAAGTTACACTGGCACCTGAAAAAAGTGACTTATGACCTTGTTTCACCCTTATGACGGCTGCAGCACCCCTGTGGTCACATGATCAATATCCAGACACTTGGCGACTATTCATGACAGTTGCAGTATCCCGGAGTCATGTGATCACCTTTTGCAACCTTCTGATAAGGAAATGCAATGCCATATTCACTTAACAACTTTGGCAAGAAAAGTTGTAAAATGGGGCAAACCCAGGGGTGGACTGCTGAGGGTTCGCAGGGGTTCGGGAAAACCTCTAGCTAAGATTCTGTGCAGTTCGGAGAACCCCCAAATCCCACTCCTGGCTGGCCCCGCCCATCCCGCCCCGCCTCTCCCAGGAGTCCCCACGTGGCCTATTTTGGATGCAGGTAAGGCTCAGGGAGGGTGAAAAACAGGCCTACTGGAAGTTCGGGAAGGCCGGAAATGGGCCCGTTTCCAGCCTCCAGAGGGCCTCCGGAGCCTGAGGAGGCTGTTTTCGCCCTCCTGGAGGCTCAAGGAAAGCCTTCAGAGCCCGGGGAGGACAAAAATGCCCCCCCCCCTGCCATGGTGCAGGAGACCAACTAGGCCCCACCCACCATGGCCCTGCCCATCCAGCAACCGGGCAGAGAACCCCTTGCTAAAATTTTTGAAGCCCACCCCTGGGCAAACCTCACTTAACAACTGTCTCACTTAACAGTAGTTAAGTGGTTGATAGTCAAGGACTACCTGTACTAATATCCAATAGAACGAAATCTACGATTCATGATACTGTGAAAAAACTAAGATGTTATCTTTAAAAGCGCCTTTGAAAAGATGGTCCTTTTTAGCAACAAGGAGGAAAAGCTGAGTGAGTTTCCATGACTCTTCAAACTAGCATGGTTGTGATAGAAAAAGAAGACTGCAGGATACTGTGGCTTGACTACCTTTGTCATATGAAAACAGCAACTGCCCTCCACCATTCTCCCTAAGATAGCAGCATTCAACCTAATGCAGTATTACCTTATTTATATGGCAATATGCTCAGGAATTTTAGTTTAGGGCAAGCCAGAATCAAATATTAGCCACTGAATTTAATTTAATTTCAACCAATGATATTTTAAAACCTTAGAACCAAAAGGAAACTTGGAGAGCCTGTGGTCTACAGCAGGGATCTCCAACCTGCAAAGCAAAGCTAGCTGGGGAATTCTGGGAGCTGAAGTCCTCCAGGCTTAGAGTTGCCAAGGTTGGAGACCCCTGGTCTACAGTGTCCTCAGTTCAGGATGCAGCCCTAGAAAGTGGTCATGAAGTTGATGCCTAAATGCATGGAGTGGGAAAGCGAAATATGTGGCAAAATTTGCTTTACCTGTTACTGTTTTTGGTTAACAATGCAAAGTGGTGCTATTGTTCTGCTTGAGAAAGTACTTGAATAACAAAGACATAGAACAAAACATAAATATGTTTTTTTTAAGATAAGCCAATTGCACATATAGAGATTGTACGTAAAATTGAAATATGTTTAGCCATAACTTTTCAACTTTTTATGATCATAAAAAGGAAAGATTTTATGAACTGAGAGGCTAGTCTAATTTAAAACAAGAAAATTAAATTTGGAATGAATACTACTGCTACATATATTGACTCTTAGGAGGTAAAGGATGATATTAATCAACTACTTGACTTCCATTTGTTGCAATGGACACAGTATAGATCTGACTTATCTGGTATATCTGCAAAATATACTGCTTTAGGTCCCAATCCAGCACATAAAGTGTGAGTAGAGCTTCAAGTATGGAATTCCTTCTCTGGGAGATAGCAGAAGGACTTGAACCTACTATTTATCATCCTTGAGCAGGGGGTTGGACTAGAAGACCTCCAAGGTCCTTTGCAACTCTGTTATTCTGTTATTCTGATCACACTTACGTAGGCCTATCAATTATCAAGATGATTTCACAATGAAATGTTTTCGGTTCGCACCACATCTATACGTCTCTCAGTTCAAATGTTCTGTCCTGGAAAAGATTATATGGAAATCCATTTCAAGCTGGGACACATAAGAAAAGAAAGGGGCAGCTCTATGAGAAAGAGTTGAAAATGTATGGCTAATACTTTATGGAGCCTAAGTTATGTATGCTTGTGTGTTTGTGTGAGTGCACATGCCTGTATCTTGATCCATGTATATGATTTAGAATGGTAATTTCCATAAACTTTATCTTGTGGAAAAAAAAATTAATTTCCAGGGTTGTTCTTTTTTTTAATGAAAGTTAATCCAATTAGAGATGATTTGAATCTAAGCAAGAAATTGTTTTGTATAAAATATAAGCATTTAATTCACTTTTAAAACTACTTTTAAAGCAGAAGTCCCATCCCACTGATTTGGGACCAAGACCTTTTATATGAAATGTGACTATACATTTATATAGGACTGCTCTCTTCATCTGGAAATAAATTGAATAATACATTAAACAAAAAAAAAATGAACCAACAAACTGACTCCTCTTTTAAAAATAGCACTACTTCTACGCAAAACTATGCCATATATATTTTAAAGATCATTTAAACAGACATTCTATTGTTTTGGTTGCAAATAGGCACTCTAATGTAAATGCCTGTGGGTTTAGGGATTATTTTTAAAAGGGGGATCAGATTTTTTTTTTAATTGTCAAAATGTTTTAGTTATTTATTATGTCACAAATCTCCCTTTGTGTATTTTTTTGCAGAAGTAACTTACTTCAGTTAAATCATATTCAGTAAATCATACACATCACATCTTGCTCTTGAAAGAGAAGCAACTCTGTCTTCAGACCATGTTCATTTTTATTTAATCACATTTTTGCTTATCACCACACAACAAGCTTTAACTTTGTTCAAATGCAGCACCTTATGGTCATTTTTAATTTGATTTTTTACATGAAAGTAATTATAAGATTATCTGAAACTTGGCTACAAATAATACAATAGAGAGATACTACTCCGTAAAACAACAGTGGACAATGTTTTCATTTGGCTGGAAGAACTAAGGATAGATATGGATAGATCTTCTTTCCTTACTCCCTTCTAATCAAGTAAATTGCAGTTAAGAACAAGTAGCTACCTCTTACTGAATGTGGATTTCAATTTAGTTGCAATTGAGTTTAGCTGACCTGGGATGATAGATTTTCATAGGCATAAAGATAGAATTATAGAAGTAACATTGCCCATAAGAAAACATCTTTTCTTATGCTACAAGTTGTCCTCACTAATGACCTTAATTGGGACCTGACATCTCTAAGCGAAGCAGTCATTATACAAAACACCTTGTGACTATACTACTTAGTGATGGCAGTTCCAGTTTTGGTCATTAGGTAAGGACTGAATTGTCATTAGGCAAAGACCTCATGACTCTCCTGCCCCGCCACACTTGTTTCTGCTTTAGTTTCCCCCCAGGGGTGGGCTGCTGGGGGTTCACAGGGCTTTGGGAGAACCTCTAGCTAAGATTCTGTGCAGTTCAGAGAACCCCTAAATCCCACTCCTGGCTGGGTCCCTCCTACCCAACCCACCTCTCCCAGGAGTCACCATGTGGCCCATTTTAGATGTAGGTAAATGCAGGGCACAGGCAGAGGCTCGGGGAGGGCGAAAAATGGGCCTACCGAAAGTTTGGGAAAGCCAGAAACGGGCCTGTTTCTGGCCTCCAGAGGGCTTCCAGAGCCTGGGGTGTCCATTTTCACCCTCCCAGAGGCTCAAGAAAAGCCTCCGGAGCAAAAACAACCCCCCCCCCACCGTGGTGCAGGAGGCCAACTAGGCCACACCCATCATGGCCACACCCACCCAGCAACTGGGCAGAGAACCCCTTGTTAAAATTTTTGAAGCCCACCTCTGTTTCTCCCACCTGCCTATCTCTTCTCCATCCCTGCCCTTTTGGTCACCCTGCACTTAGAGCACCACTGGAGACCTCATGAAGGGCCAGCAGTGCCTCAGCTCAACAGCAGGAGGAAAAAGATATTGACGATCAGCTGTGTGGGACAGGACTAGGTATAGCAGAGGAGCAAAAGGGCACAAAGTAGGCAGGTTGGGGGAGTTGAAATGCACGCTGTATTCGTTAAAGTGCAGGCAAGCTGCCAATTGCTCAGATTTTGATCACATGACCATGGGGTTCATGTGTTGCAACAACCGTACCTTTGAGGACCAGTCAGAACTACCACTTGTTCAGCTTTATCATGACTTTACATGGTTGCTGAACAAATGCTTGTTAAGTGAGGACTACCAGACTACCTTATTATTCCTCTTTAGCTTTAATTCTTTTCTTGGGCCAAGGACAGACATTTTCAAAGCACCAGCCTGCAGTTGCTAGTATTATTTTCTAAGAAAATTTATTTGGCATGTCAATTTCAATTTTTACAGAATTACTTCTTACATATAAAAAGTTGGAAGATGAACCAGGGTTCTCTGAGCACTACATTTGTTGAAAGTGCAGAATTCATGCACTTATAGGAGAGAAGCAGAGATCATGTGGTTATACTACAGGTTAAATGTTACAAGATGCAAGAGGACAAGACAGCAAAATATATACTGGCAGAGCTCCCTTAACAAATGCACTGTTTAGCAATTGCTACAGGTTACCACAGCAGCAAAAAGGTCATTTTACAACCAGTCCTAGTATTTAACAATCATTACAGTTTGTTCTTTGCCCATTTGTATGTGTGCATATTGAATTCCCTACCATTTTAAATTACTCTTCTTTTTTCAAAAAAGTGTTGGTCATTGTTTCTTTCATTGGCTCTCTAGCTTGCCACAAAGGACACCTCCAACATGTATTTTAAAATTTGCCATAGTTAACTGTCTATGGAGATTCTCAGTCATCCAGGTCATGGTTGTCCCAAAGGTGCTTTTTCAAGATGCAGCTGGACTTTCTGGTTTTTCTTTGAAGACATTTTGCTTCTCATCCAATAAGCGTCTTCAGCGAAGAAGAAGAAGCTTCTTGGATGAGAAGCGAAACATCTTCAATGAAAAACTAGGAAGTCCAGTTGCCTCTGGAAAAAGCACCTTTAGGACTGCCATAGTTAACATACATAACCCTTGAGCTGTAATATGAAGAGTAGAAAATCCTTAGCGCTATTTGATTGTAGCACCTATCCTTGCTGACCATTAGCCAGGATAATGTTTTATCCTTACACTTGATGTAGAGAATGACATAACAAGGAATGGAACTATAATTTCAGTGCTTACCTATTTAAATAGAAAACAACTATGCAGCTATGCAAAATTAAGGAAAAGTGCCTGACTACAGTGATATCTTGTTAGAAATGAAGAGGACAATTTGTCTTAAACTTCTCTAAAAAAAAAACCACTGAGGAAATAACTGAAATATATGAAAGAAGGGTGGATGCCTTCTTAAATGAACTGATGAAATTATCTACTTTAGTCTTTTTTGGATAAAATTCCATTTACTAAAACAAGCCAGTGAAATATTATCCAAAAGAGGCTGAATCTCTTACTTAAGTCCAATAAATAAATTTATTTAGAGTCAAAGCTGATCCATATCAGCACTAAAATGACAATTTGGCAACTTCAGTATCTTCATCTCTTTTCTATGTGTGTCAATACCTTGCAAATTGTGGGACCTTCTCTAGATGGGGGGCAGGGGAGAGAGGGAATTGCATAGTATTTAAGATGTAGGAAAGTTTCATCTGAACCCAGAAAATTCCATCGGGAAAAGTGGTTTGTGGATTGCAATCTAGACATCGGTTGGTTAATTATTTTTTGCTTCAAAACTTGAGAAGGAAAAAAAGCAACATGTCATTGCTATTTGTTTACAAGCATAGCAATAGCACTTACTTATTATACCAATTGGAAGACTTCCCTCTAGCTCTGATGATGGGGAGAAAAGTTCCATTCATGTCACTAGTTTTGTGTGCCTGGTCTTAAGTACTGTTGCTTTTTTTTCTTATAATCATTCCATTAACTTAAACACCTGTTTCCAAACTATGTTGTAATTTAGGTTTATTTCCCCTTGCAGCCCAAACCCCAAAGCGCTCCAACGACACAAGCCACATTGAGGACCAGAGTCTTAAGCAAGGAACTTGCCTGCGTCAAACTAACCCATGGGCAAGTTTCCTGACAATAGAGAGTAAATGAGAACAACTTTTACTTTGAGGTATGACAGAGTGACTCTTGACACACTTTCTCACCAATTCAATTGCATCCCAAGAAGAATATCAAAACTACCAGCTGGTGTCTTACGGCATTTTTTTTCCCGGGAATTAGTGTTGCTACCTAAAAGAAAGATTCTTCAGTGCAAGATGTGTATTTCTTTTATTAAAAAAAAAAATCAGAATGTTATGGGGTATGTTTTACAGACTTCGGAGAAAGTTTGAAGTGAGGCATTTTTAATGCATTCCAAGAGGTTTCAGTAAAAAAACTTGATGCACATTTGCAATGTCACTTGCCTCTAACCACTTGCATAAGTCCTGCATAATCTTCTCTGCAAGCTAACATGACTGAGGATGGGCTGACCCCTACATGGGTGACCTCTTACAAATCTAGCATATCATAAGTAGCCCTCCGATTTATGAATATTGTTATTTTTTTTTAACTGCCAAGGTGCTAAATGTTGAGATTAATGTTGATGTATTTCCCTTGTGATCGTATATTTCCCTTGTGGTCAAGGAGAGAAGCAACCTAGAACTAAGGAGAAATTTCCTGACAGAACAATAAAGCAGTGGAACGACTTGTCTTCAGAAGTTGTAGGTGCTCCATCACTGGAGGTTTTCAAGAAGAGATTGGACAGCCATTTGTCCAGAATGGTGTAGGTCTCCTGCCTGAGCAAGGGGTTGGATAGAAGACCTCCAAGGTCCCTTCCAACTCTGTTATTCTGTTATTCTTTTAACAGTAAAAAAGTTCTTAGTTTTTTTTCCCTAAATCCATATTCATCGAATCACTTCAGATCGTGCAAGTGATCTTCCTATGTGAATGCAAAAATGCATGAGCATAAATGTTTGTGCAAAGGGCTTTCCATGTTTGGATTTCTAGTTTACCATTTTCTCCCTTGTGTTCCCATCAGAATACAAACTGTCATGACTTCATGACAAGTAAATAATATTTCATACTATGTATGTAACATTAGTATGTTGCAGAATTTCCTATTCCATGACTCTTATCAAATACTACTCATCAGTTATTCTCTCTATTTAGCACTCATTAGTTGCATACAGACACATAGGAAATCCCAACGACCAAAGTTTTATTGCTTTGTACAAAGAAGAAGGGGAAAAAAATCTCACCATTTCATAGGTCACTCACAGAATCATTTAGCCCATGTGCCAACTCTGTCCAAAATGTTTAGCCCCGGTAAACATTGTTCCATAAACAAATAGCATGCTCATGCTTCTTAAATGCTTTTTAGTGTTTATCCAAACATTCTCAAAAGCTAGCTGTCTGATTTCCACTTTCTTTCTTTTTTTTTTTTGCATTGTATCTCTACATTTTAATTGACTGCAGTTTCTTTTTTTAGAAAAATGGACTCGGTCATACTGTATTGAATGAAAGCAAAAGCAACCTTTGGTTTGTAGAATGTATGGAAATATTTGCAACCCTCTTGGGACAAAGTCAAAATGTGAAACATTGCTGTCAGAGGGTACCTTTCTAATGTATTTGTATGTATAGTTTACACCTCTGTGAGGTTGAATAAATAATAATGGTTAATAAATATCTCTGTCTCAGCATCTTCTGTTCCATAGAACTCTTGATCTCTTGACTCATAACCTGGCTGCTTTGAAACATATTTGGGGTATTTCTGGCTTTGCATCAGCCTGAGCCAAAACTACAATTTTATTGCAAACCAGCCTTCCCTAATCTGGTGTTTTCCAGATCTGCTGGACAACAATTCTTAGAAATCCTTCCATCAGGATGTTGAAAAAGCACAGGGTAGGAGGGAAGTGACATAATTTAGACCTCATAACTTTTGGCTATTGATGACAAGAAGGGCAGCATCTGGGAGACATCAAACCTGTTCTTGTTGAGTATGATGCTTCCTATCCTTTCTAATCAAAAGCTGCAGATAAACATAATAATGTATTGTTTTTATGATGGGAATAGAAATAGCAATAGGACTTAGACTTATATACCGCTTTACAGTGCTTTACAGCCTTCTCTAAGCGGTTTACAGAGTTCACAGCCTATTGCTCCCAACAATTTGGGTCCTCATTTTACCAGCCTCGGAAGGATGGAAGGCTGACTCAACCTTGAGCCTGGTGAGATTTTAACTACCATATTGAAGGCAGCCGGCAATCAGTAGAAGTAGCCTGCAGTACTGCACTCTAACCACTGCGCCACCACAGCTCATATAAGCTCTAAAATAGCACAGAATTCTTCTTAAGCACTATTGTTCCAATGATACTACCTTAATCTGCTCAATTTTACCATTTCTGCAAGCCATAACTGATGGCATAGAACCGTTATTATGTCAGCACAATTTCATCTTCCACTAAGTTTCAATTTATACTCACTGTGGATTGGAATTTAGAAAAAGTTAGTTGTGCAGTTGAAGCAGTGGTCAGCAGTGACTTGAAATTAATCCGAACAAGGGCTAATCTGAGGCCAATTTCTCCTAAGGGTCAGAACACATTTTTGAAACATTACTCTTTGTAAAAGCAGATTCAAATGGTTGGATGCCAACGGAATTTAAGCCAAAACAGAGGCCCTCAGAAGTATCATCATGCTTTAGGAAAATCCAAAGTTTGCAGAAATACAACACATTTTCAAGGGGGAGAAAAGCCTAACATGATATATACATACATACATACATACATACATACATACATACATACATATATGTGTGTGTGTGTGTGTGTGTGTATGTATATATATATATATATATATATATATATATATATATATATATCATAAATATATTCCCAATTTTTTAAGATCATATTTTTCAAATTGTAAAACATATAAAAAGTTAAAGATTTCCCCTTTGCAGTCATGTCTGACTCTAGGGGGCAGTTACATTCCCACTGAAGTGACATCTATTAATCTACTTGCACTTGCATGCTTTTGAACTGCTAGGTTGGCAGGAGCTGGGACAATAACAGGAACTCACCCCGTCATGCAGTGCTCAGGTCCCGAACCTGGGCTGCCAGCTTTTCAATAGACAAGCTCCGCGTCTTTAACCACTGAGCCATCTCACTCCCATAAACCATATATCCTATCCAATAATGGTGAATTCCAGGTCATACAATCTGACTTTTCATAGAAGAGGAGATACTTTATCTCAATTCCTGTTTTGTTCTTTAATTGGCTTGAACCTCCTAATTTATTAATCATTGTGGTTAATGAAGAATTGGTGAATCTTCTCTTATATACCATTTTTCTAATATAAACCATGTCAGCAAAGCAGGGGGGCTTTACCAGTTTCTGTGCACTAAGTTTCACAAGTGGGTTAGCTGTGTCCCACATTTTTAATTCAGCAGAACAGATGTTCAGCGTGATACCTTACACGAGCAGTCTAATGCCATCCATGCTAAGATGTACATAATCCTGTAGGAGAGACAGACAGAATTAAATGTCCTTAGTATACGAGTGGTACATATTTTAACTCTTTGGAAAACTGCCACTATATGTAATCTAGGACTTTGGAGAGGAGGAACAGTCAAGCATCACAAGATCAAATAAAACTCATGAATGAAGGCAGATATACGTTTCCCAGGATAATATTGCAAGAATGCAACATTCCAAATAGAGCTTTTCTACTTCTGAAGATGATTCTTTCAAATGGGAATAGAACCATCACATATCATGCCCTATTCCTAACTCGGAGACTTATTCTAGCAATATTGCATGATGATCAATGGTATACAAGCATGAACATCTGGAGTACCAATCCTATTTATACATCCTCAGAGTTGTACCCAGGCCACTTGTTAGCTCCTTTCTGAAGGTAAGTAAAAGGGATGTAAGTTGACTAGAATTTGCTTCCAGAAAAGGCATTCACCACATTTCTCTCCAGTAAAGATAATTAATTTGGGCAAACAAGGCTATTATATTTGCGACAATATCCAGGACTTTAGTGTTATATCCAGCCTAAAGATGACCAGCTTCTTGCAACTATATTTCTCTTTTCCATAGAAATATTTTCAACTGTAATTGGTTGCCCAAAAGCCCAGCATCTTCTAAGCTAAGGTATTTGTTTCTTTTTTTCAAGAGAGGTCATATCATCATCACTTTCAAACTGATTGGCATAATTCTGTCACCTAACTAGGTATGGCGGTCTTCCAAAACATATCCAATTACACACTAATTGTTTAGCAACAAGCGTGGGTAAAGGTCTAGAAAAGAGATAATTCATTTAATCCCCACATGCAACATGTCTACTTCCTTGGGTGGCAACTCTGAAAATGATCCTACTAGAATCCCCAAAATTGAATAGATTTTCCAGTAATTGTGATGACTAACTTTATAGTAGATGTGAGCAACTTCATTCTCAAAGTATTGTATTATACAACTCCCAAGAAAGCCTTGCTGGATAGTGCACTTGGGTTCAGTAACATCAGAAAAGTAAGCCTTCATTGTCATCACCATGCAAATCAGGGGTGGGATCCTACTGGTTTAACAGTGCACTCTGAGATGCGCACACGTGTGCAGTTTGCAGAAAATTGAACTTCCGCATTGCTGAGAGCAAGGAAAACAGCTGAGGAGTAGCAATCCACTCTGCTGCCCCAATCAGCTGGGCTTCAGAAGCAGAAATATAGGTGAGTATAACCAGTGGTGGGATTCAAATAATTTAACAACCAGTTCTCTGCCCTAATGATTTCTTCCAACAACCAGTTTGTCAAACTGCTCAGAAAGTTAACAACCGGTTCTCTCGAAGTGGTGCGAACTGGCTGAATCCCACCACTGAGTATAACGCAGGGGTGGG
Organism: Ptyas mucosa; assembly: GCA_012654045.1. Classification (NCBI taxonomy): domain Eukaryota; kingdom Metazoa; phylum Chordata; class Lepidosauria; order Squamata; family Colubridae; genus Ptyas; species Ptyas mucosa. Next base: position 181,615 of record WNWU01013802.1, on the reverse strand, counting down.
CGGGCAGGCCCACTTCAAATAATGAGAGAACCAGTTCGTTCACGGTTGAAAGTCACCCGAACTGGTCCGAACTGGTAGAAACCCACCACTGATGTAAATACAGTTGTACGTTCTGCTTTGTATTTAGTCATATCTGCTGCATGATTTGTGCTCCCCTTGTCCAGCTTCTTTGCCCAGAATTCCTTGATAAATGGAAGAGCATTTCAGATTTTACATAATTGTAGAAAACACCCAGAAGCAAAAGTGTTAGTGATCCTACTCATCTTGGTGTACCACAATGATTCATCATATCCTCCAAACACTTCCCCATAGGGAAAATTATTGTATGAATGGGTAGAAATTACATTATCTGTTTTTAATACATTTTATGCATTTAATGTTTGTCTTTGTTCTTCTCTCTTGTTATAAAAATCTATTTAGTGTCAGATCCGGGTTAATGTCAGGGTTCCAAGTAACACCCCCAACGAAAGAAAACTCCGAGGCTTGAGTTTCCTCAAAGTTCCATTTTATTAAAGATGTCACATCTGGGGGAACCTAAATCTGAAAGCTTCCAGGATTTCCCCACCCAAAGGAAAGTTCAAGTCCCTGCCCAACACCCACAAGTTCATCACGTGGTCCAATCAAGGCACCGTCCCAACTGGAGATGCCTCCCAAATCCAGCCTCCCAGGTGCAGGGCAAGTTGTCCTTGAACCTCTGAGAAAAGAATGTTGTTATGGCTATATATCACCCATGCTCTTCACAATGCCCCCTCCCAATTTATCACAGTAGTAAATGTGGCAGGTCTGAAGGCCCAAAACAAATGATGGCTTCCAGGCCTGACATTTATTGGATTATATATGTAAACTTGTGCCATCATGGCGGCGACACATGGCGTATCAGGATTTTTCCCCCTTCACTAAGCCGGGCAGGGGCAGGGCCAACACCTGACACATCCAGCCTGCGGGCCGTGAGTTTGACACCCCTGATGTAGCAAGAGCTCAGCGATTAGCTACCAAGATTTCAGGGCCCAGTTTCTGGATTGAAAAAGTACTTTTTAAGCACTATCAATTCTCCTCCAAGACAGAGTCTCAGGACCTGATGCCTTAAAGAGAAAGCTGTGGGTGCTCTATCACTGGAGGTTTTCAAAAAGAGACTGGACAGTCACCTGTCAGAAATGGTAAAGGGTCTCCTGCTTGAGCAGGGGGTTGGACTAAATGACCTCCAAGGTCCCTTCAAGCTCTGTTATTCTCTTTAATTTCCCCTGAGTTCACACAGACATTCAAGCCTGACATGTTCACTTTGCCGACAAACTGCTGAATCGTCTTTAAAATGACTTTGATGCTTATTTGTAGAGGAATGGGAACAACCAGCTGTCATTGAACAATTGCAGAATAAGCCAGAAACAATCGGTGCTGATTGTAATGATAGCATTTGCAGCCTGCTTGGAAATCAAAGCCCTCTGCTTTGAGATTAGGGAGTCTTGCAATTTAGCAGAAAGTCCAAATGCTCGCTTAGCCTTCCCATTAATTTTCCAGAATATGCTAATGCCTTAACATGGTGCCATTTATGACAGCTTTATAATAATAATAATAATAATAATAATAATAATAATAATAATAAGTCCTTCTATTATGTCTTCTGGCATAATGCCTCAGCCTGCAGGTAGATGAAACTCCTAGTCTTCCAGCAAAATGTTGCTGTTCTAAATGAAGCTCTTCCAATCTTTTTATCACTTTCTCTCCACCACCAGCGGTATTTTGCAGCTCAACAATCTGATCATTTGAGCAGATTCATTGCTGGGCTACTGTAGCATTTCTATACATGCACACCTGAGGAAGAGACTCAGCAGTTTTGTTGTACATAAATGTCGCCATATTGCTTGCTTCTGTGACAATCCAAGATTGAAGAAGATGGCAATTAAAATAGCTTCTCAAAGTTAATTAGAAACTGGCATGTCTAAACTAAAACACGCTATCCTCTTTCATACCTAAATATCTTACTCCAGTCATCTCGTTGTCAATGGATTTCTTTGCACTCAATATTTCTACAGCTGAGTGCTTATAAGGTTGCTGTTCTGACCCAGCTCCCCAAACACGAAAAACCCTCTGTAGTTAAATCAATGATTCCTTTATTAGGAGCGCCAGCAGCCCCGGCAAAAAGTTTCTCTCTCACCACAGGCTAACAAGTCTGTCTAGCAGGGAGATGAATAGTTGTCTGCCACATCTATTCATCTCCACCCTCTGCCTTTATTCCCAGAGCTAGGGTGGGGCTTCTCTAGCAGCGGTGGCGCTTCTGTCCCAAGGATCAGCCAACAGATTTCCACTGTTCTCCTCTCCTCTGCCTTCTGTGGATCAGGCACTGGACCCAGCTGTTCCTCCTCTTCCTCATCAGCCACCTCCAGACCTGGGGGCTCTCCATCTGAAGGCTGACGGATGGCCCAGGCTCTGCCTCTCTCTCTCTCTCTCTCTTTCACAGCTCTATTCCCTCTTCCCCCTTGGAGCTCTCAGGTTGCCTTGATGCTGACTCTGATTCCCATGCCTCCTCCTCATCTGATTTGGCTGTTGGAGGGGCCAGCGGCCAACAGACCACAACAGTTGTAGAGAGGATTTTCGGTCTTCATGTCCCTCATCTACTTTTCCAGAAAATATTCTGCATCTCTAGAAACTCAAGCCTTCTCCCAATGAGCCAGTGTTGCTTTCTTCTACATGAGTTTGGCTATTGAGGGAGGACTGTTTCCTCTGAACTTTGGATACTGCGTATGTGACATCAACCATCATTATTTGGTGAGTAAGAGGTTTTTTATAAACTCTAAAATTATTTTAGCTATCCTACTTTTCCCCTCCATTTCTCTCCTTTGGATGGAGTTTATAAGAAGTTGTCACAGTAATAAGAATGCTTTTAACAATTTGGTGCGCAGCCAAAGTCAAACTGACCTGGCTATAAGTTCAGAGGAGTTGTTCTCACAAAGCATTATGACCATATATTATTTTTTGCAACTGGAGCCAAACTGAGCCAGTTCCAGATTAACTAGAGAAGAGGTTGAAAGAATGATTGTCAAGAGAGCCACAGCAACAAGCATTGACGTCCTTAAATATCTGTTCAATCTTGATTTTAATCTCCCACAAGGAAGACTGGTCAGGGATTGTGGGAGACAGAGTTCATCACAATTGGGGAACACAAAATAGAGAAAAGTTGCCATAATTAAATCAAACTGAAATCAAATTAAAGCTGCTCACTGGTCATGATAACTATTGATAACTATTGTTCTGAATCATTGGTTTATCCACTTTTTCTTTCCTGCTTAGTGTTTACCTTGGATCAGGAGTGAAATCCAGCAGGTTCTGACAGGTTCTGGAGAACCGGTAGCAGAAATTTTGAGCAGTTTGGAGAACCGGCAAATACCACCTCTGGCTGGCCCCAGAATGGGATGGGAATGGAGATTTTGCAATATCCTTCCCCCAGGAGTGGGGAGGGAATGGGGATTTTGCAGTATCCTTCCCCTGCCACACCCACCAAGCCATGCCCACAAAACCAGTAGTAATAAAATTTGAATTTCACCATTGCCTTGGATGGAAGGAGAACATCTCCCAGGTCCCTAGGTGTTTTGCAGACCATCTTAAGGTCTGCAAAACACCTACAGGGAATCAGGATTCATAGACCGCACTTCACACACTGAGTTAAACTCTTATTTGATTAGCTAAGGTTTACCGAATCAATCTTTTAAAAAAAATTCTTACATTTTAAAAAAATACAACTCAGACAACTCAAAAACATTAATAAACTACAGTCCATATGGAACAATGATATGCACTTCTTGAGCATTGAGAGGCAGGCAAGTATTGCATCAAAACAACAACCAAACTGAAGCAGATTCTCAAAAGCAACAAGGGACAACAGGATAATGATGCCAACATGGGAACTGGAGCAAGCAACAAGCCCAGATGACTACTTTGCCCCCACATTTATACCCATAGCACCATCACAGGCCCCAACAAATACACACACAAGATTAGAGGAACCTTCACATGCCATCATCTACCATCAATGTCCACCTAGGTTCTACATAGAACAAATGGGGTAAACTTTGCACCAAAGAATTAAAGGATGAAAATTTGAAATCAGCAGTCAAAACAAGGACATATTTCCTAGTCGTACCTCAACCAATTGCAATGATCTAATCCACATTGATTTTACTGAAGATACCGTCAAAAGGGCACTACACAAACTAAAGACATCTGTACCTATTGGTCCTGATGGAATATGTGCCTACTTTCTAAAAAAGCTCTCCTCCGCCATAGCCGAACCTCTAAGTACCATCTATGAAGTATTTTTTTAGAATGAGCTCCTTGCCTGACATATGGTCATTAGCAACAGTCATACTTATCTTCAAAAACGGTGACCCCAGCCTTGTCAAGAATTATAGACCAACCTCCCTTTGCTTTGTCACCTGTAAAGTCATGGAATCCATCATAAACCAATCCATCACCCTCCACTTAGCGACAAATAACCGACTCTCTAATAAGCAATTTGGTTTCAGGAAAAAATTGTCATGTAATCTGCACTGCAAAACATTTGGACCTCTCAACTCGACTAGGGTAAAACAATAGATGCAATCTACATAGACTTCTGCAAAGCCTTTGATTCAGTGGTTCTAGGACCAACACTATTTCTGCTCTATATAAATGACCTTTGTGATCATATTACAAGCAGCTGCGCCCTCTTTGCCGACGATGTAAAACTATTTAACACCTCAGACAATTCTACTACCCTTCAAAATGACCTAGATTATGTAGCTGAATGGTCAAACAGTTGGCAACTCCAAATCTCTGCTAACAAATGCACAGTCCTGCACATTGGCATTAAAAATCAGAACATCAAATACAAGCTAGGCGGAAATTATCTAAAAGATGACCCACACTCTGTCAAGGACCTAAGAGTACTCAATTCAAAAGATCTAAGTCCCAGAGCTCACTGTAACCACATTGCTAAAAAGGCATTAAGAGTTGTCAATCTTATTTTACGAAGTTTTCTCTCTGGTAATGCTATACTTCTAACTAGGGCATACAAAACCTTTGCCAGACCTATCCTTGAATATTGCTCAGCTGCCTGGAACCCTCACTGTATTTCAGACATTAATACATTACAGAGGGTCCAGAGGTATTTTACAAGAAGAGTACTCAACTCCTCTGCTAGCAATAAAATTCCTTATACCATCAGGCTTGAAATTTTAGGTCTGGATAACCTTGAACTATGCCGTCTACGTTACGACCTAATCTTAGTACACAAGATTATCTACCATAATGTCCTACCTGTTAATGACTTCTTTAACTTCAACCGCAATAACACAAGGGCTATCAATAGATACAAACTAAATGTAATCCACTCTAATCTTGATTGTAGAAAATACGACTTCAGCAATAGAGTAGTAAATGTCTGGAATACTCTACCTGATCCTGTTGTTAGTTTATCCCCATACCTTTTACCTTAAACTGTCTACCGTGGACCTTACACGTTTCTTAAGTGGTCCCTAAGGGGGCGTGCATAAGCGCACCAGCATGCCTACCATCCCTGTCCTACTGTCCCCATTTATATGTAATCATTTTATGTGTTTATGGCTATGTTTTGTTTATTTATATCCATTTATTTGTACCATTTTTCATGTGTCCATGTTTACGTCTATACTGATACTGTTTCCTTGTACTTGTTGACAGATCATTAAATAAATAAATAAATAAATAAATAAGGACATACATCTTAATATCAGAACATTTCAACCTTCCAGAAAATTCCATAGCAGGTCTCAAAGTGACTGTTTTAGAAAAGTGGGACTTTAATAGCACCATCAAGTGATAAATTATTAAACTCACACATTTTTAGGCAGTCACAGAAGATCTCCGCCCACCACAATGGATCTTTAATGCATTATAATTGTTAATTAAGAAGGTACTGCTAATCTGCCTCACCTGCATCTGTATAACCAATTTATCTCTCCCAATTTATATCCTACATCAGTCTTGCCATGCTACACATCTGATGAAGTGAACTACAACTCACAAAATTGTATGTCTTTCAATAAAATTTCTTCGTTTGGAAATTGTGCTACCAAACTCCTAATTTTTTGCCACCATAGCTGTCCTTCTGCAATGTCAGGAATATACATGAGCATGATACAGCTCAAATGATAAGGCACATATCCAGCGTAAAATATGACAGTTTTTGGCCAGTAAATAATATGGCAGACTGTTCAATTTGGTAAGGGATTGCTCATCCATGCATCAGATGATCTGCGAATACTGCAGTTGTTGCAAGCAGACAGAATGCTAATTCAATTACACTGAGGTAATCTTGTCATATCATGAATCTGGCCTGTGAAAGGGAATTTGGAAATAAGCTTTTTTTAAAAAAATGTACATGAACATGGGCAAGCATGTCAATTTTCAACAGAGTTACAGCTAATAATAGTTAAATCTCTCTAACTGTATCCTATGACCTGGATAAAAATAGAAGGTGGATACCTGCTATTAATTGCTCTTAAAAGCTGGAATGTTTTCTAAGGACACATTTCACATTTATCTACTTTAGGTCCTTGGCTGAACTTTAAACATGAAGGTAAACGTTCACTGGAGAATTAAAACCAAAATGGTATCTTGGCAAAGAAAGTCTACATCTGGGGTACATAGCATATGTTCTGCACATAAACACAATAAACAGAGCCTGAACCAGTTGCAGCTACCGTGTTTCCCAGAAAATAAGACCCTGTCTTATATTTTTTGAACCCCAAAATAAGTGCTTGGCCTTATTTTCAGGGAGGTCTTACTATTTTGGGGCTCGTGGAGCAAGATGGGGCTCCTCTTGCCATCTTATCTGATTTCCAGCTCTGTGTTTAAATATTTTCAGGGTGGGCTTATTTTCAGGGGGGGAGCCTTATTTTAGTGCATGACTCAAAAGCCCAATTGGGTTTATTATCAGGGGATCTCTTATTTTGGGGAAAACAGGGTATCAATTTTTTTTACTTTTTAAGCATAAAGAAAGTTAACCAGCAGATGCCCTCTGCCCTCTATGTTTGTCCAATCGCACAGAATGGAGGGAAGCCAGAACATATGTAAAGATTTTTATTATTATCAATAAAGGGGTAAAAATTTCAAGAACATACACTAAAACATTTGTGGGATTTTGAAATCTGCCCCAAATAGAAAAAGATACGACAGGTAATTTATCACGGGCATAAATAAAAAAAAGCATATAAGTAGAATGGAGAGTTAAAACAACTTTTTTTCTCCATCCTCCAAATTGACATGTAGAATCAAATGCGCCAGTGTTTAGAGGCTCTTCTCCTTCTTTGAGATGTCCATCATTATTTTTGTGCCAGCAATTTTCCCATGGTTTGCCTCAAACTGCAATTTGTAACTCTGATTAAAATGGATTTACAAACCGTAGGTTAATGTAAGTATAGTCAAAAAACAATGTCCCTACACAAAAATTAGGAAGAACACATTATGGCGGCGGGGGGGGGGGGGGGCAACCAGATGCTTCTCTCATGCTTTTGACTTCCCAACAAGATTACAGCAGATGGGTCCTCAGAAACTCATCTGCATCATGTAGACTGATGATGAGATGCACCAAGGGAATAATAGTGTTCAAAATTCCTGATTTTTATGATGCCAATTGCCACTTCTATTTCACTTCAGAATCCACTGCTGCTAGAAAAGTGCTGACTGAGAACTCTGGCATCACTATGTCCTGTATTCACCAAACAGGAAACACATCTTGGTCCTGCCAAATATAATTTAAATTAGGGCCATCGTCCAGAAATGTTGTTGTGCAATAGCACATCTGTATGTTCTCCCTTCCTCAAATGGCTGGTCATCTGAGTCACCTAGGGAGAGAAAAGCAAACTTTTAAATGAGATTTCTTTGCTGCTATTAAAGAATAAATCAAGCTCTATGTTCCTGTTGTTTAACTGCCTTACTTTCAAAACTAAATAACTGTATTATCTGGCTACAGTTTGTTAAAACGTACATTTATAATTTTTAAAAACCCTTCAGTTCAAGATTATAGGATTATGCTCATTGTATTTCAACTCATGAGTAAAAAACAAACAAACCCCAAGATAAAATGCTTTACCTGTGCAACTTTAGCTGCAACTTTGCAAGTCCTCTTCAGCACATTTGTACTGTTATTTCAGGTCAAGCTTGGACTAGGCAGAAATGTGTCTAGACACATATTAGACAGATTCAGCTACCCCAGTAAATTCATTGTGGTTTCCCTGATTAAATTATACCTACGAAAATAAAATTGCACCTATTGTTGAAGGCAAAAGCATTCAGCATGTGTGCGTTAGAGAATATATGAGTTGTCCTGGCAGTAGGAATCTAACCTGAACAATTAGCAAAGCAATTTTTTTTATAATTATAATAAAAGGGAGATAATACATTATAGGCAGATAACAGCTATTATGGATGTATAATTAGGTTGGATGTACACAGTACCTAGGATGTAGATTTATAGCTAGGAATAAATTGAAAGCTTTGATGGTTATCTTTGGTGGTAAAATTTTAATTTTTTTGATATCATAAGCCTTCATTTGTTTAACTTCAGTTTAACTTGCTAAGCATAAACTGTGATCAATCAATCACAACGCCTGAATATAGGAAATATATTAGGCCAGTGGTCACCAACTGGTGGTCTGTGGACCACTGGTGGTCCACGGGAAAATTTTGGTGATCCGCAGAAAAATTATTTGCATTTTTTTATATTGCATTAAATCAGGGGTCCTCAAACTACGACCCCTGGGCCAGATACGTGCAATGAATGCTTGTGTTACTGCAGAGAGTCTCCCCCCTTTGGGATCTTTTTGTGTGGGTCAGAAGGGGGGCAGAAATTCCTACTCAGGGTCTGCTTCAGCCTCCTGGTGCGGGGCTTTGGGCAAAGGCTGGAGGGAAGCGCCACTGGTGGCAAAGAGCCGGAGGGACTTGTTCCAGTGGGACTGCCTCATGGCCTGGAACTGGCTGACCATCTCAGCCTGCTGAGTCTCCAGGCACCGGTACCTGGCCTTGCACTCCTGCAGGTCTTCCCTCTGCTTGGAAAGCCTATGCTCATAGTCCTCAGTAAGGTGCTTCTGCTGAGCCTCCTTCTCAGTCAGATCCAATTTGAACTGAGCTGTTTTGCCAACTCTTTCTCATGGTGGCTGCTTAGCTCCAACAACTGCTTCCTGTTGGGGTCCTAAGGAGCCCAGGCGGGCAGGCGAGGAATGGCTGGGAGGGGAGGGGCGAGTAGATGTTGGCATTTTGGAGGTTCGCACGTGCGCTTTGGGCACTCAGTCCGGAAAAGATTAGCTATCACTGCCCTAGAGAAAAGCCCCAAATTCCTGACTTTTTCATAACTCCTGAGACAGGATGATTTATGTTGTTTTGTACTGTTTTCCTGTTATAGGTGAATGACATTTTCTTTGTTATTGGCTATGGGACACCATATCATTAATTATGTTGATTTGGTTCATACAACAATTAGTTACGTTTACACAGAATGACTATCCTTGTTTAGCCAAACGTTGGTTTATCCAATTAAGCCAATTTTCTGTATTCATTAGCACACTGAACCTTACTCCCAAAGGTTGAGTCTACAAAGTACATTGGCTAAAATGTGATTAGTTGGTTTATAGTTCAGTGTAAATATAGCTATTCAGGCTCAAAATAGCCAAAGTTTAAGCACACTAGAATTCCATGAGGATTTGAATGAACTCTTTGTGAGTAAAACCCAAACCTCTATAGAAAGGACCTCTTATTTTTGTTTGTTTTTAACCCTTAAGGTACAGTGGAAAAGGCATAGCTTGTTATCTAATATTCAGTAGTCCACCCTCTTGATCGGGGATTCTCAGATTTTCTTTTTCTAAGCATTTCTGTGGCTTGAAGAGACTTGGAAAATCCCTTGGTCTAAATTGAATCTCTTTGAAAATTGAGAGGGGCAGGAACTCCTGCAGTAAAACAGGAGATGTCAGCAGACACATTGATACCTATAAAAGTTAGGCAAAACCAGGAGATTCCAGGGATGGCTTTAATTGTGATGTTGTTACCTGAGAATGAAACTATGAAGACTGTTGATATGAAGGCAATAGCATACAGTAGACTTCTTCCAAAATCCAATTATTTATTAGCATATCTCTGTCAAAAGCTATGGATATTTAGAGATAACGGAAAGATCCTTCAGCATTATCTTTAAGTGAAAACCAAGATACTAAATCAGTACACATGTCATGACATACTAGGATAGGCAAGTGATCTGGCAACCCTATTAAAAAAAATATTAGAAATAAAATGCTTTTGCACATACACAAATGTAAAGTGTAACTGTATAAAAAAAATTAAACCAGTGAAAATTGAACATATTAAAATGCATGTTTATATGTAACATGCTATCCTTCTGCTGGTATCTTCTTCACGGTAGATCTAACAATTTTGAGTAAACTTATCTCTATCTATGGGCCTTCTTTACTCATTGAGTGTGGAGCAGGTGAAGTACAACTAAAATGAGAATTTTGCAAATTATTATTCCATCTAAATCATAACTTGAATGTCAGATATTCAAGCTCAACCATCCTTTTACTATTCCGTTGCAAAATGTGTGCTATTGCTTCTTATTTATTTAAATTTGAAGGCCACCTGAGTCTCAGACAACTCTGGGCAAATTATATTTCAAGAATGTCATTGCTTTCTGTTGTCTGTTCCTATTCTCTTAGACAAAACCCACTGTTTCTTGTCATTTAAATTTACACCAATAGAAAATATGTCCCCAAACTGCTGAACAATACAAGGCTGTGCCAAAATGTTAGAAATGAGCTGTCAGCTACAATTTTACATAGTCACTTATGAAATGCTGATTTTGTTGTCTAAAATGTGGTGTGAAAAAAGTAGCAAACTTTTACATTAAAATCCCTCCTCTATGTTCTGAATAAATTAAGTAGGTAAAATGTTGAAAAGCCCAACTCATCAGCTGCTAAAATCAGAGTGTTGCTTTTAGGACAAAGGACTCTTCATAGCAATGTTGAATTTTCAAATAAATTGTGTTTGGAAGCTGGACTGTTCACCTATTCCCAGCTGCCCTTTGCTGTTTGCAATGCTCAACACAATTTCAAATCATCTGTAAAAAATCAACTGTAGTCTTTAGAGTTTTTGGTAGAAAAATGAAATACTCCTGCCAGGTCTTTCTTTTCTTTTCTTTTTCTTTTTGGCTGATAGAGAAGCTTTGACTACCAGCCAGATTAACATTACCAGACCACCTTTTTTAAAAAAAAAACACAGCCTAGATTTTGATGAAATTGTTAAACATTTATCTCTTTCCTTTAATTATATAAAAAGTAGTAGATGGCCTTGGTAGAGGAAAAAGAAAGTTCAGCTGGAAAAGATCCAGATTTTTTTCTCTGTTCTGTTTCTGCACATGGAATTACTTTTGAGTAAACTTGCCTTTAGTTACATTCAGTGAACGATAACTGAAATCTGAAACAAATGTTTGAAATCTACAATATATGTATAACCCTTGCTCATTTTTATAATTAGGAATTGATGAGTTTTCCTAGGTAATGGATCTATCATCTAATAACACTGAAGTTTGTCTAGTGCAGAGATCAAGACCTAAATAGCTGCTCAGTACAATAAGAATACCACAAGAATTGCAAGTCTGAAGATCTAAAAAAAGAGTATTCACAGTAACATATAAGTTAACACGTGAAGTAGTTTGTGAAGATGAATATTCAGTTGAGAACGTGCCTGCTCAAGGAAGCTGCAGGTTGAAGGAAAGAGAGAACATTTAGGATAGTCTTTAAAAAAGAACATTCTGCAAGTCCACAAGCATCAAATCATTTTGTAATGATCAGGCAAAGGCTGGAAGCATATCATGTAACCCAACAGGAACCTGCAGCATGGGCAGTGATGAGGAGGAGGGCCCAGCAAAATACTATCAGTTGCCCTCTGCCCATAGACTCACCTGAGAAAGCAATGTCGGTTTGCATGATGGTGATGATGAGTTATTAACTGTGTATGTCACTCAACTCTCAACAATTCTGGGTGGCTCACAACAATCAAAGAAATTATAATAAAACATAATAACAAACAAAAGAAAAAAAAAGACAGCAAATTGAATGAAGTGAAGGATGTCACTCTCCCCCACTGGGTGAAGAGCCAGGTCTTCAGAATTCTTCTAAACAACAGTAGAGTTTGTACAGATTCCATTTGAATCTCATTTCAGAGGGCAGATGCTGCTTCAGAGAAGACATGGTTCCAGGCAGGGGTGAAATTTAGCCAGTTCTATCTGGCTTGGGAGAACCGGTAGCAGTGGCTGCGAGAGGCTCCACCCACCCGCACAGACATAATGATGTCGCTTTTTGCAATGATTTTAAGCCTCTGCGCATGTGCAGAAGGCTTTGCGCGTGCGTGGACAACAGTGTGTGCACATTTGAGAACTGGTAGGGAAGGTAAGTGAATTTCACCCCTGGTTCCAGGTTCTAAGAGATGACACTGTTTAACTGAAGGAATCTGAAGTGAGCCAAGCTTGCAGATTATCAAAACAGATGGGAACACATTATGGGAGACAAATAGTCCCTCAGCTGTACTTGGAGCATAACTTTATTTCCAGCGGAAGCTTTGATCCAACTTATTTGTCACATTTTTAAGGCCACTCCTCTCACACAAAGTGACCAGGAGGCATAAAATAAAACCTACTATTAAATTATATGTAAAGGTATTCCACTTTATAGCCTGAAAATTTCCCCCAATAGGCGGTTTTTTGCTGGAAACTGGAAGCAAACACCAGAAACCAGCAAGCCCCCCCCCAAAAAATCCCCAAATCATGGTCATGTGACCGCGGGGCACTGCAAATGGCTATAAAGCTGAGCGAGTTGTCAAGCAATCAAAATGCAATCACATGACCGCAGCAAGGAGAACAGCCATTGTAACTGTGTCATAAGTGGTTGGGGGGCCACCACGGGGCAGGGGGGAGGGGATGGTTTTGCGTGCGTGCACAGCTTCATTTGGGTAAGTGGCAGGCGGGCAAGTGGGGCTGCGAGAGCAAGTGCCCACCATTCAAACGAGAGAGGTTACAAGTGCAAGCGCCTACCACTCATGCAACTGGGGCTGCACACACACGCATGTTCACCCACTTTGTGCGTGGCCCGGTTCTGAATAGGTCATGGCCCATTAATCAACTGCAGTCTGGAGGTTGGGGACCCCTGTCATAAGCAGCTTTGGAAGGAGGGGTCCAATTTAACTTTGAATGCTCATTAAGTTGAAAGCTGCCAGTATCTTCTTCTACAAATTATTTTCTTGTCTCTCTAGTCTAGGGATCAGCAACCTGCAGCTCTGGAGCCACATGTGGCTCTTTCACCCCTCTGCTGCGGCTCCCTATCACTCAAAATATGTGTCACAACTGCCAATGTGCGACACCCGCCTGCATGCGATTTGTGGAGCTTTTCAACCCCTGGTAGACCAACCATGGATAAATCCAAGAAAAGAAAAGTTTCAGAAGAAAACAGAACTCAACTACATATGCTAATTTTGTGGCCGCTCAAGAAATGGGCACAGGAAGGGTTTTGTGGCTTCCAGTGTTTTCTTTTCTATGGGAAACAGGTCCAAATGGCTCTTTGAGTGTTTAAGGTTGCAGACCCCTGCTCTAGTCAGTCAGTCCCCCATTCTAGAACGAATACAGTCAGGATTCAGACCTCGTTGCTCTTATTTGATGCTTTTTCTCAGGACCAAGATGGAGTGTGACTGATCTAGCTTTGCTGGACCTCTCGATACCATCAGCCAAAGTATTGTCCTGAATGAAATGCAAGAGTTAGATAAGTGTATGTGTTGGGTGGAAGAGTTCACTCTGGTTCTCTTCATTTCTGAATGGCCAGTTCCAGTTGTTTTTGGTGAGTGAAAAAAAATCAAGACCTTGGATTATATTATAAGGTGCTACAAGGGTATTCTATGCTGCTGTTTAACATCTACATGAGGCCCCTGAAGGAAGTCATCCACTGGCAAGATAAAAAATACACCAAAGATGCAGTATCCCAAGTGAAGCAGAAGGTGTAACTTGGTGCCTGGATCTCAAGATCTAGATATGAAGAAACAAGCAAAATCTACTGAGACAATAGATTCTGAAACTACATGTGTCCAGGGGATAATCCATCTTTGATTCTGGATGGGTAGTGCCTTCTCATATGGAGCTTGAGTTGTTAATAATACTGTACTGACTGTTCTGAAAATAGAGTGGTGTGTAAGTTGTATAAACTCCTAAATTAGATATAATTCCATTCAGAAATGTACCTTAGTTCTAGATTAATCTGAATATATTTGCTAGTCTATAGTACCAGAATATGTATCCATTTCTCCTATTTTCTGAGGTTTTGATGCTATAGGTCAGTGATGGCTAACCTTTTTGCCATCGCGTGCCAAAAGCGTGAGGAGCGCGGTGGGGTCACACACACGCGTGCCCACATCCATAATTCTATGTGCCCTGCCCCTCCTTGTGCTCCCCCTGCTTTTGGCACGTGATGGCACGGTGGGCCCGGTAGGCCCCTTTTTTGCTCTCCCCAGGCTCCAGAGCCTTTCTAGGAGCATGGGGAGGGCAAAAATGGCCTTCCCCACCCCCCCAGAGGCCTTTTGGAGGTCGGAAACAGTGTGTTTCCTGGCTTCTGGTGGGCCCAGAAGGCCCGAAAATCAGTTGGCTGGCGCACGCATGTGTCCCGGAGCTATGCTCGCGTGCCCACCAATATGGCTCCGCGTGCCACCTGTGGCACCCGTGCCATAGGTTCGCCATCATGGCTATAGGTTCATTCCTCAGCTCAATAAAATACAAAATAGCCTTTTCAATTGTGAAGCCTTTTACTTATTAAGTTGCAGTATTTTTCAGGATTTTTCTGACCATTATAAAAGGAAATATCTTCTCTGGGAAATTATTTTTGTTTAGCATTTATTTCAAAATCTTTATAAAGATCCAATAGAAAAATATGTGGATCAAAGGAAAAAAAGCTTTGCCACATATTTTGCTGCTGGATCTGCTAAATGAAATATACAACTAGCACTATAAATTTCCCCGTGTTGTTTTTTCTATAACAGCTTTAGAACTTTGTTTTACTTGCCAATCATTACTTAAGCACCATCTGAGACTAAAGCCACACAATTCTCAAGGCTAAATATCCTGAATCAGAGAAAAATATGTTTTACAGTTTGAATTCCCATCATTGATTTCTGAGAAGTCAATGGAACATATTTCACAAAAGATATGTGCCTTTCTTTTTCTCAATAGCTTTATAAATCCTCATTCCTTTGAAGATTATGAGGAATTTCGTGATGGGTCATGTTGTTTGCTTCAATTTCTGTTTTGGCATGGTAGAACAATAAGATTTTGAAAATACTGTAAAATTGGATATGAAACATAGATGATATCAGTTCTGAAGAAAATCTTAGAAAACAGAGTTTGAGATCAGCGATCAAAGTGAAGATCAGACAGTATTGATCTTCACTGCCACACATTTTTTAAAAGGTGCCTCATAGCTGGTGCACCTACATATCTACTTCCACCTCTTGTCTCCAGCAAAGTCAAGAAATCCTGACACAAGATTTGTGGCAACACAGAAACTCTGCCACGACACCTAATTTTGAAATAGAAAGTAGGGTCAGTGAAATCCTCCTTAACACAATTGTTAAAGAAAAAAACAGAATCAGAATAGAGTTGGAAGGGACCTTGGAGGTCTTGTAGTCCAGCCCCCAAGCAGGAGACCCTATACCATTTCAGACAAATGGCTGTCCAGGCTCTTCTTAAAAAACCTCCAGTGATGAAGCACCCACAACTTCTGAGATAAATCTGTTCTAATGGTTAATTGTTCTCACTGTTAGGAAGTTTTTCTTTAATTCCAGGTTGCTTCTCTCCTTGATTAGTTTCCACCTATTGTTTCTTGTCTTGCCTTCTGGTGCTTTGGAGAATAAGTTGACCCCCTCTTCTTTGTGGCAGTCCCTCAAATACTAGAATACTGCTATCCATCCTTAGTCTTTCTTTTTATTAAACTATACCCACCCAATTCCTGCGACCATTTTTCATGTGTTTTAGTCTCCAAGCCTTTAATCATCTTAGTTGCTCTTTTCTGCACTTTTTCTAAAGTCTGAGCATTTCTTTTTTCTTTTTTTGTAATGTGGTCACCACAACTGGATGCAGTATTCCATGTGTGGTCTTTCTAAGGATTTATAAAATGGTACTAATATTTCACGTGATTTGATTCTATACCAGTGTTTATACAACCAAGGATTGTATTAGCTTTTTTGGCTGCTGCTGCACACTGCTAGCTCGTATTTAAGTGATTGTCTACAATCTGCAAGGTCCCTCTCACAGTTATTGTTTTTGAGCCAGGTTTCACCTAATCTGTACTTGTATCATTGGTTTTTCCTGCCGAAGTTTAAAACCT
This sequence comes from Ptyas mucosa, assembly GCA_012654045.1. NCBI lineage: Eukaryota > Metazoa > Chordata > Lepidosauria > Squamata > Colubridae > Ptyas > Ptyas mucosa. Next base: position 165,200 of record WNWU01013802.1, on the reverse strand, counting down.
TGCTTTTCTCCAAATTAAATTCCATTTTGTTGGATAGAGCCCATTGTTCAAGTCTGTCAAGATCTTTTTGGATTGCGAGTTTGGCTATTCCTGCCAGTTTAGTGTCATCTGCAAATTTGATGAGTTCCCCTTCTATTCCCTCATCTAAGACATTTATGAAAATATTAAAGAGTATTGGGCCTAAGATGGAACCTTGTGGTACTCCACTGCTTACTTCCCTCCATGTAGATGCAGTAAGTACTCATTGAGTATGATTTGTGAGCATTACAAAGCCATCTGGTGGTGATGTAAGCCAATCACAAAGCCATCTGGTGGCGATGCTGTCTATCCCACATTTTTCCAGCTTACCAAGACTACCAGATGAATTTGTAACTGGCCGACAAAACCATTCTGTGACACCACCACCCCCTCAAAATTGTCCAAAATTGGTGAGGGCAAGGATGGTCTAATTCCAGGCAGAGAAACATGTAACATGCCCAAGAATCATAAGTTTTTAATAAATGAAGCATCTGCTATTTTTACTTCTTGGAAGTTTCCCTGCTTTTTTGCTTTTGCAAAAGTTAAGCATTCCTTCAACTTCTAATTCACCCTTGGCTTTCATGTACCTCCACAGAGATTCTCAGCCTCTGTGACCTGCTGACTCTTCAAATGTGCCTCACAGAATAAACAGCTGGGGGGGGGGCTATGAGAGTGTTATCCCATTCATAAACTTTTGTATCATCAAAGCCAGCGGTGGGTTTCACTTACCTTTGCTACCAGTTCACTCACACACGCTCGCTTCGCTCACACATATTCCCCATCTGCGCATGAGCTTCTGCACATGTGCAGAGCGTATTTGATGACAGCCAGGTGGGTGGGCAGAGCCTCCCGCCGCCACTGCTACCGGTTCGCCCAAACTGGGGCAAACCGGTAGCAACCCACCTGATCAAAGCTTCCTCAGGCGTACTCTTCACTGCCTTTGTACATACTGTATGATGTAGCTTCTTGGAATGAGATAAACATCTGATTCCCAGATTTATCCTGACTTGACTATATAGAACTGCATCTTCCAAACCAAAGCAGTCCTGGATTAATCAGTATTGTTGGCAGGTATATTTGCACATTTTTCTGTAATGTACACATTTTACACATTAAATTGTATAATTTACACAATTTACACATTAAACAGGAAAAGGCATCTTCAAACAGAGGACGGTCTTCTTAATAGCTATAGGACTGAATTCTGTAAATTGCCACATATAACAATCCTAAAATTGCCCCAACACCAGCAGCCCTAATATAAAAATGTCCCTTCCATATATTTGAATTTACTTATATCTTAAAGGTCCTGAAGACATGGTTCTATCATCAGGCCAATCAAGTGGCTGGTTTGGGGGATGGGGTTTAGGGGTTTTAGATTGTGGATTTTTTTTAATGTTGTAAGCTGGCCAGAGTCATGTGTGAGTTGGATAGCCATATAAGCTTATTTAATAAATAATGCTTCAGTAATGGACTTGATCTGTAATGGCTCCTATTCAGCTAAATCAGTGTGATTCTGTCAGTGGATGCTTAGAAACCTTAATGCCAAAATAGATGTTTTTGTACAAATTGTAAATACTTCCTTAGATCTCATTTAAATTATTTTATTGTCACCTTCTCTGGCATCATGACTCGTCTCTCACTTTCAAATCTATCAGGTCAAACATGCTGGAGAAAAACATGTCTGTAAGAACTGTTTTTCTCCTTCCCCACCCTGCTTCCTTCTTTCTGATGTGACAGTCTCCTGACCTAATTAAAATCAAATCATTTAGATCTAGTTCTCAAACACGGATTCTTGGATTGTTCCTAATTAGAAAGTAAATATAATACAAGCCTGGCTCAACGAGTCACCAGAATGCCATGTAAATTCACAAACTTCCATTTCAGAATCTGCTACGTGTGACAATAGCCTGAAGAAGAAATTGCATTCAATATTTGTTTGTGACCTTCCCAGAAGCATTTTTTTGGACAGCATGGAAGGAAATATGCTGTTGTATCTTTGCTTTTAATTCAGCAGAGCTTTTGCAATAAGAAAAATTATATCTGTATATGAACCCATGCCATTCCAAATGAATGGAAGGTATATTAAACTATGTGGGGTAATTTGATGTCTTGAGGTTTCCTTGCTTATAATCATCCCAACATTAGCCTATCTTCAGTCATTTAGCAATATGAAATTTAGTATGAGTTCTCAAAGAACAGATATTTCAATCAGAATAGAGCTGGAAAGGACCTCGGAGGTCTTCTAGTCCAACCCCCTGCTCAAGCAGGGGACCCTATATCAGACAGGTGGCTGACAGGGGTGGGTTCTAAATTATTTTACTACCAGTTCTGTGGGCGTGGCTTATTTTGTGGGCGTGGCTTGATGATCATGTGACAATTCTTTAGGATTTAGCAGAGGTACTGGTCTACCAGGCTTTTAACTGCTTGCAGAGCTGTACCGGTCTACTCATTTTGTTTTTGCAGGACTGATCTACCCATTTATTTTTGCAGGTACTGGTCTATCTATTTATTTTTGCAGGCACTGGTCTACCTATTTATTTTTGCAGGCACTGGTCTACCCATTTATTT
>WNWU01013802.1:132184-162601 GCA_012654045.1 Ptyas mucosa | reverse complement strand
TTTGCAGGCGCTGGTCTACCTATTTATTTTTGCAGGCGCTGGTCTACACATTTATTTTTGCAGGCACTGGTCTACTCATTTGTTTTCTTTTACCACTGATCAGCTGTATGGCGGCCCTTTGAAGCCCCGCGGCAAGAGTTTAAACAGTTTTTTTCCCTCTAGCCAATAGCTGGGACTCAGGAGGCAGCAATAGATTGGGGGTGGGGCCAAATAAAAGGTAAGAATAATGTGGGAGGGTGGGGGGCAGGAGGGGTGGGGGTGCGGGGGGGCCAGAACCGGTTCGGTGACATCATATCGTCACCGCTACCGGCTCGGCTGAACTGAGCCAAACCAGGAGGAACCCACCACTGGTGGCTGTACAGTCCCCTCTTAAAAACCTCCAGTGATGAAGCACCCAAAACTTCTGAAGGCAAGCTGTTCCACTGGATAATTGTCCTCACTGTTAGGAAGTTTCTACTTAATTCCAGGTTACTTCTCTCCTTGATTAGTTTCTATCCATTGCTTTTTGGAAACTAATTTCAAGACATTTGAAGAAAGATATTTAAAGAAAGAAAGATATTTGAAGAAAGGAATTTTCGCTGTCCTTTAGCAATTGTTATAACACATGAAAGATGTCTTATGTATCTGTATTCCAACAGGAAGGAATAGGCAGTGACTACAAGTAGTTCTTGACTTACAACAGGTCACCTAACGACCATTTGAAATTAAAAGGAACCCCCACCACCAGGGCAACTTAGGACCTGGATTCAAAGCTCTAATGGCTGGCCTGCGGTCACATGATCACCTTTTGGGCGCTCAGCAACCAGCCCTCATTTTGCTGCATCCCATTGTCATATGATTGCAAATTCTGAGATTTTTGGCTAGAAAGCTGGGCTTACTTCTAATTTCCAGCAAAAAAACACCCATTGCAGACAATGGATTTGCTTAATGACCACCACAAAAAAGGTCATAAAACTGGGTGCAGTCATATGGTGACCTTCTTAATGACTGCCATGATTTATGTTCATAATTCTGGATTTAATTATGGTCATACGTCGAGAACTAGCCGTACTAGGCTACAGTTGGCCACAACTGTTTAGTGTTGCCATGGTACTTTAGGAAACTTAACATATGTTTTTAGCATTGCTTGTTTTTCACTGATTGCAAGACAGTTTTGAGTTTGGCTCAAGATCAATATCAGTTACATATTCCCCACCATCACTACACCTCCTCAAAAGTAACTGCAATACAAGAAAAATTGTGGAGGGGATGGAGAGTGAGCCCTAAAAAATGTCTTTCAATGACATTTGTGCCGATTTGTTTCTTCTGAAATCTTCACAAGCAGAACTCAGAATCTCAGAATTTCTCTTGCTACCATGAACTTAGGTTCAAACAGAGGTGTTTGTTTTTTTGTTTTTTTACCAAGAATGACTTGCGATAAGCACATAGACAGAAATTCTTAGAACAAACTGGCTTACTTTGGAAATATTTTACTTTCATAAAGTACTAACTGCCTGTGAAGAGTTCTGGGCTATAAATGATTAAATGAGAGAAAAGGAAATTGCAAAGAATTACAAAAAAATACAAAACTATAGATGGTAATGGAGACTACATTTGTTTAAACACTATGTTTATTAATATTGATCTTTCTCTACTGGTTTATTTTAGGAAAACCGGCACTACTTTTTTTTTAAAAAAAAGTATGCCATCTTCACTTTTTCTGAATAATTTTGGTTTAATATTTAACATTATAATTATTCATGCTAAAACATATTTATGAAACTTAAACAGGAAATGCGATTATGCTGAAATGTAGACCTCTGGGATAAAACTATTATATTCTATGTGCCAGTATTGGATGCTACCTTGCTAATATTATTCAACAACTATTTTGGAGGCAAAAAAATTATATTGAATTCTTTTGGATATTGTTGTCTATAAATCTAATAATATGCTTAATAGCTCCTTTTGAGGAGCACAAAAAAGCCAGATCTCTTCTAGGGAGATGAAGCTTATTTGGGGGCTATTTATGACCCAGATTTGAAGTTTCAACAATGGCTTCACTGCATTCATGTTACGAAATTTCAGGCACTCGGCAACTTGGAGTGTCCTGCAGTCACATGACTATGTTTTACGAGTTTGGCCAAAATCGGCATTTACTTCTAGTTTTTGGCAAAACTGTGCTCACCAAATCATTGGTTCACTTGACAATCATGGTGTTTGCTTAATGACCATGGCATTCGCTTTATGACCATGTTCACTTAACAACTATTACAAAAAAGGTCACAAAATCATGTTTTATCATAAATGGGCAGGCTCCATTACAGTCATAAGTCGAGGACTACCTGTAAAGAATCAAATCCAAAGAAGGAGATCGCATGGTGATCGCGTGCGAAGCGCATGAACAAAGAGGCGATCGCGATGCGCAAAGCGCATGCACAAAGAGAACCGGTAGTAAAGCCGGTTAGAACCCACCACAGGTATACTCCTTCCATCCTTGGCTTTTTAAATCAGTGACCATCTTTCCATTATCATTCTTTAGCATATCAGTTCAAGGTTGCAAGATATGAGCTCTTTTAGAAGACTTTCCTAGTTTTTCTGTGAATGCTGCCAATTTCAGTGTCTTTACAGATGTTGTTAGATAACTGCTTCTCATCTAACAGCTGTCTGAAATTCTTTAAGTTCCTTCCTGAAACCTTTGTCATTCTTGGCTTTGATTTCTCTTTTCTTCTTGGCAGTTTTTACCATTTGTTCTGACATCCAATTTGCTATCTTTTGTATCTAGGTTTTTGGCAATCCCTTTTCATCCTCAACAATTTATTTGATTTCATTCCAGTTTCTGTCCTATCACTGAGGTTCAGGACTTCAGAGAGATTCTGGAAGTCCTCTCTAAAATTATTAAGGTATATGTTCAAAATGTTATCGTGGGAAATGTTCGGCATTCTTTTGCTTTAGTTTGTCTAGAGCAGGGGTGTCAAACTCAAGATCCGGAGGCCGGATCCGGCACTAGGGTACTTAAATCTGGCCCATGGGGCCGCCCTGGGAAAAGCAAAGGACTGGCCCGTGGTGCTTCTGCCAGTGAAAACAGAGCTCGGGAGGGCCATGCGCGGCCCTCCCGAGCTCCTTTTCACTGGCAGAGGGTTGCAGGAGGCCATGGAAGCCGAAAATGGAGTTTGGGAGCCTGTTTTCACTGGCAGAGCACTTGGGCCACCACAGGCACCTCCGATGCAAGTGACATCGAGCTGGCCACACCCACCGTGGCCCCCGAGGTCAAACACAACCCTGATTTGGCCTCAATGAAATCGAGTTTGACACCCCTGATCTAGAGCATGCACGTGAATAGTTCGTAATCTATTTCAGAGTCAAAGTTCAGGTTTAAAATGTACTGTTTTATGATCCTTGTTTGTTGATTATGTGACATCAACTCAACGTTAACTCTTAGTGACCACATAAATATCCTCCATGATGATCTGTCCTAATCTGATCTTCTAAAGGCACATCCATTGCCAATCTGAGTCCATCCAGCAGCTTGTTTCGCAGCCTCTTCGTTTTCTTCCCCCTCCTCATTGAATAAGACCTTAAATATCTAATTTAATTACTAATCCTCTTTCATCTTGATTCATTATTTGTGCAAACTGATGTGTACATTCGTTATTGAATATTTGATCGAAGCTTAGTGCAGTTAATTCAAATGCCATTACTTGAATTACTCCTATATTCCTTGGCTTATTTTATTGTTTGATATCTTCTAATCTGTGACTAGATGTTGTCTAAGGAGGAACTTGTAAAACAAACAATGTCTTTGTCATATTTGAATATTGTACTCTTTAAACATTGGCAACAGTCAATGCAAAAATAGATCACAACCAACCGAATAATAATGTGCCATCATCAGGTATTGACTCTTTAGTGACCAAGTAGATAAATTCTAAATTACAACCAAAGGACAATAAATAATCAAGACCTCAAAGGTATATCAAACATACCATAAACTTAAAAAGTCCAAAAGACAAACCCAGATTTATGAGGGAAAGGCTAGATTATGAAAATACGTTTTTACATCCTTCTTGAAGCAAACCAGAGAGGCAGTTATGCTAAGGAAATTTCACAATGCAGACATTGCTACTGAAAATATCCAACTGAGTTGCAGCCAGGCTTCCGAAATAAAAACTATGAGTTGCAGAAGGCGGGATATTCTAAATGAAGATCAACATTTTTTAATTCTATCCCAGAAATGCTCCTCCATGCTACCTTTTCTCATATTTATACCTTTGTGGAGCAAGGGGGGAACAATTCAAAATCTCAGTCAAAGCTGCTTGAGAAAAACATTGCAAGCACAAAGCCAAGTTATTCCTTACTCATGTCGCTATTTCTATATTAAATCTGTCTCCTCTGAACACTTATGAGGCAAAGACAGGCTTTGCAACTCCTGTTTGTTTAAATAATATTATCTCCTAAGGAGGCAGGAATCATGGCATCTACTTCAAAATTAAAGCACAAGTGTGGCATATTTAAAATTATATCCATGACCCAGTGGTGGGTTTCAAAAATTTTTACTAGCACTTCTGTGGGTGTGGCTTGGTGGGCATGGCAGGGAAAGGATACTGTAAAATCTCCAATCCCACCCCAATCCAGGGGAAGGTTACTACAAAATCCCCATTTCCTCCCTATGAGCTGGGACTTGGGAGGCAGAGAATAGATGGGGGTGGGGCCAGTCAGAATTTTTACTACCGATCCTCCAAACTACTCAAAGTTTCCACTACCGGTTCTCCAGAACTGGTCAGAACCTGCTGAAACCCACCTCTGCCATGACCCCTTATTTTATGCACACCTATGAAACTTTTTGTCAGGATAAGTAGGAAGAGGTTTGAATTCTCTTTAAGGCAAGATTTAATCGCTTAAGACTTTTCCTCACAGAGACTGTTTTTCTCTTACTTCTCAAGAAGTTGTAGTTTTTAAAGCATGAATAATGAAGTTTTTCTGCCTTTCTTTTTCCACATATCCACAAATTAATTCTTTCCTGAGTCTGTATGAAGTGGAATTTAAAGATTAATTTAGAACTCAGAAGAAAATTATCCCATGGTACTTGATAAAATAATCCAAATTATGTAATGAATGCATTGAAAAGCAGCTCATCACCTATGGTTTGGAACAAAAGTCATGTAATGATATACAAAAGGTCAGTCCTCTTCACTCATAGTTCTTTGAAAACGGTGTAAATCATTGAAGTGGTATCTATTCACTTCGCAAGCTATATAATGCCATTTTTCCGTCCATGTGCTATTTTCAAATTAGCCTCATTTAAGTAATATTTAAAGTTTGTTCACCTCCATGCAAACATCTAAACGTTGGAGAATGTATATCTCATCCCATGTATTACTATTGATTTTTTCTCTTTTGTCTCAAGGGCCTTTGCTTTCTGTTTCAAAGTCTATGCGAAAAGCAGAAGATAATATGCTGCTAAGCACATTCAGCCTTGGAAAGATAACACAGAAAGGTGACAAAGCTGGAAAGTCTCTGCCTGCATCTTCTTTTGAGCATTATAAAATGGAGGACAGCAGTTTTCTGGATGAAGACCGTAATCCACATTTCTCAGTGAGTTTTCTCTGTTTAACTATCATGTAACACAAATTAGCATGATGGGCTATAAATTTGTAACAAAACATTGAAATATGCCAATATATAGAGCCATGGTGGCACATTGGTTAGAATGCAGTATTGCAGGCTAACTCTACCGATTGCCAGCAGTTCAATCCTGACCGGCTCAAGGTTAACTCAGACTTCCATCCTTCTGAGGTCGGTAAAATGAGGACCCAAATTATTGGGGACAATATGCTGGCTCTGTAAACTGCTTAGAGATGGCTGCAAAGCACTACGAGGCAGTATATAGGTCTAAGTGCTATTCCTATATAATTAAAGTATGAAATGTGATTTGAAATGGCTATCATCCTAAAATGAATTGAACAGAATGCTGTGTTTTGAGTTATATTTGAAAATGTTAATATTGTGTTTTCAATCTTAAGAGCTTAAATGAAATACATACCTTTCAGCTTTAGTTTAAAACAATTCCTAATGTTGCTCTTACTAACTTCATTAATACTTAAATTTACAAAGAAAAAAACATTTAAGGGGACCTTGGCATCATTACATTTAATTAAACAAATCAATGTTATTTAGCATTAGCATCCCTTGGATATGTATTAAGATGTCTTGCCTTGAAAAACCTCTTGATTTTAAGCTAAATACTAAACTTTAAGATACCTTATGCTGCAATCAGAAGATAACTCTTTTCTGAAAATGGCTCATTAGTTGGTTAAGGATATTTTTATTTTGGAAATTTTGCATTATTTTCATGTCTACTTTTTCTTTGGAGTGCAGAATATAGGTTATAAACATCATGTTATAAACTACGGCCAGCCACAGAGTTTAAGTGTTAACAAGCTTCCTTATTTTGAATTGGAGGGACCTATGACATTTCCATCAAATGCTGCGGTTGAAAATATTGAATCAATACAAGAACGACGTGAGACAGGAAGTGATGAAAACTCAGCTAACTTGCCTATTGGAAGAAGAGATTTTGATAGTAAGTTATATTTTGATGTTATTGCAAAAAAGTAATATCACCTTAATTATTGTTTTTTTTAATTTGATTTATTTGCTGCCCTTCTCCAGACACTCAGGGTGGCTTACAATGCGTTAAGCAATAGCCTCCATACTTCTGTATATTTATACAAAGTCAGCTTATTGCCCCCACAATCTGGGTCCTCATTTCACCTACCTTAGAAAGGATGGAAGGCTGAGTCAACCTTGAGCCTGATAAGATTAGAACTTGCAGTAATTGCAGGCAGCTGAATGTTAATCAGTGCCTTAGTCTACTGCGCCACTCAGGCCCGAATTTGCTGAAATAGTACCATGTTGAAATGAATAACTATGGCCACTAGTGATAAGCGGATGCAATCTATGTAGAGCTCCAGGCAAATTCTCAAATTTCTCAGCTGGTTATACTTCCTGATGTATGTGATTAGCTGATCTGCAGTGCAAGTAGTTCTTGGCTTACAATTCATTTAGTGACCTTTCAAAGTTACAACGGCACTAAAAATATTACTTATGACCGTTTTTCAGAGTTACGAGCAGAGTTGTAGCATCCCCATGATTGTGTGATCAAAATTCAGATGCTGAGCAACTGGTTCATATTTATGGCCATTGCTATATTCCAAAGTCACGCGATCACCTTTTCAGACCTTCTGACACGCAAAGCCAGTGGGGAAGCCAGATTCACTTAACAATCGGGTTACTAACTTATCAACTGCAGGAATTCACTGCAGTTAATTCGTAGCAAGAAAAGTCGTAAAATGGGACAAAACTCACCAAATGTCTCCCTTAACAACAGAAATTTTGGGCTCAATTGTGGTCATAAGTCGAGGACTACCTGTACTCCCAACTTTCACTTGCACATTGCAGTGGAGGCTCAAGAAGAGCCACATAGCTAGCCCTCCAGTTTTGCTTTTCACCTGCCTAACTTCTGTGGCACATGTTGCCCACCATTTCCGTTTGAGCGATTGTCCATAAACTACAACAGCAGTTGAAGCCCACTTTAATTTGTCAGCAATCCTCATGCCGCTGGGCCAGTTGTGAAAGTTGCAAGGAGCATCCAGCCAGAGAGAAAGAGAACTGGCAAACTGATGCCTCCAAGGTAGTTCTATTGTCCAGATGCCTAAATATAAGAGTTTTCCTAACTTGGCTTAGCAGGAGGGACTTCTCCCCCTTTCCCGTGAACTGCCTTTTTTCATCATCTTTTTCAACGCATTCACACAAAAGGTAGTCAAGTTTCTCTACCAAACTCCTGAAGACTTGGAGTGCCTTAGAAACCAGCCAATTTTTTAGCTCAAGCCTATTCAATTGCATCTCTGTGTATGTACACAGGTAAAACTATACTGAGCTGCTGCTACCTTTTTATTATCCAAGGACAAATGTAGCACTCAATCATCAGAATATGCTTCTCTGAAAAAAGAAAGGTTTATTTGTTTTTCTCAGTCTTTAAAAATTGTAGATTTCACTCAGTCTTTTAAAGAGTGACTGGTTAAATGTAAGATATAAAAGATAACATGTGTTCTAAATATTTATTAGAAAAAATGAGTTAAAATTTCTAATGAGTTAAAATTTACAACATGCGACTACAGAAGACCATGTAGTTAAACTTGTTTATAAAAATACGTACTTGACGGTCAAAACCACAAAATTTTGGTGTGTTTTCTTTAGTGCTCAGATGTATGCTGGGAAGAGTGTATCGACCTTGTTGGCAAGCCTAAAATGACCCTGAAGTGCATCACTTGGAAGAGACAAGCCCTTTCCTTGATAAGTCACTAAAATTGTAATTGTGATTAATATATTGCTATGTGTTTGTAAAAACTCTAAATATTTCTATGTCAGAATGCCACATGTTGAAACAAGTGTAAAGTTACAGTGCATTATTAAACTGAGAATTCTGCATAAAACTTGATTTACTTTTGCAAGTATTGTATATATAAAACTTTTGCATAATCATGATTGCAATGGGAATCTTAATATAGCCAGTTTTTTGCCTTTTCAAACCACTAACATTTACAACCTAAAGAACTGAGTCAGTTTCGCTTGCCCAGTAATAAGCTTATTTTTGGGTATAGCCTTTTTGGATTTTCTGGTTTCTTTTAGTTTGCTGTCCAAACTATTTTGGCATTTCACTGCAGTCTTTGGTTTTTTATGGTATATATGCTGTGCGGTTTCATTTTCATTAGTGACTATGACATTTTCATTAGTTCTGTCTACCAGCTTCCTCTTTGGGTTCTTCTTCTCTGACTGGCAATTTAATTTTCCTATTTCTTTTCTTGTCCTTCCATTCTGACAAACACTTCCAGAACCAGTTCCGAGTGTAGTATTTTCAAGTGATGAAGTCAGGTTTTCTGATGGTTAAGAAAACAAAACATTTCATAAGGGAAAAAGAATACACTATTTTTAAAATTTGCTTTTGCTGTATACTAGCTACCACTGGTAATTTTCAAAAGAAAAAGTTCTTGTAAATTGAATTAACTAAGTCTAATTAATAGAGATAATTGGTTGAAAACAACATTATACAATCTGAGCCATCATCCTTGACATAAAAAATACTTCAGCAACCACTTCAGAAAATAAACACAGATAGAAACAAGAGTACAAGAAACCAATCATTTTAAAAGCATGTGCAAATTATTGGAAAATATGAATAGGATTTTGATGCAGTGTCCAATCACCGAAAGGTCTTATGTTTTACTGTTGAGGACTCCCAAATGTACTTTATCAGCCATTTTGCTGGACAAATACAAAAAGTCAATCTCATAATGACGCAGGTGGCAGCAGATATTAATTTGGGAGAAAACAACAGCAAAGAGTCTTGGAAATGTTCAAGATAAATGAACCGATAACTGCACAAGCTTTTATGATCATGGGAACTGTTACAGTGTATCGGTGTTCACTAAGTTCACATCCCAGATATTTTGTGCAGCACTTTCAATGAGGTTTCAGTCATTTACCTCTAAAACCAAACACAGAAAATGACCTAAATACAACAACAAGCAACGTTATTTTCAAGTCTTAACTCCATCACCCTGGAGTTCCTCAACTCTACCTTGATGACTAGATCATGAAGAACGATTCACTAGAAATACTACGTCCTATCTCTTTGCTCCTACATCAGTTATATGACCTCAAAACTGATATTAGATTATGAGTTAGCATAATGGCCAAAAACATATCCAGCCCTCCAATCTAGGTTGATACAGAATGTAATCAGATCAAGTTCACCTGGTCCATCTATGTAAGAAGCTGTAATAACCCCACTGGCTTTCTCATTGTGGATGAAGACTTATTATGGCCCAACTTAATATTGAAATGCACCACTACAAGACTAGAAGGCAGATTGGTCAAATGGCCTTAGTCTTGAAAAATGAAGAGGAACCAAAACACAAAATAACTTAGAAGCACCTAACCAACGTTCTTCTTAACTGACCATAGTCTCTCCTGCAATGACATACTTCCACCTATCCTACATTACCTCTCATTCTCTCTTTCTACTCTTGCCAAGGCCACATTGTGCTATCATCTACTGCCAATAATTAGCTCTTGAATGACAACCAACGAACGAGCAAGTAACACTTCAGCAGCAATTAAAACAAAATGATCTGCCTGGCATGTCCTCAGCTTTGTGGTTTTGCCCTTTGGTGATCTCACCAACTATATCCTTGTCATTCCTGGAGAGTAAATCCTTTTCTGCCCTACAATTGTTGAAGGTCAAAGAAAATGCCAGTGTCCCCAGAACTCTCTAGAAGTAGCAGCAAGGTCTCTGTGATGTATCCAGTAGGTAGAATGTAACAAACCAAAAACCTCAAACTGCTCTGACAAGCAAAAAATCTTTTTCACAAAGATGGCATATTTTGTGTTGCAAAATGGTAATAAAAATCTAAATTTTAGAATTATGGGTGATTTCAAGACAATATTACCATTGTAAAGAAAGTATGGGAAATGACCAGGCTGAGCCCGAGAGAGGGGTCAAACACATCATCAGTCTTAAGTCCCTTCCCACAAGAGGCCAGTCCGCTTTGAATTCCATTAACTCTTATCTACAGCCTCTTTGCTTTGACATTAGTAGTTCAGGTTCTTGTAGAGATCATAAGCTTGCAATAAATCTTTATACTCATTTGAACTGCCTGGACTTCCTGATTTTCCCATGTTTGACATTAAGTTACGATAACGGAAGGAAAGACGGCTTACAGTTTTGGGAAAGCAGGGCTTTTTAAATAAATGCAACAAAATAAATAAAATAATTATATAAGTGTATGCTGACTACAAAGAGCTAATAGATTCAGAGACAACATAACACTGAACTGTAGAGAAACACTTGGCAGGGAAAGGTTGTTTCCATCATACCTTGCTTTGGGCTTCCTTTGGCATCTAACTAGCCATTGCAGGTGCCAAGATATGTCAAGCGAACCACTTCTACATTTGTATAGCAATTATTTCATTTATTTGAGGGCCGTTCAATTAGCTGAAAGCATATACATTCAACCTGGTCAATAAATGAGGGGGCAGAGAAGTAGAGAGATATTGCTGACTGAATTTACCTGAAGTTGATCTGTCTTCAATATGAGAATCTGCTGTTTTTTGGAGTGCTGGATATATATTTATTAGGACTGGAGATAAACTGAAGGGTTGAGTCTTTGGCTTGATTATTTGATCATCTTTGTAAGTGCAAGCAAACTGAGATCTAATTAAAGGTTGCTTCAACTAAAAAGGAAGTAGATCAATATGAATTATAATGTATAAGTGATGAAGACAGGATTTGTAACCCACTGTGATAGCAATAGCAAAACCCTGGCATTTCCCCACCCCCCCTTTTTTAGTTCACTTGCTGGAATAACTAATTGTATGCCTAAAATTACTATACAATTGCTTGTATTTCACATGAAAAAATAGCCACATTAAATGTGTCTTAGAAAGCTGCAGCTTTGTTTGATTTTTTGAAAGGACTCTCATAAATTCATTAAAAAGAATCTTTTTTCCACTGTATGAAATACAGTGTTTGTATACATGTATACAAACAAACATAGGCCAGATATAACTATATTCACGTACCGCACTAAGTCAGGGTTTCTATAATCAAGATTTACTGAATGGGCCACACTTGGCACAACATTTATAAAGCACAATGCCTGTATTCACGTAACAAACTAACACAAATCCATATTCACATTATGCAGTACCTTGGTGTGATGCATGAATAAAGTCATAGACAAAGGTCTCTTTCAGAAAACAGCAGGTAGGGCCAAAAAGAAAGGGAGGGTCTAGAGACAGAAGGGACACATTCATGCAAGGTGAACCATCTTCAACTGGTTCTTTGCTGAGCCATTCTTGACTTAATTTAACAGGCAGGGGGATGAAAAAGATTTAAATATATGTAAAAATATTGCAAATTTATTTATATTGTATTTTTTGTTACTGTTGCAATAAATAGATGAAGAATGGGTGTAGCCTCTTAGGCACCAGTAGTTGAAGTAACTAATGTTCACCAAGAGGTTATATTACAGAAGTTAGCAAAAATGGAATCGGAGCATTTCTAAGATGTAATCTTACAGAACCCACTGTTGTAGCAATATGGGAAAGGAAGTTTTCCAGTTGATGTTTATTTCGAAGCTAAAAACAAGGGGGAAGCAGTAAGAGAAAAGTTTCTTGACACACAGAAGCAAGCTCCCCCTGCCCAATTTTCTGGCTTTGTTTTCATAACATCCGCCTGCATTACTTGAGGTGGTGAAGAGATGTAATCAGTGTAAGGGCAAATGCTCGCAAGCTTAGGGGGAAAAGGGACTGACACCAGACTGGTCTGTTCGAATAAAATTCAAAGGTACCAATCACTCCTGCTGAGAAACAAAAGGCTCTCAAGCCATTGCAATGTAAAGGCAGAAGAAAAAAGATGTAGGATTTTATCTTGGGGCTGGCAATATGTAAGTCATGAAGTGCTGGTTTTCTTTCTTAGTAAAGGCTTTTCTAGAATTTACAGAAAAATAAGTACATTTATGTTTAAATCTCTGGCAGCAAGGCTTCTAGTTCAAGCAGAACACTAACAGTAATTATGCTTTAGCATCATTAATGGCCCTCCTGGACAATAGGCTCATTTACACCTAAGGTAGAGGTGATGTATTCCTACCTTTTAAAAACAAACAAACCCAGAAAATAGAACAATAGCATCAACTTGGATCAACCAGGATACATGGCCAGATGAATTAATTCTACTTTATGGTAAGATTATGTTAACGGGAAATCTTGCAAATCTACAAATACATTTTCTCCACCCCCCTCCCAGTTCCCTTTTACACCCAAGAAACTAGGGAGAGTCCCTTCTGAGCTGCATTCCTGCCAACAATCTGGGGCCTCATTTTACCCACCTCGGAAGGATGGAAGGCTGAGTCAACCTTGAGCCTGGTGAGATTTAAACTGCCAAATTTCAGGCAGCCGGCAGTCACCAGAAGTAGCCTGCAGTAGTGCACTCTAACCACTACGCTACCGTGGCTCAATTTTATCTGCCCATTCCCTTGGCTGTGTCTCTTCTCCCTAGATCTGAAGATCAATCCCACGTACCATTACATGTAGTATGCCAGAATGCATAAACAACAAAGTTTAGATTTAAATAAATGCTTCATCTTGGACGGAGGGGCAGGCAAGGGAGGTTCATGTTAATCTACCTTAATTTTTTCACATGCAGCCATTTGAATCCGCTGTCTCAGAGCTTTGGGAGAAGATCCACTGGACTGTGTTGGAGATCTGTATTAATATGTAAACAAAATACAAGCAACTGTGGTAAGCATGAAATATGTTGGTTAGCCTTATATGATATGCATGTATAGATTTAGAATACTTGTTAATACTGTACATGACCACAACCCTCATAAAGCAAAACCAACCAACCAAAGAATTCAGAACCTTTTGTCTGTCTGGTGTTTAATCCATTTTTAAGAAAGCCAATTTATTTAGATAAGGGGTCCCACTATAAAATGAAAGATTCTGTAGATGCTTAACCTCCATATATGTATAGGAACTACTATATCTACTTGTGACAGCTTGATTGGGTCAACTAAAAATTAGAGATCTGGTTATTCTTCCTTTATTTCACTTTTTATGCTGTTCACAATTCAAATATTTCTCCTCTTTTCTGCTATGAATTTGTGTCTTATGGTCATGCCTAAGTTCTATATTCAGAAAGGAAGAATCAATAGCATTATAACTTTGCAGCTAGAATTATCTATTCAGTTCCTAGTAATATAAGACTAATTTTGCTTGGTAATTATTTTTAACATTCTGGTCATGTCCTAAGTACCATATCTCATCCAATTTTCCTTTGTAACAGCCACAACAGAATACTGACTGAGAACAGGATTTTGACAGATAGCATTCCAAAAAGCTGATGTTTCCGATGCAGAATGACCTACCATTCTAAAAGTTACAGACCTCTGGGTTCATGTGTGACCTTAGCTCTCCATGTACTCTCTTCTAGCTCTCTGCAAACTATTAATTCTGACAAATGCAATCTTTCCCCAATTTTTGGCCACTACTAAGCAAAGCAAAAAAAAAAAGTGGGGGGGGGAGGAATGGCGTGATCAAAAAGAGAATGAAAGCCTGCTGAGCAAGGTTTGTGCAACTCTTTCCAACTTCTTAATAGCTGCCTGCTCTGGTCATTGACTGAGAGGGAAAAAAGAGGGGAGAGGTTGGAACTGAAATGGCAACATTCCAAAAGGATCCCGATTTCCTTCTCACTCTCTGGGGAAGTGCAGTGGAGAAATGTTCAAGATTTTCATACCATTACCTCCAAATTTGAGCCCATATGGTTCAGTTTTCAGGAAGTTATCATATTAGACATAAATCCAAACCTTCTTATATAATTCTTTCAAACATTCCACTAGGCTGGATAGAATAAACAAGGTAAGGAGCCAGAACATAGCTTCTAGGATTTTTTTTAACCAACCACTTTATCAACAATAGTCACAGAAGACATCTATATTTTCAGTAATACGTTGCATCTGTTTGTGCATGTTTCTGCTCTCCAACTGTCTTGTGTCTGGGTTTTATGCACACTAGGAAACACAAAGTGGGCAGCATATACAGATAGTTCTTGACCTAAGTCTGGTAGTTTAGCAACTATTTGAAGTTACAACAGACTTGAAAAAGATACTAACAATCTAGTTAAGAATTTCTGATGATCCTCCTCTCCCACAGTCACATGATCGCATTTTGGATGATTGGCAACTAGTCCACTTTTATCACCATTTGCAGAAACGTAACTGCGTTTTACAGTTTTCCAGCAAAAATGCCCCAATGAGTTTGCTCAACAATGGCGGCATTCACTTTGACTGTCGTGTTCAGCTAACAATCGCTATAAAAAGGATTGTAAAATCAGGTGTGGTTACGTGATGACCTGCTTAATGACCATCAAGACTTATAACCGCAATTGCAGGTTGAATTATGATTGTAAGTTGAGGACTATCTGTACTCCGCTCAGGGTCATGTGACTGGGAAAAATGGGGAGGGGGTTTAGAATGAAGCAATTACCAATATTCCAAGCCCCTTGTTAGTTGTCTCTTTCATAGAGATGAGTTGGGGATTATTTTCAGGAAACTTTTTCAATAGATCTGGCCCTTTTTGAAGCTCAATATTTCTTTTGCTGGCTTTTCCTCAGACACCAAAATTTGGGGGTCAATTTTTGGAGAGTTATCCCACTGATGGACAGACAGAACATGTAGCATCACACATTCTACATAACTTCTTCTAATATTCTAAAGGGTTGGGAAAAAAATAAATGGTAGAAAGAGACATTGAAAAAGTGGAGTTATTCACTTTTGGTTCTGGCTTTTATCAGCATTAGCATTATTATTTTTTATCCAGATATAGTTATATATATATAGTTTCCTAGATATTTTCTGCAAAAGAAAATAGTTTTCTTCACAAAACAAAGATTGAATCTGCCTCCACATCACTTGACAACTTACTTGAACAGTAACATGGTAGAAGGAAATCCAAATTCTTCACATCCAAATAACAAGAGAGCTTTGTTGCTGAAAGGAGGATGACTAGCTGCTTCATCTAAAACAGCCAATAAGGACTTCACAGTATCTCTGCCACAGTAAACAGTGTCATGGTTTATAGAATGTTGTTTTGGCTAAAAATTAAAATAACTTTATTAGCTGTACTATATGATAAATTTATTAGCTACATTAGACCACACTGAAGGAATTTGATCACAGAATTCATATTAATTACTTCCAATCCAAGCTTTGTAATCACATTCACATGATACAATTTTTATCTTAAACCCTGAATTGAAATATCTGAAATATTATTCATATCTATTTTGGGTTTTTTTTAAAACATAGTAGGCACATTTCTGTAGAAAACTATCTAATGCGGATTCATCAAATAAAACTTCCTCATGATAGAAATCTCCATTAATCAACTGGCTCTGTATACCTCAAAGCAAGGTGCATACAAACAGGGTATAAGAAACAGTAAGGTGCACAGGCTGATGTTTGTACAAGCAAAGAGGCAAAAAACTGACACGAGATTCAAGCAAGGCAATAACATTTTCCCTAGGAAGTTAGCCAATCCTGTCAAGAAGAAATCAGCAGATAAATCACTTCACACAAGATAGGGAAGTCAAAATAAAAATAACCACTGCCAAAATATACTCGGGAGGGTGGGGAGCAAAAGAAGAACTTCCTAAAGATTAAACTAATTATCAGCACTATATTAGAGGAGAAAGCTTTTTCTTCTTGTAGAAAATATTTGCCCATTTAAAATAAGAACGTTTTTAAAACACATTACCATTTCCAAGGTCGTTCAAAGCAACTTTTTCTTCAAGTAATGTACAAGAAATAATCAGGGCATTTAGAAAAAAAAATCTCTGTTATATCAAGCAGTTTAGAACAAAAGGAGGCCCCTTACTCGGGCTGGACTGATTCCAGTAGCGCTGGCTGCCACAGCCTCATGCTGAAAATTGATAATACTTTTAATCCTCAAATCCAAATCTTGTACAACTTCCTCTGCTGCTTGACAGAAAGGATCCCCGCTGTTTAGGCCTTTTATCAACTGCATCTTGATTGTTGATAGGATTCGGCCCCCTGCATGGCTGAAAAACAGACCTAGGGGTCATTTTCATATTCATTTTGGCACTATCTTAAGATATTTAGTAATTTGAAAAAGAGAATATTCACAGTTAATCAAAATTGCTCAGCAAACAGCTTTGATCTGTTAAATGGCACAGCATCTTGCAGTGAGATCTTGCCTTTTAATGAAATAATTTGGTATTATGAATTGGGAGATTACAGAAGGAAGAAGTAAGGACAATAGACTCATACCTTGTTAACGCATTGTTTAAGTAGCAAGGAAAATAGCCTGTTAAAGGTTTTAATTACATTATCATAGATTAGCTCACATTATCCAAATCCTCCTTAACCGCTAAGATTTTGAAATCCTCTGCCTTGCTACATACCTATTTGTTTCCCATCTACTTAGGAGCATATTAACTTATGAATAGTGTTTTCATAAAGACTGATAAACAGCGTTTAGAATTTCAAGCACCTGGAAAGACAAAGTTTTCTACCTAATTACTTTCATAACATCAAATGCACTCTCCTAGAGATACATAAGTTTCCAACATTCTAGTGCATACTACCAGAAAACAGAAATCCAGTTGAAGTTACATAAATAGCATATTTGACTTTAAGTTGGAGTAATTAAAGGCGAAGAGATTTCATCTCCTTTCAATATATTTCTTTGAAATTAGATAGTACATATACTGAATAATAAAAAAAAGCCAACTCTCCTCTCCCATTTGTTAAAGGTGACAGGCTTTTGGCTAACGTATAAGAAATTAGATATGTATTCTGAAAGCTTATTTCCACATTCTGAAAAACTTCCTTCCATTAGTCTAAGTCTGATTCAAGTAAGTATAAAGGGAGAAGCCTTCCAAAATGTTAGTATTTTATCCCATTTATGCCTTTTTATATGGTGAAAAAATTTGAACATAAGATATAAAATTGTCCCATTTTCTGAATCCTATGGTAGTTCTTTGGAGAAAACTACCTACGGATTTTTCTCAGGATACGTGGAAGCATCTTATAATATTTATGTTGCCTGTTTCAAGTGAGACTTGTTACAGACCTGGTTTTCAGACTTTCTTTAACTGTATCAAATCTGTGCCCACTGTTCCAAGAACTCTATGACTTCATTCTTGTTTCACTATTTATTGTGTAGAGGATAAGGTAGTATACTTGGTCTCTCCATAGATTTTATAGTTTAATAAGTATGACTATGAAGTCCTTAGGAATAAAGAATGAAGTCTGAGTTCAACAAACTGATGATGAAAATGGAATTTCCTCCCCAGAACAAATTCATTACCAACTTTTTCAAGAGGGACATCAGTAATTTCGAATGGATGCTTATCACTTTATCATGGGTATGTTTCTCTAGATAAGTCAAAAGCTAAACTAAATACTTCTCTTGGCAATCACAGAAAATATGATTATCAAATTTGCAGATGTCCCAAACATGGGGGATAGCAAACTCCACAGAGATTATAACAAGATTCAGGAGGACCTGAAAGCTAGTAAAATGGGCAAAAATTAGCAAAATAAATTTCAAGAATGACAAATGTAAAGTCCTACAATATGATAGAAAAAATTCAGTAACACGAGTATTTAATTTATGAAGTTTATTTGTTGCCCATCTCATAATCAACGACTATGGGTAGTTTACAGCATAAGTAAGAGTATAGATAAGAGGGACCATATTGGACAGCAATATGTGCCAAAAAGATCTGAGTATCTGGTGAATTATAATCACAAGTGAATATACTACGATGTGATGTAGCTGAAACCAGCTAACCAACCAACCCATTGGTAGACTGCATCAGCAAAAGTACACAGGTATTTTTGACTATTTGTCAGCACCATTCAAACTTACGACAGTTCTGAAAAAAAATCTACAGCATATTTAACCCTATTTATGGCCTTCACAGCATCCATCAGTCACATGATCGTCATTACAATCAGTACTCGTCTTTCAGTGTCTGACATGTGGGGTTTCCCCCCTCTTTACAGAGCAGATTAATTGGAGAGAAAGGGGTTTCAAAAGAATGAGCTGTTTGTTCTTCTAACATAGAGAGCAATGTGACTGTACCAGAGGTGGAAAAAAGGCTAGGCAAATGAGAGATTGACTACAAAAATCTCTTGCTTTTTTTCCCTCTCCACCTGCTTCCTTACAGAGCAGAGGAATTGGAAAGATATTTCAAGAGAGTATTTTAGGGTGTTTTAACAGAGGATGTCTAGCTAAAACCACGGAGATGCTGCAGTAGTGGATTCCTACATTGGAAAAGAAGTTGGATATCCAAATTTGCCTTCCAATTCTTATATTTGATATTCCAAAAAATAAGATAGTTATAAAAATTTTAGATTTTAAAAAATCTGCCTTTTGTGTACACCCAGTACCAACAACATCAGTAAGCATATGGACATCATTCTTGGCATCAGCCAGCTTCTTGATCCATCTGACTTTTTATTTTAAAATATTCATATTTTAAAAATAGGGAGCTAAATTCTAATTCTGCTAAAGGAACTGATACCTGGGTAGGAACCATCTGGCAGGAATAGATCTAGACAGCATGCTGGTTCATCTGTCCTTTGTTAAGTCATTGTGTTCTTTAGGGCTGTTGTTTTGTATATGGAAAAGCCGACCAACTGTCATTTTGCAAGGTCACCTACTATGTGTTCTCCAGTTTCCAAATCATGACAACCAAGCCCAAAAAGGATGAGGAGCCTTAATAGTCAAAGTAGAAGTCTTTTACTGAGCACGCTTTAATGATTAACTATGTTTTTGCACCACATAATCCAGTAAAGCCAAGATTTGACATCCTTGCCTTGAACGAATATGCCTGCTGTGAGCAGTTAATGTCTCAATTCTTATTTAATCTTTCTTCCCACAGTCTTCATTTCCAAGAAAAAAGTTCCCATTCCCCATCAGATATACATAACTTTAGCTGGACCAAAGAAAGGAAAACTTCATTCATTTTTTATATGAAGAAGCCAAAATAAAGTGCTGATCTACTATGTGAGGGATTAGTTTAGGACATCATGCCATGTCTTACTTCATTTTGCATTAAGGTATGCTGTTAACAGGCAATCCTTCTAATACAGAACTACCTATGATTGTTAAATCCTACCAAGCTCAACAGGATTTGCTCCCAAGTAAGTACGCATTATACTGTGGCTGGAGACTGCTTTTATTAAGTGTTGAAATACTTTACCCAGTGTATTAAATGTGCTGCCTGTACATTACATGAATGATTTAATCTGAAAAAAAAAAGATTCCAAGGAGTTAACATTTGGGATTTTTTTCAGTTCTTCCTCTCATCTGTACCATTTTAAGTTAAAATGCAAGTATCAGAAGAAAATGCTCCAAAATGGTATTTATGTTTCTGATCCGACCTTGGATGGGAATGATATATAGGAGCAATTCAATCCAGTTGTTCAGAGTTCCAACCCGTATAGCTATTATCCATCAAAGCAGGAAATAACCAAGTGTGGCATTTCACCACTCAATTCAAAACAGAGGGAAAAAGGAGGGAAGGAAGTTAAAAAAAAAAGACTTATTCCTTCCTGGGAAAGCAGCACCTCTGAAAGTCAGATCAGTTTTTCAATTGCTGGATGCAAAAAAAAACTAAAGCCCCTTCATCCTCATCATAGGACAACTTTCAGAGATAGGAATACATTATTTAATAGAGGTGTGACAAAATTTCCTAAACAAACAAAACAGTTTAATGTTTGGAGTCATTTTTACTTTTTTGCCCTTGTTTGTACCAAGTCTATACAATATTCTTTTTTCTTCATTGAATTAAAATTGACAATTGTATGTTTATTGTACCGTGTTTCGCATGCTGCCGAGTCTTCAGGAGCCAGGGCA
This sequence comes from Ptyas mucosa, assembly GCA_012654045.1. Classification (NCBI taxonomy): domain Eukaryota; kingdom Metazoa; phylum Chordata; class Lepidosauria; order Squamata; family Colubridae; genus Ptyas; species Ptyas mucosa. The sequence continues at coordinate 142,111 of WNWU01013802.1, read as the reverse complement.
GCCGCATGGATCTGGTCCGCTCTATGGTTCCAGGTCCATGCGACTGCCCCGGCTCCCAGAAGACTAGGCAGAAGGCGGCTGGCCCGACTGGCCTCTTCACTTCCAGCCAGGGTTTGAAAGCCACAGAGGAAGCCAGCCTCAGTGCTGGGATGGCGGCAGCGCAGACTCAAGGACCTGGTGCTCACTGGCTTCACCCACATCGTGATCCTGGGATACCGCTCAGTCGGTGAGTGGCGCTCTGCCTGGCCAGAGAGGGGGTATCCCCTGAGTGGGCACCAAGTGGCAAAAGGTGCCAGGTGGCTGCTTTCTTGTGAGCAGAATGGGAGTTTTCAGGTGAGGGGGATGGATGGATGGATGGATGGGAGGCGGGCGAGCGCCAAGAACGCTGGGGGAGCTCCCGATCAGCTCAGTTAATCCACAGGTTGCCATTAAGGATACCAGCTGCCATTAGCTGACCGGGGAAGGGAAGGGCTGCCTTCTGTGCTGCCCATACCCAACCCTTCACTAGACCTTATTTTGGGGGTAGGGTGTATATTTACACCCACCCCAAAAATCAGGCTTGGCCTTATTTTCAGGACATGTCATATTTTCAGGGAAACACAGTAGTCAAAAGTTAAAACAAACAGGGATTCCTGAGAAATTGTACAATGGCCTTGTAGAAGACACAGGATATCACCAAAATAAACCAATCTTCGAAGAATACAAATATTTATTTGCCTCTAACGTACACATTTTATTTATGTATTTGAGAGAAAAATAATAATTTTTCATATGTCAGATTTTCTTTAGCATGAACATTTTCCCCAAGAAAATGTCATAGATCCTTAATGAATTCAATTGCCTTTCAAATATTATGTTGTAGGTGTATATCCCTTTACAGATTATAGATTAACAGAGTTGGAAGGGACCTTGTCCAACCCCCCGCCCAAGCAGGAGACCCTACCATTTCTGACAAATGGCAGTCCAATCTCTTCTTGAAAGTCTCAAGTGATGAAGCTCCCACAACCTCTGAAGGCAAGCTGTTCCACTGGTTAATTGTTCTCACTGTCAGAAAATTTCTCCTTATTTCCAGGTTGAATCTCTCCTTGATCATTTTCCATCCATTATTCCTTGTCTGGCCTACAGGTGCTTTAGAAAATAGTTTGACCCTTCCCTCTCTGTGGCAGCCCCTCAAATATTGGAACACTGCTATCATGTCCTGGTCCTTCTCTTCACTAGACTAGCCATGCCCAGTTCCTGTAACCGTTTTTTAAAACCGTGTTTTAGTCTCCAGTCCCCTAATCATCCTGGTTGCTCTTCTTTGTACTTTTTGTAGAGTCTCAACACCTTTTTGATAATGTGGTGAGCAAAACTGGATGCAGTACTCTAGGTGTGTTACTAAGGCGTGGTATTAGTACCTCACTTGATCTCACTTTATTTGTACAACTCAAGGTGGCCATACTATTAAGGTCATCTCATTCAGGAAAACTGTCCAAAGACAATACAAACAAATACTTCATTCATATTTCAATTTGAATATTTCTTCTTGCAGTATGGTAGTTGTATTGCAATTAAAAGCATGTAATGTGGTACTGTTAGATTTTTATTTGAGACAAGTAAGAAAAAAAAATCCAGGGCTCGGAACATGTACCCTTCTTTCCAGCCACTTTTTGTGGGTACCAATCCCTCTCCTTAACTGCTGCAAAATTTTGAGAAATAATGGAAAGAGCAGAAAAGGTGTGAAAGCCTGTTTTCAAGCAATACAAAACATTAAGTAAGGGTTATGCTGTGGTTTTTTGGCCTACTTTTTGCTTGAACCAGCTCTCCCTGTTCCTCTTGTCCTTCTGATTCACATTTCAGGTATATTCTGTGTGACTCCTACATGACCCCAAGCCTCCACAAAGGAACTGTGCATCCATGAAAAGAATGTTTTTAGAATTACAATCTATCGTTGCTTTATTTCCTTGAAAGAAATTAAAGGATAATTCAGTAGACACAATTTTTACCTGGATTCCAGTTCTACCTGTGCCAAAAGTTCCTGGCAAAATATTTTTTTCCATCTGGAAATGTGTACAATCTTACAGGATGGTTCAAAAATGTTTTTAAAAAACCCAGTAAACTACAATCCTATAAACTGCAGGTGTCTGGCTTGCCTATTTGTAGGCTTCTGACTTATGAAGAGCCCGACAACTTTTTTCCTGCCAAGTAGGTAATCACTCACTAAGTGGACAGCAAGGGAAACTGTTGCTTCTGTACTACACTACTATCATTACAATTGCTGAATGGGGAAGAAGTAGCTTTGCTATTCCTCTTACCTCACTTAGTCCTTTCTATAATTCAAGAGGACTATACATATGACTACTCAAATGTTGCTCAAATGATAACATTATGAGGGATTTAGTCCATTTTACTCTAAACCCACGTATCTCTTTTGAACTTTAAATTAAAAAGCGGTTAACTTTGTTCAAACTACAAAAAAACTAAGTAGTAAATACTATAATACACTGTTGCAATACTATAAATTACACAATATAAAATTATGAGCTTTAGAAAACAAAATTTTAGATGCCAAAAAATTCCATTAAATTCTGTGATAAATTTACTTTTTAAAAAGTATTTTATAAGTAAAAAAGGCAAATATACGTGTTCCAGGATAACGATGCGAAATTGAATTTGGGTCCATCACTGGGACCAGAGATTTACTCTTCCAAGCTTTTTGAAGTGCATCTTCAGGAAATTTCTCTACTGGAATATGTGCTTTGGACTGTTCTATGGTACCTTCCTATTGGCTGATTGGTGTGTTGATGGCTGGTGATTGGCTGTCATTTCCTTGTGTTGCCAAATCCTCAACTCCTAAGTATTTGATATGCTGGTGGTAATTCAGCACTCCTGTTAACTGACAAGAGGCCCATTTCCCAGGCTTCAATCATTTCCCTGGCTATCTTTGTGCCTGCATGGCCAATGATCTTAGTTGCTGCAAAACTAAATGTGTGTCCTTGTTCACAGCAATGTGACGCTACCAATGAGTTCAGGTCTCTTCGTCTGACCTCTCGCTTGTGTTCTTGTTCTTCTTCATGAGTCCAAAAGCTTGGAAGAGTAAATGTCTGGTCCCAGTGACCGACCCAAATTCGATTTTGCATAGTTATTTTAGATATCTTAGATTTTAGATATTTTAGATATAATCCCATAGTTTAATTAACCATTCTTCAAAAGATAGAATCAAAGGTATTTTTCCAATAAAAAGCATATAGAGTCTTTGCAGATAGTAATGAATACAATGCCAGTGCTGTACATTTTGAAGGGGTATCTAAATTGGTGGCATTTAATAAAGATATCTCTGGTTGCAGTTTTCAAAATTTGTTCCATTCTAGAGTGAATCATTTTCCAATGTTTCAGGGTTTTACTGTATTGTCATAACATATGAAAGGAGGATTCTCCCTGCTTGCTACATTTCCAGTAATTTTTTAAGGATTTTAGCTATCAAAATCAGAATGATACACTAACAATCAAGCATCTTATACCATTTCTGATTATTATGTTCAAAGTAAATTTTATAGTGTTCTTCCATTAAAATTTGTACTGTCGCATCAAGTATAACTGAGTTATACTCACTAATAATTTATACATAATAGCAATAGCACTTAGACTTGTATACCACTTCACAGTGCTTTACAACCCCCTCTAAGCGTTTTACAGTCAGCATATTGCCCTCAGTAAGCTGGGTCCTCATTTTACCCACCTCAGAAGGATGGAAGGCTGAGTCAACCTTGAGTCTGGTGAGATTCAAACTGCTGAACAGTTGGCAGCCAGCAGTTAGCAGAAGTAGCCTGCAGTACTGCACTCTAACCATGCACCACCATGGCTCTCTTATAATGCTTAGCATAAGTTAATAATACGAGTTATTAGGCTGTAAAGTTGGACAAATTTCTCAATAAGCTTTCTTTTTACTGTCACGCTGCTTATTTGAAGGCACTGAAACCAATTAAATGTGGCAGAATGCTGCATCCTAAGAGACTTGAGAGCTTTTATCTTTGTCCTACTCTTAATAAAAGCTTGAAATTTTACAAACTATTTCTCCACTAAGCAAATTTATTAGAGGCTTTGTCTTCATAAAAGCAAACATTTAGAACACAGCAGAAGGGGGAAAGCCCAGATTTATTATTCTCCTGTATATCCCAGGCATTCAGTAGTTTATTTAGTCTTGCATAACTTCTAATTTGTGGGTCCAGATACATATGATATGAACAGCCTCTTGAAGACTGAAAGAGTAATTCACTGCTTGTCTGGGCCAAGTAATAGCTTATCTTCAATAAATACGGGAATCGTTCGAAAAAGAGAAGTTTAGTCGTGGTGAGAAATTCATTTTGACAGCTGTGATTATTCTTAACCATGATAGATTTAACTTTTCCCATCTAGAAATATCTGTTGATATATTTTTCCAACTTTGTAAATAATTAATCTTAAATACATCTTTTTTTAAAAAATCCAAAATATTTTATCTTTTTAGTAGGAAAGTTAAAGTCTGTTCTTTGATAGGAACATTGCTTTTCATCCTGTCAAATTCCATACCAAGGCATGGGTTTTTCCACAACCTAAGGATGAACCATTTTGCCATATGCTGTATACCTTCCCAACAATGTTAAAGATCCTCTGGACTGAGTAATTTTGAATATGATATCATCAGCATACAATTTTAATTTATATTCTGGAGTAACTGCACCTCACTAGATCTTACTGTATGAAGTGAGCAGATGCTACAAGATTAGGTTACGGTAACAGTTTTTCCAGTTATTACCATCTTTTTTCTTACATTGGCTCTTGTATCTATAATATTAGAAGCATCACTTTTAATCACCTATTGAATCACAAAATCTCCTTTTATCTTCCATTTATCTGTTCTTACTTCCTGCACAAGGATCATCTATTTTGCCTAACTTCTTTCTACTAAGAATATTACCACTTACTCTACTAAGCTTTTCCCTCAAGGAATTAATTCTTGTTCAGCAATTTTTTCAGAACTTCACTTAATCGGCTTTTTACTGCCACATTACCACTTTTATCTTTTTAACTGTGCTTTATCAGTCTTTATTTTTCAACATTCAAATATTCCAAACTATAAAATTATTAATCCCAACATGAAATATTAACTATAAAACCATCTGATGATAGACTACTGTATGTCGAATCAATAACTACATGTAGGGATAACATTAAGTTTGTAGCTGTTGTAATAATAGCTACTGTACTCTCTGCTTACGCAGACAATTTTAATAAGAACAATAATAAATTATAGGAAAAAAAAACAAAAATAGTTGAAAGAGACTGAAACAATGAAAGCTTGATAGAAATAAAAAAGTAATAATTAAAGTGCTGTTTTCCAGGTGAATTATTTCAATTGCATTAAAAATGACATCATATTGTGAGATTTACCCAGTTTGATAACTACTGTAATTAAGAATCAGATTTGCTTGGTTTTTCAAAAGCTAATGAATAAAGATACATTTTAAGTTTTAAAAAAAATAATAGGTAAGTCTATGTATGAGAAAAGAATTACCTTGGATCCAGATCTTCACCAATAATTTCTTCTAATTTATCAATAAAGTGAATAAACTGAGAAAGCCCTTTCACATGAGTTCTTAAAGGATCAGTTGGTAAAGGAGCATATCCTTTTCCTCCAAGTTCTATGGCACGTATAAATGAAGTTGCCATCTAACAAGAAACACATAATTTAGTTACAGTATGTAAAATGGTAAGAGAAAAGAATAGTTTTTTTTAAAGAAATTCTTTACAAAAAGGCATAAAAACTTTTACTTAATAAAAATACATTTGTTGTATGTTGGAAATTGAAATAATGTTTTCTATATTCTGTATGCAATCATAATATATCAAATTTATGCCCTCTTTTGCTTTTAGGTTCTTTAAGATTTCAATAAGATGTTCTAGTTTTGCTTCTGGATTTTCCTGTGGCTCTGACAACGATGAGCAAAGATCAATGTTTCTAAGACTATATTAAAAACAGTAAACCAGGACGATATGAACACTAGCAATTTCTGACCCATTTTTCCCCCCTGTAACCTGCTGGGAAAAACCAGTGCATATGGAAGATATTTCCTTTCACATGGCAAATCTCAGCATGTATAAGTCTCCAGTTGGGACTACCCACAAGACTGTTGAATATCAGGCTCTGGGAATGAGTACTTTTTAGCCTTGTTTCTTTTACAATTAAAACAATCCAGAGAGTTCTAGTGTATCCCAGCACACATACCCATTTTTTTTCTTCTTTCAATAGCAGCACCCATGCACGTTGTATCAAATTGTTCAGAAATCCCCAGAATTCAAAAAGGGCCTACTGTACAATAGAAATTACTGTTGGAAAATAAAACATTCTACAAAATGTGGCTTGAATAGAGGATGCTCTGTATTACAGCCAAACAGCACAATCATATACAACTCAAAAATAACCACTAATTATGTTATTTTAGACTGTAACTTTATATTATTTTAAAATAATGGTGAAAAGCATGGCATTTCAGCTCATACTCAAAACTTGTAAGCATATTTGGTTATTAACTGATAGTTATATTTTGATCCTGAAATCACATGAGAAATTGAAGCTGGGGTACAATTAAATTCAAAAAATAGCAGGAAAGATTTCTTTTGGAATGTCTGGGATGGGCAAGGAATTACTATTTTAAATCAGCTGATTTTTAATGGTTGCTTTAAAGTTCTTGAGAAACAATGCTTTAAGTCAATACCTTTAATATATACTTGGCCAAATGAGTAACAAAACCACATATTAATTAAAGAACAAGGATTTTTGGTTTAGCAGTCACCAAGATACCTGCATCTTAGCTTCTTCAAGAGATGCAGCCACCAAATTGGAAACCTGCAGTACAATTTTATAAGCTACTAGTATGAGTTATATATATTTGAATTGTGAAATGAAGAATTGCAATATCCACCTTTGAAGGAATAATGGGTCCACATGTTACAATATACAGCATAGTTCCTGTCATTTAAAAATGAAACTAATTCATTGGAAAACATTATTACATTTTTATTGGACACCTCAAAGGAATATTTAAAAAGGATTAGACATTAAATTTCTTACACTGGAGAGAGAAGAAATTTGAAGATTCTTTAACTCACATTATTTGATTTCTATTTGGTTATAGATATGGTAGCTTCAAACCACTACATATGTTAATATAATTTAAGAAAGAAATGTTATAATTAGGTATCTCAATGCAATGTTGAATTATATCCCTAAAACATGTCTCATTTATAGCTTTGGTTCATTTAGTCTTGAATGCACCAAACACGGTAATTTCATGTCACTTTAAAGAAAAACAAGAGAGCTGTTTGGTGTCGTGGTTTAAAGACATCAGGCTAGAAATGGGGGAATGAATGATTTGTAGCAGGGGTGAAATGCTCCCCGTTCGGGTAATCCGGTAGCGATTGTGGCAGATGGTTCGGAGAACCGGTAGCGATGGCGGGACGAGGCTCCACCCACCCGCCCGGGTGTTGTTACTTCCTGGTTTTAACCAGGAAGTAATGTGTTTTTTACCTTCTGCGCATGTGCAGAAGGTTTTGCACATGTGCAGAGGGTCTGCACGTGCACTTCCGAACCAGTAAGGAAGGCAAGTAGATTTCACTCCGATTTGTAGTCCTGCTTAGAACCAAACCAGCTGGGCCATTCACTTTTTCTCCCAGGAAGCAGGCAATGGCCAACCATTTCCAAAATTCATGCCAAGAAAAATGCAGGAACTTGTCCAGGCAGTTGCCAACAATCAACACAGATTTGAAGGGACAGAACACTTGCACAGTATAAATATATCTATTTTTTTTAAAACTCTGTGTTCCAAAAATAAGATGACACAGTAAGCTATTAAATGGATTGGATTTAATTAGACGCTCAAGGATTGAACTAACTACATAGTAAATTATAGTTATTATATATAATTACATAATTTTGTTAATTAATTTTTTGTTATATGTTTTTATTTCAATCACTATCCAGTAATGTAGTATTTTCTTCATACTATCATCAATAATATTTTGTTGGCAATGTAAATATTAATAGAGATAATACTATGAATAATACTATCAATTGTTGACTAAAGTAATCTTTATATCTGCCTAAAATAATACTCTCTGTACATTTGCTTAATATAGAAAAAGAATCCCAAGTTAACTTTTGAGTGGAGGAATCAACTATCTAAGACTATTTTGTTACATCTCTTCAATGTCATCCCAAAGCAAAGCAATCTCTCATACATACCGGAAATATAGACATTTGTTTCTTCTGGGCAGCATGCTTTAGGTCAGTAAAAGCCTCTCTTCCAAGTCCTCTATCAGGAATGTTTAAAATGTGAGCAAAAGCCAAATCGTTTTTGGAATTAACCAGTAAAGTTAAATATGCAAACAAAGTTTTCTTCACCATCAATGGCAGCTATAATTAAAACACAATCCTATCATTTTTCTTCTAGATTGCTTCAAAAAAAAAATCATGTAGCAATGTATTAGGAAACTTTCTTAATAAAGTAAAATACGATCCATATATTTTTCAAATCACTGACACTATTTTGAAAAAAATGTATTTATATATTTGTTTATATTTCAAATTTGTTAACTGCTCATCTTCCTCGGAGAAGCTCTCTGGGCAGAGCACAATATAATCAGTAAAATTAAACATTAAAATCAGAATAATTTAAGATTAAGGTTAAAAATTTTAAAATTATAAAACATTATAAAATTTTTATAGAAGAATTCCAAAATGGGGGATTAGCAGTTGATGATATAGGCAGGGTGGGTCTCATGGGGCCAGCCCGCCCCACAATTGTGTGGGCCCCTGTGTCTCCCACTCCCCCACAAGGCTTCACAGCCAAGTTTTTAGGTAAGAATTAGCATAAATAAGCATGCACTGACCACAATTTTATATTATTCATATAATTTTTTTTACCTTTATCAATCTGGCATTTAGAATATTTGTATGGATCAATAGATAATGGATACTATTTCTTTGCTAAATTGTTACTGATTCAAATGCCAGTAGATGTTCTGAAAACACTCCATTTTATTTCTGAACAGACTTTTAAAAACCATGTAATACAGAGTTTAAAGCAGGACCCCAAACAAGACTTGGGAGGTTCAACAAGTCAAAAGAATAGGGCTTTGACAGTAACCATTAAAACGGGAAAAATAGCTAGCATAATAATTAGCAAATAAAATATTTATTATGGTCATAGAACAGTATAATATAATTATCTTTCATAAGAAATTTTATGGAAACATAGGAAATAAAATAGAAGACACGTCTTACCTCTTCCTTATCGTGGTTTATTTTTCTCTTTGGTGTGGAGACTGTGGAATTAGTAGAATTGTTCTCGGTTGTTAAATCTGCTGTTCCAGCAATAAATTCTAACAATTGTACCTTTGGCAAAGAAGAGATTTCAGAATTATAGGTAGCTTGATAGTCACTTTTTAAAGGGAAGCAACTTAGAAAACTTCACTTTCACATTTTTTAAAATAGTGATAGGTGAATGTTTCTTTTAAAATGTTGTCCATTTATACATATAAAACGAGAAAGGAATGCACTGTGCTTTGAGAAGGTTCTTGAAATTTACATAGCAGAACCAATGAACCCAATATGGATAAGACTAGAATAGACTTTGCCTTTCCTCCTACATCGAGATAAAGTAACAGAATTTAAGAAGAAAGATTGTAACATTTATATATTACTCTGTGGATGTTAAAACATATATTAAATAAATAATAAATAAGTATTGATAAATAAATATCTTGTTTAGGTAAGGCATCAGCATTAGTAATACTACAAAAAATGCAGAGAATGATCTAAATCACATAATCTGTGGTTTTGTAATTTCAAGATCATTGTGCAGATAATTTAGCATCTTTTAAATATCTTTGTTCTGGCTACATTTCACA
>WNWU01013802.1:0-131784 GCA_012654045.1 Ptyas mucosa | reverse complement strand
ATGTGTGTGTGTGTATATGTGTGTGTGTGTGTGTGTGTGTGTGTGTTTGTGTGTGTCTTCTCAAGTTATAAACATATATTCTCAAATATTTGGTCTTTTCCCGTGTAAGATTGAGACTATCTTGGCGACGTTTCGACGAGGTCTCACTCGTCATCTTCAAGCTGGTGTCTTCCGCCAAGACTTGCATATGCCAAGACTTGCATACCTGTACCCGTGAAAATCTACGAAAACAAATATATGTATATGTATGTGTGTGTGTGTGTGTGTAGATAGATAGATAGATAGATAGATAGATAGATAGATAGATAGATAGATAGTGTAGGTCTTTGGTTATTCGGGTTTTCTCCCGCGTAAAATTGGAAGTGTCTTGGTGACGTTTTGACGAAGTCTCATTCGTCATCTTCAGGCTGGTGTTCTCGGCATTGCTCCTGGAAGCACGAAGCCGAGAACACCAGCCTGAAGATGACGAATGAGACTTCGTCGAAACGTCGCCAAGACACTTCCAATTTTACGCGGGAGAAACCCCGAATAACCAAAGACCTACATACAAACACCCGCGAAAACCTCAGAAAACATATATATAGTGTTTTCTTTCGAAACACCTGGTCTACCCCAACATGTGGGAGGGGGCATTCTGCTCCCTTTCGCCTTTCAGCTCCAATCCAGGAGCCCTCAAGCAGTCGCATTCACGACAAACCATTTTATAGCATTTGAAAATATTTTACTAAAATCTATAAAATTTCCCTGATTTATATCAGGGAAACAATTTTTATTTGATACCTGTACATTCAAATCAATAATGGCACATACTTACAGAGGGTATAGGTTCAATTTGCAGTCCTAGTGTCTCACATTTTATATATATATCTACAAGATCCATCATATTGCAGTGCTTTAAAAAGCTAGCATAGGTATTTCTGATGTCTGCATAATTTTCAGGAGCTTTTGCATTTTCAGGTAATATACCTAACTTGTCAGGAACAAAGTAATTCCAAGATAGTATCACTTCACTAAGAGATGCTTGAAACTCGCCACAAAGCTATAAAAAAAGAAGAGTTATTCAGAATAACTGTGTACTGATGCTTACAGCAACATCAGTCAAGATATAAAAATGTTTTACAAATTTAACTGGGTTGAAATGACAGAGCTATTGTATCAGAAAAATTTAACTGTAACTGATTACATTCTTATCATTTTATGGCGTTTATAAAAGTGTTCTTCATTGTGAGATCAGCTAGCAATGACATTGAATAAGCCACCCAAGTGCACTTCACGTGTATAATCTTTTTCTATCTTTTGCTTTATTCTTGTGATATTTTTGATAATTCATGATTCCTGCATCTACTGCATATTGCATCTATTTGATTGGATACATTTAATCAATGCAAAGTTTCACATGCACTGTCTGTGAATAAAATATGCAGGAAATAGAAAACAAAGGAGCAAAATAGTAGAGAAGATAATAGTTGCCATTTGTTATTCCTGTTGCTTTGGTAAGTGGGTAGCCTGGGCTTTGCCCATCTTGCGGTTTTCCACCAAGCAACTAAGGGTAAATAATTGAATAGTCAGGCAACTAAGCCATGGTTGTCATGAGAATGGTAAAGCAGGAATATATTTTCTGAAGGAAAAGATAGAAAGGAAATATGACAGGTGAACATATGAAAGGATCAAATGTTTTTACACTATACTAGTTGTTGAATTACATTTATACGGTGTACTAATTGAATAACAATGACGTTTACTAGGAACAGTAATACTAGCTTTGAAAGTTACTGTGTGTTTATACTGTATTATCTGTATTATCAAACAATAACTAAGTTTCTCTTTAGCCCAACAGCACTTGGAGGAATTTTTGTCCAACGAAACATTCAACTTGTTTCAAGTTTTGCTCTAAAGTTGTACTTTTCCCATTAAAATAAAAGCAACCTAGATGTAAGTTAGTCTGATTTATTGTAAGTTTTTGGATATTAAAATGAGTTGTTCCATATGGTATAAGATTGCAGTTTAAAGATAGTGGAATGTATTGTTTCACTAATGTTTCTGAAACCAGTTCTTCAAAATGCAACAGCTAGTTAAGTTCCAATATAATTCAGTCAAAATCTTTTCTCACAAGATGAGGAATTTTCAGGGCTTAACTTTGTTTATACTGGTATTATAAAAACAATTTAAATCCAAATAAAAATGCTGTCCAAATATCAGTTTTCATGATCAGGTGCCCACCATGACAGCATATTATTCATAGAAAGGACTGTAAGAGTTTGTGGTAGAACTCAGAAAATGTTTTGCTAGGACCAAATGCCAGCTGGCTAATTCATAAAGGAAGTTCATAAAGTTCAACAGCTTAAGTCTGTGATAGACAACAAGAATATTGTATTTCACAAGGGTAAAATGAAGAAAAATCTACAATTCTTAAAGCTTTGCAGTTCTGACATTATTTTGTAGTAATCATATTTTTGTATCAAAGTTTAAAAATGAGTTTTTCCATAAAAGTAATATTATTTCTTTTGCATGACACTGATGAATGCCTTTTAAAGAGGTAACTATGGAAAAATGATTAAATGCTTCTTTTACAGCTTTTATTCCCAGTCCTTTTAACATTTGCAGAATCTGAATGTATTTTCTATATTAGTATTTTTAGTGTTATCTTTCATGACATTTTCAATGCAGGTGCCTTTTTACCAGTTGTAAAAGCTAAAGTTCTCTGCAGCTATATCTGTCCGATGGAACAGGACCTCCCCAGAAAAATGGATGGCATCAAAGATCTAGATTTTTCCCTCAGGCATTTGGGCCAACAGTTATATGAGGTGTTTTTATGATGTATTTTTCTAGGGATTACTTTTTAACAAAGACTTCGTGCATTTATACTGTTACGATGGTTTTAATTTTTGTACACTGCTGAGAGATGTGCAGTTCTATAAATCGTGCATTTTTAAAAATTCTTTTTAAGTAAGTTACCAGGTCATTTTCTTTATTTGGATTCTTTATTTGGGACTTTCACTGAGTATTTTATATATATTCTGTGCATCACTTAGAGCAGGCATGTCCAGCCCACAATCTGTGGCCTAAGACAGCTAGAAATGTGGCTCCACAATATCATACACTTTTTAACATTATTATATGATTTAGATACTTTTGCTATATTATATATTTTATGAACCCAGGCAAGCTAAAATGTTGGATACCCATAACCCAGAGTGTTTATGTTACTCAACAGATAAAATAAGCCAAAGATAGCTGAACATTTCGATAACTGCACATGGTTAACTCCTATCATAGTCATATCATATTTTGTAAGGTAAAAGTAATATTTATACTTGGTTTTACAAACTGTAGTCAGATTAACAAGTCTAGCTTTTCAGTTTAAAACATACATTATTTTATATACATTATGTTGGAAAAAGGCATAAACAAAGATATTTAAGTTGCATTTGGAATTACAGATAAAGCTGAAAATGATTTACTTCCTACATTTCCCTTATTTTTCTTCTGCTTACAATTTTAGAGCATAAATTCCTTTTATCATAAAATTTCTGTGGTTGATCTCACCAGAAAAAGTAAGTTTTCTTGGAAATGTTTGATGAGATACTTCATCTTTCAACTGCATGCAGTTGAAGAGAGATTAAAGAAAAAACGATTCCAGTGTTAATAACAATTGTTTAATATATCCCTTTTCCTTTCACAGTGCAGATCACCATATAATGATTAAGCCATCCAAAAAATTTTTAAAAAACCAAGCAAGTTACTGGGAGCAATTTAAAAATTATTCTAGTTTTTGTGCACTGGTTGCCTCCAATGCTATGACCGTCATATTTCTATCTAAAACCTGGAGGTTAATTGTGTTTCCCTTGGGGAGGTATTTCATAATTGGAATGCAACCACTAAAACATTCCTACCTGGACTGAAAGTGAATGACCAACCTAAAACCTACTGAGTTTCCCCTACTGACTTTGGATCTCCCAGACATACTGTACATCTTAACTACCATATAACACCGTCTCTCTATGTAACAGAAAACATGTTCTTCATTCAGACATTTGTGAGGTTTGAATGTGCATACTCACATTCTCTTATTTAAACAAAGAACTTACAGCAAATTTAGGAACTAGGGTTTGTGCCTAAGCCTAAATGATGCACAAGCTAAGATATTAAATTAACTCTTTATGAGACAGCTAATCAAAGAAAATAACAAGATTTTGATGAATCCTTTAGTAATTTTTCAGAGGTAAAATACTTTTCTATTCCCAAACATCAGAATAATGAACAAAATATTATTAAGATACTCTTCAAACATGTTTGGATGCAACAGTACAACAATTTTATTATTATAGTCTTAGACTAGAGACCCATGTTTGGATGATTTATGGACTCATTGACCTATTTTAAAAAGTCCCTGAAATCAATATATATTAACCTTCTTATTAATTTCAGCAACAGATAAATGCAAAGCCATCAGCATACAATCTGCCCCACACACTGTAGTCCTTTCTGAATCTGAAAATAAGCGCCAATTTCTCCGGAAACATTTAGTCATATTCCAAATGCTTTGCTGAAGAGGAGTCATTATCCTAAATAATAAAAAATATGTTAAATTGTACAGGACAACTTGCAAATATTAAGAATTTACAGTGGCTTCTAAAAGGAAGGTAGCAGCAATGGAAGAAAATGGAAAATTTCAAAATACAAAATTGGATAGGAAGCAAAATTAAATAAACCTACAATTGGTTATCAAGGTAACTATGTGGCAAAAGGATATCCTGGGAAACCACAGTATTACACTTAAATACAAGATAGAATCCAATCTGGGCACTGCAGTTCAAGATTTTTGAAAAACTAGCTTTGAACTTATATATTAAAGATGATAGAGTAGGATCTCCCACTTGGGTCTCTTCATATACTTGGCTTATAATTCCCATCAATTGTAGCTAAAATAACCATTAGTCAGTCATCACTATGTTTAACATTTAGAAAATGAATCATAAGCGGAAAACAATGTAACTGAGAACAGGAAGCTTAATGATAAGACAGCACAGGGGAAAATAGTTTATACTTGACATATGATAAATAGAATCAGCATAGGAATTCAAAAAATTATAAACAAATTCTTCCCTGACAAACTTATTTTATCATCTAAATTAATTATTTGAATAGGGTTCACTTTTAAAGTCTTAAGTGTTTAATTTATTTCTACTTACATGCTGCAAGAGTCAGAAGAATTTCAGATAGTTTATTTCATAAAAGCATAAAAATAGCATAACCTAAAATTAATATAAAAGGAGTTCTGCAATAATACAATCTGTACAGCAGTAAACATTAATTGCCAATACCTGGTTTTCCAGGCATTTTCTTTACTTAATTTAAATACCCCCCATTCTTAAAAGCTCTGGACAGTCAACAATTAAGATCAACATAAAAAGCACCCTCTCAAAAATAAGAAACCCACCTACACTATAAACAAAACTGACATTAAATTAAAAATGTACAAAATCATGTGGTCACCATATTCCAGTCTTCATTGATAACATGCCCTCCTTTTGTCTTAATTGTTCTTCTGAAAACTAAGAAGCAGAAGCTGACTGGACATTCATGGAAAATTGCAATTGGGACAGCAATTGAAAAAGCATACTTCTGAAGCCCATTAAATGACAATCTCATATTACCTCATAAAATTACAAGATCACGTTTTGTGAGATCACTAAACTACTCTCAAAGTTGTGATTTCTGAGGATGTGGACAGCAACCCCTATGGAAAGAGATTAAATAGATGCCTTTCTTGTCTTGTAAACATGGCTGGAGAGGGCATGAACTCGGCATGGAAGGTAAACATCTCCTTGAGAGAGAAAATGATGCCACAGGCCTTAAAGGAAGCAGTAGTCTCTCCCCACCCATCCAGAAGTCATCACTTGAACCTGTCCATCTGAATTATAATTTAATTTTTTAAAGTGTGGCACAAGCATAAGATCTTACTTCAGCTTCCTTTTGCTTTACAGAGCTATGAAAGTCATACAGTTACTGTTTCATTACTGGCATAACTGCAAATGGTCACTAAATGAGACAGTCACTAAACAAGGACTACCTATAATTGCATGCTATTGAAATGCTCATAAACATGCTTTGTAATCTAATTTTCTCTAATATAGACTTCAAACTGAAAATTTTGAAGTCTCTCCCATGTGTTCCTTCATCCTTTTTGAAGACGATAATATTTGCTTTTCTCCAACCTCACCTCCAAGAATTCTTAAGAGCAGTTTAGCAATTGTTCCTACTAGTTTCTTTAGTATTGTAGGATGCAATCATCTGACTCTTTTAGTTCTTTAAATTGTTTAAGTTCTCTCTTACCTTTTGTCTTGTTGAAGCTGGAGTTCTCTCCTTCCTCCAATGACCTAATAAGCAGCAGCTAGGAGTCCCTTCTGAGAGAAAATAGTCATAAAATAGCAATAGCACTTAGACACATACCGCTTCACAGTGCTTTATAGCCGTCTCTAAGAGGTTTACAGAGTCAGCATATTGCCCCCAACAATCTGGGTCCCCATTTTACCAACCTCAAAAGGATAGAAGGCTGACTTAACCTTGAGTCGGTGAGAAACAAACTGCTGGCAGTCAGCAGAATTAGCCTGCAATAGTGCATTGTAACCACTGCACCACCACAGCTCTTGGTGGGGGCAGAAAGGGAGCAATTCTGATCTCTTATCATTACCCTATTATCAATTCGCCACTTTTTTTTCTTCATAGATGTACACCTATCTTGGCTTTTACTTCTAATCTGCTTGACGAATATGTTTTACGTTACTTCTGTTGTTTGTCAAGTGAGCTCTCTGCATAGCCAGAGATGAGCAGTCAGGGGGGCCTCCTAGATTCACAATTCTCACCAGAGCAGGAAGTAAAGGTTTTAGTCAGAGGAGCCTTTGGTCAGCTTCAACATACTTGCCAGTTTTGACCTTTCCTGGACTAGATGTCACTGAAGACAATGACTTATGCCCTTGACATCTCATATTTTGACTACATCATTTTCTCCACATGTGGTTACCCTGAAAATAACCTAAAAGCACAGAATTCACCTACTGCTGAATAGTGGCTTAGCAAAGGAACATTTACATTGTGAGAACTATATTGGCTTCTGGGTCCAATTCAGACTTCTGGTTATTACCTATAAGGCCTTCTATATATTGCAATGATGGTTAACCTTTTTGGTGCCGAGTGCCCAAAACGTGTCTGTGTGCTCGAACCCTCAAAATGCAATGTGAGCACCCCCCCCGTGCATGTGCCACACCCTGCGCATGCATGTGTGTCCCCCACACCTGCCCCGGGTCCCCCTGGGTTCCAGGTTGGTGGAAACTTTCCAGGCACAAAATGGGGCATGGGGCTCCCCAAAACAGGGCACAAGGTCGCAGTGCGAGGCCCCACACACCCCGTTTTGGGCCTGGAAAGCCTCCTGCACCAACCTGCACTCCCCCACAGATGTGGTCCGCCGCCCCCCCCCCCCCCCCCCGCATGTGCAGCAGAAACCTGAAGACCAGCTGGCCGGTTGGAGGTGCACGCGCATGCAATGGCTAGTGTGACCACAGAGAGGGCTCTGCATGCCACCTGTGGCACACGTGCCATAGGTTTGCCATCACAGATATATTGGGTCTTGGCCACCTTTGGGACCTTTTTCCCAATACATCATAAAAAAGAACACTGCAGGCACTTATTTCCAAGACACCAGGGCCCCAGATGGATTTCTTGGTGGCAGACAGTTTGTATCCCCAGATCAAGATTATATCTTATCTGTTAATAGAAAGAAAGTAAAAAGATGCTCTTTTATAAAGAACCATAAATAGGCCTCTAGCAATTAAGGGATTTTTTTTTATCAATGCATTTAATTTAGTATTGTTGCTGCTCATTTTATCACTGTAAGTCACCTAGTTCTGTGAATAAGCAACTTCCAAATGAATGGATAGCTTAAAAATCAGACAATGATCAAATAATCTATTACCCCTGAATCAATACGAACTTGGACTGAGACCCAAATGATGGCATAAAGCTTACCAAATAGTTTTTGTCAATTAAATAATTGTCTACTATATTGACTGAAAGGCCAAAATAATGTCTTACAGAAGGAAGAACTGCACCCTAGCAAAACTGAGCAGCCTACTAAAGGAGAAAAATCCTTCTCAGCATATCTATTACTCATCTCACATTAGTCTCTAATAAGGCACTAAAATTAAAAACTGAAACTGAACTAAAAATTGATAATGAAAACAATCCAAGTTTCCTTTTTTTATTTTGCAAAGCATCACCTACTCTATACTTGCTTGGTTGAATTTCAGCACTGACTTCAACCCAATTCCAACACAACATTGTAATTACATTTACACATTAAGCTAAGCGAAAACACTTTTACCGTTGTGTGCTTATAGCAATGTGTTGGATAAGCCCACACAGCAACAATATATCAAGGTTAAAGCATATTTTTCTTACTTCCAACCAGCCAGTATAGCTGTACCTTGAAACGACCCCTTTGCCAATTTAACCACAGGTAAATATATATATATATATTTATACAGGTAATTAAATATATATATTCTACAGACTTCTACAGACTTTTCGGATCCTTATGAAAATAATTAGTTAGATTTGGTGTAAGAGCAAAGCAGAACCCCCATCCCTCTCCCTTACTTGTTGGCC
This sequence comes from Ptyas mucosa, assembly GCA_012654045.1. Lineage (NCBI taxonomy): Eukaryota > Metazoa > Chordata > Lepidosauria > Squamata > Colubridae > Ptyas > Ptyas mucosa. The sequence goes on along the minus strand of WNWU01013802.1, from coordinate 123,120 downwards.
ACACACTTCAAGTCCCATATGCGCTTTTCTCCCAGCGTCGCTCGCCTCCCTCAAACTCACCGCGCCGTCAAAAATAAATAAATAGAACCTTTAACTCGAGCAGCCGTTCGTGGCGGTTCATTTTTAAACGCTCCGCCATCAGCCAATCGGAAAGAGGCAGCCTTTGACGACCCGGAAGTGTTCCCCCCCCGGGTATGAGAGTGAAGCTATCCGGAAGTCCTGCGTTCTGGCGAAGTAACCGCGGGAATTTAATGGGTAAATTTGTGGAGAAAGTTGTTCTTGGCTGTTTGGGGTGTGTGCGCGCGCGCTCGACAGTTTCTTTTTCCCGCGTAAATCTAGGCCTGTGGAAGAAGAGGTTGGTTCCTCTGAGGTGAAGAATGGAGTTATACGGGGCGAGACTGTTTCATGCAGGAATCCCCGCTTCAGCCCGCTGTTTTCTAAGCCTGCCTCCCCCTGGGACTTTTGGGGGTGATCAGTGCACCGCCCGGCCGACCTCAGTCTTTTATTTTTATTTATTTACTTATTTTGTCAAGCATGTATTAGATAACAGATATAAGATTACATGATTATGAATATATGAAATGGATACGAATAAACGGGGACAGAAGAACAGGGACGGTAGGCACGTTGGTGCACTTATGTCCTCCCCTGACAGACCTCATAGATATGGGTTGAGGTCAACTGTAGACAGTCTTAAGGTTAAGGGTTTGGGGAAGAAACTACAGTGTTAGGTAGTGCATTCCAGGCACTGACCACTCTCTTGCTGAAGTCATATTTTCTGCAATCGAGTTTGGTGCGGTTTACCTTAAGTTTGTAACTATTGTGTATTGTGTATTGTTGTGGTTGAAGCTGAAGTAGTCATTGACAGGTAGGACATTGTACTGGATAATTTTGTGTATTATGCTTAGGTCAGACCCAAGACGGCGTAGTTCTAAAACATCTAAGCCCAAAATTTCAAGTCTGGTGGCATAAGGTATTCTGTTGTGAGTGGAAGAGTGGAGGACTCTTCTCGTGAAATATCTCTGGACTCGCTCAATTGTATTGATGTCCGATATGCAGTCTGGGTTCCAGACAGATGAGCTGTATTTGAGAATTGGTTTAGCAAATGTTTTATATGCTCTAGTTAACAGTACAATATTACCAGAGAAGAAGCTTCACAAGATTAGGTTAACAACTCTTAATGTCTTTTTGGCAATGTTGTTACAGTGAGCTCTGCCACTTAGATCATGAGAGATGAGAACTCTAAGTTCTTTGACAGAGTGAGGGTCGCCTAAAGGTCGTGTCCATCCAGCTTGTATTTTATGTTCTGATTTTTTTTTTTTTTTGCCAATGTGTAAGACAGAGCATTTGTTGGTTGAGATTTGAAGTTGCCACTTGTTTGACCATTCTAACACATAGTCAAGGTCTTTTTGAAGGGTAGCAGCATTGTCGGTGGTGTTTTACATCATCAGCGAAAAGAAGTAAGTGCCGGTGAACTGCTAACCGAGAGATTAGCTAACGCAAACCATCCCAAAATGCCTGATTTTGCCATCTCTTATTATTTCTTTATTATGCATTGGTTGCGCTGGTTTAAATGTAGTTTTAAATATTTAAGGACTTGGGTAGTATATGTAGTGTATATTGGTGGCAATGACCCTTTTTAGAGCTGTATGCAATGAGATTTCATTTTAAGATATGCCGATCAGCGTAAATTGAAAGTGACAATAAAGTTATTCTGAGTTCTAAAATAAAAGAATTAAGCTACCAAAGCTGTAGTTTTTCAGGTTGAAGTTCTTAGTGGAAAAATATGCCTGTAGAATTAGGTGTTAAGAATGCCATTCTTCTCCAACTACAGAAAGTATTCTTCTGGTTCCTTCAACCTAAGATGAAGCAGGAGACTTTCCGAAGAGCAGCCTATACTGTGGAATGTAAGGATTATGTGCATGTGGTAGAATTCAATCCATTTGACTGTGGCACTGCAGAATCACTCATTGCATATGGCGGCAATAATTACGTAGTTATTGGGACTTGCAGATTCCAGGTTAGTATACTCTATCATTCTTAAATTTATGTGGAAGGCTTAATTTGGAAATAAAGACTACATTTTGAGTTGCATCTGAAATTTGAGGAAAGTGTTTTAGAAACTCAATGGACAAGATATACATAAAACAGAAGTTTCCAAAGGATAATTGGTGACTCCATTGCAGCAGCAAAGTATTGTACTGTTTAAAGACTAATAAATGTATGGAGGGATAAGCTTTGGAGGGCTGCAGTTCATTTCAGCCATTATCCTGAATTCCCCAGGAGACTCAGTGATGGGTCTTAGCATCATTCTTAAACAAAAGAATTACAATGATCAAATTCATATTAAAGCAGGCAAGATAGAATTCATTTTTAAAAATGATTTTATTACCCATGTATAAGCAAGGCATTTTTACAACCTATATATTAAGTGCAAAAACATTTGTGGTGTACCCAAGTAATTATTACAATCTCACTTTGTGCATTTCTTTATTGCTTGACCACTTATGATTGTGATTTCCTCCCTCTTCCACATGTCCCAATTTTCTCTTGAGGTAATAAGTCTCTTATAAAATAAAACATAATAAGGCAAAGTGCATGCCTTAACAGACATTACTTTTTTAAATGATCCAGGATTTTGTTTTAGCTGAAATAAAGGAACAAACTGTTCTTTTCATAGCATTTATGAAATTTCATAATAAGATTTATAATAAGGCTTCCTTTTTCATAATACCTCTTGTATTTATTTGCTCATTTACTTATTTTGTGTTCCATTCCTGAAAGCTTTGGGCAGCAAACGATCAATACCAGCAAAAATAAAAAAGCACCTATCCATAATACCAAACTGTCCTGTAATCCTGGAAACATTCGGCTCCCAACACATTTGTAGAGAAACATGCATAGTTTTTAAACCCAGCAATTAGTTTTCTTTCAGATTCACTATGAATATGCATACAAAAATACAAATATTGCTTCAGTAAAATATTACGTATGTCTTCTTAGAATGGTTTCCTTTTTTTAGTTCAATGGGAGCTATTCCCAGATCAATATGCATCAGATTGCAGTATTCACTTAATTTTGTGTACAAGGGAAATGAGTATACAAGGGTCTCATGGCAAGGAGGTAGGTTTTATTTTAACAGCCTATTCATTTGTTATGATGCGTATCAAAATATTACTTCATCTTTAGGAAGAAGATGCAGCAGTGGAAGGAATACAATATAAAACTCTCAGGACTTTTCAACATGAAAGCAGAGTTGATGCCATTGTGTGGAGCCCAGAAACTAGACTTGATGCTTTACCTCCCCATATAAGGTAATATGCCTACTAAAAACTTAAAGATAGCAGGATTTTATTTGGGTTTTTTTATATTAATTACATACCTTGCCTTTTGTCTGGGAATTCAAGACCAAATGCATAGTGAACCTCTCCTAATTATATCTCTCCCTCCTCCCCCAGCAATCTTTTAAGGTAGATTGGGCTGAGAAAATGACAACTCAAAGTCATATAGGGAGTTCAGTACAGGCAGTCTTCAATTTACAACCATTTATTTAGTGACCATTCAAAGTTACACTGAAAAAAGTGACTTATGACTGTTTTCATACTTACAACCATCTCTATGGTCATGTGACTGAAATTTGGAAGCTTGGCAGTTACAGTGTCCTCGTGTCCTGTGATCCCCTTTTGTACTCTTCTGACAACAAAGTAAATGGGGAAACCAGATTCACTTAACAATCCTGCAAGGACTGGCCCAAAATGGCTTTCATGCCTAAGGCAGGACTCCCAATCTCCTGGTTTCTAGCCTGGTGCCTTAACCACTAAACCAGACTAGCTCTAGCTACGATTGGTCTTTCAAGTTCTGGATATTCCAATAACCCCACAGTGTCCATTTAATTTTACTGATGTGTAATATATCAATATTGGTTGGTTTGTTTTGTATCCCACCTTTATTATTTTTTACAAACAACTGGTGATTGATTCAATCTGTTATTGTGTTGATTTTTTCCATGCTTACATTATTTACATTCCAAAGTCTCACTGTAATTCTGGCTTTGAAACTTTGGATTTTCTTATCCACCATAGCAACATCACAATTAGACACTACACAGGCATGTCTAGTGGTGATCTTATGATCCAGCCTCATCATAAGTACTATTAATACTCATAAAGATCCTCACCTCTTCTTCAGTAACATGTTGAGTACCATCTGACCTGAGGGCCCCATCATCTGGAACTATCTTATTAATCATTTTATACTGTCTATCCATGCAGTTTCTTGTTAAATACAAGGAATTGTTTATCCCAAAGGTGCTTTTTCAAGAGGTAACTGGACTTTCTGGCTTTTCTTTGAAGATATTTCGCTTCTCATCCAAGAAGCTTCTTCAGTTCTTCAGTTGAAAAAGCACCTTTGGGACAATCATGACCTGGATGACTGAGAATCTCCATAGACAAGGAATGGTTTACCATTGTCTTCTCCCATGCAGTATGAAGTTATGCCTTTGCCATTGTCTACACAGTGATCATGTGCCTCCATTATCTTCCTGTATTGCTGCCTCCTTGCTTTAGCTGGACAGTGGGATGACCTTCAAGTCTTGAGTGACCCTCTGTCTGGAAGAGCTCTCATCATGATAAAGTATCACAGCAGAACTTAGGAGAGATATCGTACAATAGCAGATTTATACTCTCGTCTGCTCAAGCAACTGGCATTAATATGACAAAACAGGAAATTTAAAAAGTATTTATATAAGAAATATTGAAAAAATACAGTGTAATGCTACTTTATCTCAGTCACTAAATGTCTTAGAAATCTGCCCAGAAACATTGAAGCATTAATTGTGGCAATAAAACAGATTTGATAGAGGGATTCTGAGAAAATACCTTATTTTCATAAGCCTCTTAGTTCATCACTGACACTAAACGCCTGCTGCTACCAGTTTAAAAGGGCAGAAGCTGTTGTTCTTTCTATGCTATGTGCACAGACAGTCCAGAAATGCAAAGCTGTGACTAGGATTATCACTTTTTCTAATTAATAGAAGACAAACTTTTAAGAAAGCAAATACATAACAGCAGTGAAACCCAAGTAAGAACCAGTGTCAGTCTCCTCTTACATAAAGCTTAATTTTCAAATAATAAACTCCTATGGACTTTATCCATTTTTTAACTTCTCAGTTCCCTGAGAAATGGAAAACAAAATTAGCCCTAACTAAAACTCAAATACAGCAGCAAAATGCAGTGCCACGTGGAACATATAAACAGCTCTCTTGTGCCTCATATGGCTATAAAATATGTATGTTAGTCCTAAATAATAATTTCCAGATTTCCTAATTTGTATTTCCAAATCAAATTGTCATTTACCTTTTGTGTCAGAATGTGTTTTTATATCATCCCCATTTTTCTTGTATGTATCATTTATATCATATACCTTCAGCAAGAAAGAAAATATATTTTCTTTATAGATGACAAATGTTATGCTATATGCTTTTTTCACTGAAGAATAAGTAAAAACTCTTTAGATAAATAATTACAGACTACCTGCTTTGCTGTGAACTGTTATGCATATATACAGGTAGTCTCTGTTTACCAACTGCTTCATTTAGCAACCATTCAAAGTAACATTGATATAAAAAATACATCTTATGGCCAATCTTCACATTTATGACCATTACAGCATGCCACAGTCATGTGATCATTAATCACATGCTTCCCAATCAGCTTATCAGTTAATGTAGAATGTGGAAGTCACATTGCAAGTTTTGGTCACATGTTTTGCTTAATGATTACAGTGACTACTTAATGACCAAAGGGCAAGTAGTCATAAGCCCATCATCATATACTTTTCTGTATATGTATATAGCAACATGGAGTTGCCCAATTGTGGTTGCTAAATGAGGACTACCTATATTGCAGAAGTTTAATAATTAAATGATGTACTTTTTCATGATAAGATAAAACTAATGTGAGGAAATAACATGTCAACTGTTTACACAAAATTACAATACTTATAAACTGTTTTATTACATTAGATTTTGTACTGCTGCTGCTGATAGGAAGTTAAGGTTATTCACATCGGACCTCAAAGATAAGAATGAATATAAGGTGAGAAGAAAAAATAAATTATAATAACCAAAGTGGCTTTTAATATTTATTGATATACAGATCAATTTAAATTGCAAATTAAATTGCATTACAATGCCTTGCATTCAGTATAAACATAAACAATTGCATTGTATCTTGTATTTTAAAAGGTGATTCTAGGTGACATTTTTGAAGCACATTTGGATTAGTAAACATGATAGTATTTATTTCAGCAATTCAAAACTAAGTTCCATTTTATATTTCTAGTGCATATTTTAAGTAAAACCAAACATCTTTATAAATCTAAAGTAAATTGAACCATAAAGAATGAAGATGAAATTAATTTATGACATTTAAGAAGCTGCTCAGGGTTGCCTTGAACTGTGAGATGGGTGGCATATAAATTTAATGAATAAATAAAAGGTGAACAGAAAGTACAATTGCATATTCTGTTACATCTGGGTGATGTGCAAGGATTTCTTACTCAAGTTGTTTAGTAATAGCATGGACAAAATGTATTTTCTCTGTTCCTCAGATATATATAGTAGCTGAAGGAGATAAACTTTGGATGGATTTCAGTGTTGATAAAGTGAATTATTTCAGTTCTGATATAGTAATTCCTCATTTCAAAATTTTAAGATTTTCAGTGTGTGTGTTTTTGACCCAAGCTCTGGGTGACAAGTCTTTGGATTTGAAATGGTTCCTTATTCAGAAGCAATCAGCAGCTATTTGAATGTAAATGAAGCATATAACTGTTCAGATTTGACAGGATGAATAAAAATGAACAAAATAGTGGAATTAATACTGTTTTATACAGTATTATAAGACAGTACAGATAGTCTCCAAGATACAATGGCAATTGGGACCAGGATTGCCATTGCTAAGCGAAGTGGTCAGAAAGCACAATGACATGTGACCATATCGCTTAGTGATGGCAATTCAGGCAATCCCAATTGACATCGTAATCCCGAGACATTCAGGTTATTAAAACAGGAAGCAATAAGAGTCCAAGGTAAGCAGTGAGGGAGGCCCTGGGCAGTCCTTGCATGAGTTGGTGAAGGGCAGTACTGCAGAGTAGTGTGACTACAGAAGGAGCATAAGGGAGGTGAACACAGCGCATGCAAGCAAAAAAAGGCCAGAAACTTGCAATCTTCCCTGCTCGCTTCCTTGACTTTGCTTGTGGGAAACCAACAGGAAAAGTTGCAAATGGCAATTGTAATTGAGAAGTTGCAGTTGGTTGTATGTGTGAGCTGGTTACCAGGTACTTGAATTTTGTTCAGGTGATTATGGGAGATGTTGCAACAGCCAGGTCTTTGAGGACCAGCTATAAATTCTTTGTTCAGCTCCACTGTAACTATGAACAGGCACTGAACAAATGGATCTTAAGCAAAGATGACTTCTATGACTCATTAACATTTGAAGCTTACTTGTAAAATTAGATACAATTTAATTTGTAACAAATTAACTGGGAAAGATTGAGGGCAAAAGAAGAATGGGACGAAAGAGAATGAGGTGGCTGGATGGAGTCACTGAAGCAGTAAGTGTGAGCTTAAATGGACTCCAGAGGACAGGAAGGCCTGGAGGAATGTTGTCCATGGGGTTGCAATGGGTTGGACATGACTTTGCACCTAACAACAACAACAAACAAATTAACCCAGAGTGCAAAAGCATGAGTGCACCCAAATTCTGCATTTATGATGCGTTGATATACTGGTTCTGTAGCAGGTGCTATGAAGTCAATTAAGAGACCCAAGCAAAAAAAATAAAAAATGGCAATTGCCAATTCCTATGGATAGTAGAATAGATATAAGTGTTACTTAACCATTGTAGTGACTTAGATTTATTTATCATTGGGCCTGAAGCTTCCGATAACAAAGATGGCTTTAGAATGGAAATGGTATTTGTGCAGGCTATTGCAGTGTAATTCATATTATACTACACTGATGCCAGTTTGAATAAACTAGATCTAAACATGCCAGATTGTCTTTTTACAAAGCTAAAGTCATGTTGACTTTATTTCCCTCAAAGGTACAATTCAAAATATAGTTTCAACCAGCAAAATCCTCAGCCTAAATGACTTGAGTCTTGGTCTTATATTTTGATCCTAATCTTATTATTGTCTCCTTACTCTGCCTTAGAATGGTGCCTTCATTTTACCTTAGCTGATTTTACTTCTTTTAAAATGCCGTCTTTGTCTTAATTCTGTAATAAAATATATTTCTCTTTTTTATTAACAGACTTTGGAAGGCCATTCAGATTACATTAATGATTTGGTATTTTCACCTAAAGGTCAAGAAATTGCAAGTGTGAGTGATGACCACACCTGCAGGTATGTATTCTGTTAGTGAAATGTTACTTTATTTATGTATATAAATGTGAAAAAAAATTAACATGTAGAAAATTGATATTTTTGTAGAATTTTTCTACATAAATAGTTAATATTTAGAAGCTACACACAAACACACAGAATTCTAGTATTTGGATGATTATTGTAGCAAATAGATGGTCTGTTTTGGCCTATTTGTTTGGGTGATGGGTTTCCATTCAGTTTGAATGGATTCATGCTACAAGAATGAAGTACAAGAGTATTTCAAATTGCTCTTCTCCTTGCTCTTCCCATTCTGTATCTTTGTGAAGACACAATTTTCTGAGAGTCATCTTGAACATTCAGAAATACTCATTGGCAGTGGGATATGCAGTATTTTCTGTTCCTATCTCTTAGCAGATTATCTCTGCCCTTATCCTTTATTTTATATTATTTCAGTAATAGGTTTATGCAGAACTATATTGAGTGAATATTTAAAAAAAACTTACTAATTTCATGATTCAGTACAAATGTACCAATAACTATACAATTACTCATACTGGTATGAGGATGCATCCAAAATATTTTTAGTGTCATCAGTAATACCAAAAATGGAATATTCTGTTAATTAAAGGATAGTACATAATGTTAGCATATGCTTTAAAAACAAAAATAATGTAATAATTCTGCAGGTCATTTGTCTACTTGAAGAATAAAATGATTTACAAATAAAAATAGCATGTAAAATACATAACTCATTTCAAATTCAACTACAAAAAAATCTGCTAAGGATGGTCCATAAAGCATTATGAATTCTTGTGATTTAATGAGGAAAAATAGCAAAGCAATTCTGTCATCACCATTTCTGTTGTCTTGCAAACTGAGCTAATTACTGACTCTCCAGTTTAGAAAAAATATTCCCAAGTTAGTCTAGGTATGCATGAAATATGCAACTAAAGATCTGGCCTTAATTATCTATTAGCACAATTTTAAGCTGTTTAGTGTAAAATCTGTCCAACATTTTCATTACCTACACTGATCTGGTTTTTGTTTTAAGTCATTCACTTTATCCTTTTCCTCAAGATTTTGTTGAGTGACTGAGATTTTAAAATGCAGGTTTTTTTAGATTCTAGTACGTAATAATAATAATCACATTATTAAGTACTAGCTACACCCGGCCACACGTTGCGGTGGCCCAGTCTTGTGGGTATACAATATTTTTTGACCAAGTGCCAATAATTTCCCTCTGTAGCTCAGGTCACGCCTACTTTGCTTCTGTCCCACTTTGCCGCGGGTGTAAGAGCTGTTTCCCAGCTTGCCGATATAACCGCCTTCACCTTCTCAGCTCTCCACACCACAGGCGGCATTGGGGTCCCTGCCAAAGGTACGGCATACTCCGTTAGTCGGGAGGACGTTTGGTGGCGGTTGACATTTCCCACCATTTTGCTTGTGGGTTTGGCGGCGGCAGTGCTGAGGGAAAAAGACCCGGCTCGTGCCTGCCATTGTGGTGCTGCAACGTTAAAGTCCAAAAAGATAGTATAGCATGTGTTGCTTTTACATCCAACAGATGGTGCTGTTTTTCAAAAAAGCATGTTTTTACCTGTTACAGGTGTGACAGCTATATAATATAGGTATATAGAAACATGTGCGTATTCGAATGCAACGTTGTGTCAAAATTTCAAAGCAATCAGTGAAGAACTTTCAGAGATTTACGATTTTGAACAAACGAACATTTACATTTTTATTTATATAGATTAATATATTTGGCATTTTTATCTACCTATCAAGTTCTTCACAAGAACCTGGGATAGGCAGATATATGGATACCACCTTGTCAGGAAGAAGGGACTTATGATGCTCTGGTGTGGTCAAAACCTATACAGAAACCTATAAATTATATAGTGTATACTACTAGAAGAGTTATCCATGCCAGACAGATTTTAGCAGAAGGGTCAGTCTAAATAGCCCATTTAATATGATGAGAAAAAAACAGAAAAGAATCCTATACAAGATCAGTTGTCACCCAGGTCAGCAAGGACTATGGTCAGATATTAGACTTCCTGGACAGCTGTGAACAATTGGGTAATAAGATTCAGATGCTATGACTGGCCAAGTCCTGTAATATGATTTGGAACAACCACAAATGAAAAAAGTATATGCATTTGACAATCATGCTGTTATAAATTGGAACCAACATAGTTCAAAGTGAATGTTAGAAGCCTAGAAAAGAGTTTCTCCTAACCCAAATATCAGTGATCAATGATTTAGCAGATGAAAGAAGATTTGTTACCTTCTTTAATAAGATAATAATATTCAGTGATAAAGAACTGGAAGAGATTCAGAAGAATTTTGAAAATGGAAGAATCAAGAACAATATTTATTTATTTATTTATTTCATGTATTTATATGCCGCCCTTCTCCAGAAGGACTCAGGGCGGCGAACACAAGTTAAAAACATGTACAACAAAATCCCATTTTAAAACCAAATTAACTAATAAATAATAAATAATACTAAAACCCAGAATCAGAGTCAGCCTATTTGCTTGAACAGCCAAGTCTTCAGGTCCTGACGGAAGGAGCGGAGATCAGGAGCCGTCCGGAGCTCGGTAGGAAACTCATTCCAGAGGGTGGGAGCACCCACAGAGAACGCCCTACCCCTGGGCGCTGCCAGACGACAATAGAAGAAGAGTAGAAGAAACTCAGATAACAATTGCAAATGTAAGGAAAACAGTTGTCCCAAAGGTGCTTTTTTAAGAGGCAACTTCACTTTCCTTTCTTTGAAGACGTTTTGGTTCTCATCCAACTTTGAAGAAGCTTCTTGGATAAGAAGCAAAATGTCTTCAAAGAAAAACAAGAAAGTCCGGTTGCCTCTTGAAAAAGCACCTTTGGGACAACCATGACCTGGATGATTGAGAATCTCCATAGACAAGGGAAACAGTTGATATGAACTATAGAAATAACAACTTAGAAGTAACAACAACAGAACTACGGTAGTACAAGCCAGCACTGAAACAACCTATGAACTGATTCCTCTGCCTTCCCCTCAAGAAGAATTAGAGAAAACTATATACAAAATTAGCAGTAGAAAGACAAAGACTCCAGCATTGCAAGTAGTGCCCCAAAACATCCTGATATCTATAATGAAGGATATGAATAAGGTGCTTGCAAAAATTAAAGCAGCTATCGAACATACCAGTCAGCTTGCTTATGGTATGGTACAACAGTGGGGGTTACAGAAGAACTGGGTATTAAAATTAGAGAAATCATGTTCTGATTCAAAAAGACCAGTGAAATGGACACTCCCAGGAAACGAAGCCAATAACATGCTTGCCTACAGGCTTTAAATTATTCACAGTATTACAGCAAACAACATTCAAAATTATTGTAAAGAAATTAACATTCTTCCAGTAAAACAGGAAGGAAATAAAAAGAAAAGCAGTGGTACAAAAGATCAACTTGATAAAATCATTCTGGAGAATTGCAAAAGCCCCAAAACCAGTTTGTATATGGTCTGCATTGATTATGAAAAGATGTTTTATTCATTACCGCATAGTTTTGTGCACCTTTGGTAGTGCACTATTTAGGCCCATTCCTGGACTAGGAGGCCCTGTTCATTGTCACCCATGCCCTTTTTACTTCCTGCTTACATTACTATAACACACAGTACATGGGACAACCCTTGAAGAACATTCAGAAACTCAAATGGTGAAAAATGTGGCTCTACAGGTAATAAATGGTGTGGGCTATATGGCACATGTAACACCATTACTCTGTGAGCTACACTGATTGCCAGTGTGTTTCCGGGTGCAATTCCAGATACTGGTTATCATCTTTAAAGCCTTACATGGCGCTTTAAAGGCTGAAGGGCCATCTTTTCCCAAGAGTTTCTACCCATCCATTCAAATCCAATAAATTTGGTATGCAGCAAATCCTGCCAACCAAAAGTGTCACCTGGTAGGAACATGAAGACAGGCTTTTTTTGCTGTAGCCCCTGCCTTACAAAATATTCTCCCCTCAGAGATTAGAATGGCTCCAATCCTATTGGCTTTTGCAAAGTTTAAAAAACTTAGGTATGTACCAGTGCCTCAGAACCTGTTACTCACCCTGACACCTGGATTTACTGTTAGTTGATTAATCATCACAACTACTGTTTGTACTTATTTATTTTGTGGATGTTTTTAAAGTATTTTAGTTGTTTTATAATTTTAGAATTCTAAGTTGCCCAGAGTCAATGGGTTAAATTGGGAAGGGGGGAGGGCTATAGAAATTGATTGATTGACTGATTGAATAGTTGGATCATCAAAAGTCACATAAACTGATTATAAATAATGACATAACACAATCACCAAAATGGTTCACTGGAACATTTGTAAAAATTATCATGCGCTAGTAATGGAAAATTATTGGGAACACAGAGTTGAAAAAGTAATTGAAAATTAGCAAATTAAAATATTGTGGATTTTCCAGATAAAACTAATAAAGTCTTGGCTCATAACACACCAGATTTAACTATGGTTGCAAAGAAGAAAGCGAGGATAATTGACATGACAATACCAGGGAAGAATAGAAGTCAGAGAATTGGAAAAGATCAGAAAGTATCAAGAACTAAAAAATGGCGTTGAACAATTATGGCATAAATCAGCAGCATTGGTCCTATTGGTTATCAGCACACTGTGTACCATACCAAAAAAGCTTTGCATAACACTCAGAAAATCTGCACATTAACAAAATTTCCACCTCTCAATTACAAAAGACCTGTATACTGTTTGTATACACACATACAGTGTATAATGCTGGTATATTACAGAAATCTAGGTTTTTAGGAATAACTAATGTGTATGAAGGCCCGTTCCAGAACTGGCAGCTGTGATTTCATGTTGTATATTTTATTCATTTATCTATCCTTATCCCGTTTTATTATTAAAATTCAGACCCTTGGCAACTGGTTCATATTTATGACAATTGCAGTGTCCTGAGGTCATGTGATCACCTTTTACAATCTGACAAGGAAAGTCCACGGGAAAGCCAGATTCACCTAACAACCATGTTACTAACTTAACAGCTGCAGTGATTCACTTAAAAAGAAAGATTGGAAAATGGGGCAAAATTCACTTAACAAATATCTCATTTAGCAACAGAATTTTTGAGCTCAGTTGTGGTCGTAAGTCGAGGACTACCTGTACTCTCATCCTATTTTCCCCACAACTCTGTGATAGATTGGGCTAAGAGAGATTAACTGGCTCAAAGTCACCCTGAAACAATAGCATTAATAATGCTTTAAATTTTCAGAGCATAGATGATATCATTCATCTGTGATGAGATAAATATTGTCTCCATAATTCATAAGGACCATGAATTTATAGCAATATTAGGAAACTTCATTTTATATACATTTTTGTATGTTTATACATTAATTTATTTTTATTGCCTGCACATATTTGAGGTATAAAGCTGTTTTAGATGAATAACAGAGCATGTTGCAGTGTAAGGGAGGCGGGAAAGTATTCTATAACTGAGTGTGATCTTTATATTGCCACAAAATTTAAAGGAGATTAAAGCATTTCATAAACTATAAAATTGATACAATTCTCTTTTGCTTCTTTGGCTCAGGAAGAGGACCTGATTCTTTTGCCAAATGATTCACTGTCTTGAATTATATTAAGTTCTTTTTTGAATACATAAACACAGAGAAAGTGTTGATTTGGCTTGGAAAAATCTACAAGGCAAGATTTCTGGCACCAGAAGAAAGAGCTTTGTCTGCAGATTATGTAATCAAATAGATATTCTTTGTTTTCACAGATATGCACTTTAGAAAAAAGAGTTCTAATCTTCAAATCTCCAAATTTGGAGTGGCCAATTACCACAGATTAAAATATAATAGCAATATGAAAAGTATTCAGGAAAATAATGTAAATACTCTGTGTGTGTGTGTGTGTGTGTGTGTGTGTGTGTGTGTGTGTATAAAATTTACAATAGTTTCTTGAATACTTTTCATATTGCTATTATATTTTAATCTGTGGTAATTGGCCAGCACACAAAACAAGGTATAAATTTGATATGTTAATTTTATGTGTATACAGTATGCACATTAAGAATGCATATAACTTCTTAGTTTAAAAAATACAAATAGGATATGAGTTTAGCTGTAATGAGCACATATAATATAGCTTTCTCCTATAAAAAAATATTTTCCTTTCTCATTTTTTTCCCTATCAACTTCATATCCACCATCCACTGATATTAATCAGTTAAAATATACAGTATGTACATTCTATCTTCTGTCAACTGCATTTAGGTTGAAAAGACCAGATCTTTACTGTGCTTGGAAGTGGTAACAATGTATAACCTCCTTAAACTCTAATCTTTTTTATGTTTAGGGTCTGGGATTTAGAAGGAAATTTAAGAGCTTATTTTGTTCTGCGATCTCCTGGAATGAGTGTAGGCTGGCATCCTGAGGATGCATTCAAGGCAAGTATTAACCAAACTGGGAGCTATTTATAATAATTGTATATAAAACTGAAGCATTTCATAATTTTCCAATGTTCACACTCTGCAAAAGTGCAAGCTTTGCAGTTAAAGGCACATTATATGTTGCTTTAGAAATGGTAACCTACTTCTTAGTTTAAGCTATTAGAAAAAGGTAAAGTGACTGGAAAATAATCACATATGCTCCCCTATGCATTTGAGAGGATTTTTTAAAAAATGTATTATCATACTATAATAATTTAATTATTAAAATGATCTAGCCTCATTATTTTCAAAGCATCTTGAACCTGGCATTTATTGTCAGGTAAAATAATTTCCTGCCATGCTCTTTACTTATTTACTGTCTAGACAGTCTTTAAGCTTTCCAAAACTCTTATGTAAGAGAAATAAAACATAAATGAAATCAGTTTTAAAGCCAAATGGTATAAAAATTAAAATTGCTCTCCAAAATTATAAAATTGCAGTCCCAACTATGAGTAATAGCAGAGGTATTCAGAGGAAAAACATGAACTATAAATGGATCTTTGGGGCTGTTTTAAAAGTAAGCATTGATAGGACTTGCTGAACCCTAGGTAATCAAAAAAGTCACCTTGATAACTTATTTGAAGGAGGTCTGAGTTTCTGGCCTTTTGCAATGTCTAATGGGCATGAGAACAAATTTAGGTTGTCACATTTTAATTTATTGCTGTATTTTAAAGCCAGTTGGAATTCACTACATCTAAGTATGATCTGTTTTGTGGATTTATATTGCTGGATGACATCATGTGCTTTAATCTTCAGTTCTTCCCATATTTCTCATACTTTGTGTTTATGATATAATGAATTATTGAATTATGATAAATGATGGAGTTGGCCTCATACCAAGGTCTTTCTTTAGTTAAAATTCATTTTTGAATGTTAGACATATAGAAAAACCAGAACTTAATTATAATGATTCTTGATTGCATTGTTGCTATAAGGTATACAGGATAAAGAAGTCTAAATAATGCTATATCCCAAGAATTGCAACTGACTGTTAAATTTCATTTGTAGTTGATGGTAGCAGAAAAGAATGGAACGATTCGATTCTATGATCTTGTGACACATCAGGCTATCTTATCTCTCACAACTGATCAAACACCACTAATGTCAGCAAGCTGGTGCCTAAAAAATACTTTTAAAGTTGGAGCAGTTGCAGGAAATGACTGGTTTATCTGGGACATTACTCGATCCAGGTATCGTAAAATATTCAATGCATTTTTTTACTGAGACGTTTCAGTATAATAGATGACTATTTTAAAGGTTGGCTTTTTAAAAAAATGTGCACAAAATATTTATTATTAAGGCTATGTGGCCTATCGTGGCTATTTGGTTTAGAAGAAACCAAAAAAAAGGAAATGCTTAGGAGATCTCATTTGCTGTGATTATAGTCCTTAGTGTAATAAACTATTACACTGTAACTGTTGATTTGAATTTATAGGGAAATATTAACATAGTTAACACACTTTTTATGATGCAAAAAATGAATTGCACTGTACAAAGAATAATTTCTAGAAATCACTTATTAGTTTACAAAATAACTTCCTAAAATTGTATTTGCAATTAATATTGATATTAAAAGCCAAGAAAAGGAAAACAGACAGAGAATAAAGACAGGAAAATATTTGCACTACATTTCTTTGCTTTATGCATCATTTCCCTTGTATATGGGTTGAATAAAGAGAATTAAAAATCTCTTTTTCTAGCAATTCTTTTTCTCCAGTACTCAAACCTACATATTCTCAAAAGTAATTTCCATGTGAAATGCTATTAAAATTATGTTGGAAAGGAACTATTTTGTGGTTTTTAAGTGGCAACTTAACTTTACAAATAAAGTTGTTGGATAGCATGCATTTATGATTGTTATCTTAGAATGAAGTCATGAAGTCCAAATTGTGCATGACCTACTTCTCAACAGGAATTAATGATTTTTATTATTAGAAATTATTCTCTCTTTTAGTTACCCTTTGGATAAAAGGCCTGTCCATGCAGATAGAGCCAGATTATTCAGGTAAGTTTTATTTAGGTACGTACTTAATTAATGCATTTGATTAACTGACTTCTCCATTAATCATTGATAAAGGACCACAAAATTTGGCTTTTGCCATTATTTATAGGTATACTTTGCATTTGAGAGATAATTGTATAATTTTTCTTTGAAATTTTATTTCAATTAATTGCTATTAATTGATTAATTAATCATAAATTAATTAATTAATTGCTAATATTTTACTCTTTCTCTTAGCCTAACCTGATTTTTATGATTGGGAACTATGAAAATTGTAATCTTAAAACATTGGGAGACTACCCAGCTTTCAAAGGACTTAGTTAGAAAATGAAAGGCTGTTAAGAAAACTGGATGAAATAGGAAATAAGGGAGCATTGTAGCACAATGTATAATAATTTTTACCTTAGTTAGAAAGGCCGTCATGTCCAAGCCCTTGCTCAGTGCAGGAATCCAACCTAAGGCACGTTAGAGAAGTGCCATTCCAGCTTGAGCACATACAATTAAGTAGACTCCATCACATCTTTGGATAATTGGTTTCAGTGTTCAGCTGCATGTCTTTTTTCAAACATTCAATCAAAATTTGCATTCCTATAATTTAAATGCATGATTTCATGTCCTGAAGGGCAGATTTAGGATGTAAACCCTTGGAGATGCCAGAGTAAACAGCATAAAAGTGCTGGTAATAAAGTAAGCAAGACTTGATTTCTAGTCCCTAAACTATTAATTGTGTTTCCCCGAAACTGTCACAGTTTTTTCTGAAACTTTCTTAAGGTATGGTACCTAGAACTGCACACAGTACAGTCCTTGAGGTGGGTCTGACCACAGTATAAGAGAATGAAATAATTACTTCCCATGGTTTTGGTATTATATATTTCTAACGTATTCTAAAACTGCATACTGTATATTTCGGTCTATAAGACACTCCAAACTATAAGACACACATTAGCTTTAGAGGAGGAAAACAAGAAAAAAAAATCTGCCTCTGCCTCCCAGCATCCATCCGGTATTCATCTGGCTAGCGTCCTTGCAGCAAACAGCCTAGTCAGCTTCAGCATGTTATCGCAGCCCCAGCACGTGGCTTGTCAGGGCTCCACTCCGTTGCACCCCCCACTGGTCACCTGAGCGACAGCTGGATCCCGGCCTCCCATAGCCCTGCCGATCAGTGGGCTGACTGACTAGAAATGCTGCCATTGCTGCCTCCTCTCTGTCTGCTGCCTCTGCCGGGAACACCAGAGCCTTCGCTGCTGAGCAGCTGATTGGCTATTGGATTGGCTTCCCGGAATACTGCTGATTAGCGGTTCTAGGCAGCGGGGATCACCGCTGATTGCTGCCGCCTAGAACAGCAGATCAATGGTATTCCGGGAGGCCGTTTCAACTGCCAATTAGCTGCTTGGCAGTGAAGGCTCCAGCATTCCCTGGCGATTGCAAACTGCAGACCAACCCCACTCCACAATATTGGCTCTATAAGACGGACAGACATTTCCACCCACTTTTTGGGTGGGGGGAGTGCGTCTTTTAGTCCGAAAAATACGGTAGTTGTTTCACAAGAATGAAATACAATGCAAAACATTCAGTACTTATGTGAGGAATTGATTACAGACAATCCTCGACTTATGACCAAAATTAATTGAACCCGAAATTTCTGTTGCTAAGAAGGCAGTTGTTTTTTGCCCCATTTTATTACCTTTCTTGCCACAATAGTTAAGTGAATCACTGCAGTTAAGTTAGAAACACAGTTGTTATGTGAATCTGACTTCCCCACTGACTTTGCTTTGTCAGAAGGTCACAAAAGGTGATCGCATGACCCCAGGACACTGCAGCAGTTATAAATATGAGCCAGTTGCCAAGTGTACAAATTTTGATCATGTGACTTTGGGCATGCTACAATGGTTGTAAGTGTGAAAAATGGTCACAAGTCACTTTTTTGAGTGCCGTTGTAACTTCAAACAGTCACTAAATCAACTGTTGTAAGTCAAGGACTACCTGTATTGTATTTTTTTACACTGAGCAAAAAGATTTGTGCATGCATGTACATAGACATGCCTTAGTCCTAGGCAAAGCATTCAGAAGGGCAAACCTAACATATCAGTATGAAAAAGCATCCTACTTTAAAGTAGCTAGCTATGTCTGGAAAGATTCACTCAGATGCTTCAAAAATGTGCATGATTGTGTATATGCTTATTGTGTATATGCATAGATAACACTTCCCTGTATTCCCAACCAAGAATTGAAGCCACATGCATATACTGACAGCTGTGGACAGTCTTAACAGCTGCACAACCCTAAAAGATGTGGTTGCTTTAATGTCTTGCCTACATCATATAAAATATTTTCAGGAGCTGGAGCATAGTCTTCTGAAATGATTCACTGAATTCAGTAGAAAATATCTATTATATACCTAACATTCCCATTGAAATGATGAAATTCAGAAGTATTTAATTTTGACTTTCATAATTATATTGAACATAATCTATTTTAAAATTTTGTTTAGATTCTCTTTTTGTGTTTAGATGGTCCCGAGTGAATGAAAACTTGTTTGCTACTACTGGCTATCCAGGAAAAATGATCAGTCAACTTCTGGTTCATCATTTAGGTCATCCTCAGGTAAATTTATGAAAAATCAAAGATGTAAAATCCATTTTTTAAAAAAATTGCTGTACAATTTTGTCCTTAAGCAACTTATTATGATTATATGACAAATCAACTGTAATCCAATGTGGGAAATTTTATTTTATTTACTTCTCACTTGGATTTCATATGCTTTGAATCTACTTTATCAGAACATCTCAAGGAAAACTGCATTTGTACGGTCAAAATGGAAAAAAAAATAGGCTGTAATTCAGAAAGTTACTTTAGACATGTTCTCTTTAAAGTTTTAGGCATGCTTGTTAGGGTTTTTTCTTCTTCTTTACTGCTTTTAAACATTAGATTATCATGGTGCAGTGCACAGTGTTCTTGGTAATAGCTTCAGTTTTAAAAAACAATATATTAAATGCCATGGAAATTGGCAGCTTAAGAAACAAAATCCCTTTTAGATTCTGGTTGTAGGGGATTTGCTGAGGATATTTGGAGCATATGAAAATATATTATAGGTTCACCTGGCTTTAATAGGCAAGCTGTTCAATCTAAGACATATAGTATTACTAATAAACTTTGTGTCATTGTGATTGTGTCTTACTAAAATAGTACTAAAATAGTAAAATTTGGCATCTTTGGTTTACCATATGAGTTGAAGTGATTATGAAACAAGAGATTTGGAAAGTAAACTGAGTCTACTGGAAAAGACTTGAGAATAAATTATTCTATCTCAATCCCCTGCACTCAAAAGGAATTTGAGGATTAAGAGAATTAAAATCATGTCTGTGTATTTTGCATCTTGTATTGCATCGTATACATGGTATGCATTGTACAAATTTAGTTCTGATGTCCAATGGATTAGATTTCCAGAAAGCAATAATGGGAACCAGTTAAAAGAATCATTTAAAGTAAAACCTTATAAGAGAGTTTTAATTTCCCAAAATTCTTTATCTGGTAGAATGAATATTAGAAGCTAAAAAAATTGCATAGTGCTTATACTTTGCTTTAATGTAAATCACACAATAGAAGAACTTCTATAGATCTCAAGGGTAGCTACACGCTGATTTAGCAAGATATTTTTGTCTGCCTCCTGATTTTCCAAGTTCTAAGGCTAAAAGAGTCAGCATATAACAAGTGTATTTCTTAGATATTCATGATGTAATTATGACTGATTTTGCTGATTTTCATCTTTACCAGAGAAAATGAGCAGAAGTGTTTAGTCACCAAGAGTGGCCAGAGCAAAATGTTTACAAGCATCATCTGTTAGTTCTTAATATTTAACTATCAGAGGAAACTATATTTGGAATGTGATATAAAGGGGATAGACTATGCCAAAGGCAAATCTAGGTATTACTGTGGAAAAACAATAAAACAACTAAATGAAAGTGCTGGCTTCTAGATGCAGTGTCAGATCTCTAAGATTGTGAAAACTGTCTCAATTTATTTTGGACTTTACCCTCATGCACTAACAGTAGATTTTTTTTTACTTGTATAGCTTATTCTTTGCTAAAGCATTATTTTTTGGCTTTTAGTTTCAAATTTAGAAGCAAGCTATCTTGAGATTTAGAAATTCTGAACTTTTATCCAATTTCAGTGATGATTGCTAGGTCACATACAGTCAAACAGCTAAAAAGTATTGTAATTTCTTTTGAAGTTGTCTTACTGTATGCTAGATCTTAAATAGAAATACTAAACTAATTAATTTTTTTATTTACAGCCTATCCTTATTGGTTCTGCACCCTTAGGATCTGGTTTAACCTGGCACAGGACCCTTCCACTATGTGCCATGGGAGGAGATCATAAAGTATATTTTTGGGTGACCGAAATGTAAAAAATTACATCTACCAGTTTAAAGTATCAGATAATGTTTAAGGGAGGGAAAAGGTGAAGTAATATAGTTGGCTTATTTTATACCTTTTTTTTTACAGAAACATTGCTTTTGAATGAAATTCAAAATTTGAATGAAATTCAAAATTTGAATGAAATTCAAATTTTAGACTTTCTAGTTTTAGAAGTGCAGCTGGATTTAATAGGGCATTGTACTCAACGCTTTCTGTGCAAATCTTGTTGAAATAATCTCTTGCACAAATTTTCATTTGTTTAAAAGGAAGTGCAGTCAAGAGAAAGAGTTAAAATAGATTGCTATATAAACTTTGATATAATTACCAACAAAGTAAGAATGGCTAAAAATGTTGGTTCAGATGCCATCTCAGCCTGGAATGTTCATTGACAAAGCATAGCAACATCTTCTAAAAGTGAATATTTCTTAATAAAAATTGATTCTTCATATGAATGTGTATATCTGTGATACCAAGAAGTGCTATGCTAACTGTAGATAGCAAGGCCTGATGTGGTTACAATAAAAAACCTCACTTATTGGCTGTTAACTTTTACAACTGAATACCTGTGTATTGAGAAAAAAGACAAATCTAAAACAGGAACAAACAGGTAGTCAATTTCTACAGTGAAATTAAATTGTATACATAACCGAAGTTAGAACCTTTTTTTAATCATGATAAACTAGAACTCAGTTTTTCCATGTTGTTGGATAATGGGCAAAATCCATCCTACAGTTGCTTGAAAATTAAAAATGTCCATAAGCTTTCATTCTTCTGATTTGGACCTGCACAAGACAATGCTTTTGAAGGCTGAGCTGTAATAAAGACTATACTTTTTATAACTACAAAATTCAAGCATTATTTATTTATTTCATATGACAGTTTATAATATGTGATGGGAGGGGTTCTTGTAAACTGAGATGATACAAATCAGACACAAAGAAATGTTTTTAATGAAGCATGTTTTAAATAAATTTGCTTTTCGGAAACAGTGTCAATATTTTATTTCACATTAAAATTATGACTTTATTAGCTGTCTGATGTTGCACAAATATAATGAGGCTGCAAGAAGTGAAACAAATATTCGGTAAATATATATAGAGGGCACTTATTTTATTCAAACATTAATGTTTTATTTGCTACAATGGATTGCCAGCTGTCCTTTTATATATTCTCAGTCAAACAAATAAATTGAACCCCAAAGCCTGAACAAATCTTAAAAATACAATCAGTTTGTTCTTTCTAAAAGCTATTAGTGTGCTAACTGAAATTGAAAGATTTGTAAAAAAAATCAACTGGAAAATAATGGCTTTGTAATCAATGGCTCTACTTTAAAAATCCATTTTGTTTATCTGTTTAAATCATTAGTTTATCTATTAGAGTTTTTGAATTACGCTATCAAACTACCTGGGACATTTCTTTTTGCACAGTACTTCACCTTTGAATCATCCTTTTTCACAATGTAAAGATGAAAGCGGGCAAAATACTGTCAAAGATTACAAAACTTAGCATATATTACTCTTTATTATAGCATGGATTCATGCATTCAGATCACACATATTTCAGTTCCTCTAAATAATTTAATAGGTCAGTTTGCAACATGCAAGAATCAGAAGAAAGGAAGTTTTTAATTTCAAATAGCTGAGAGTGATCAGTATCACTTCCGGTGTGTATCTGTGTTATGTATCTCCCAATATAATAATCTTCATCTATCATGTTTGGCAGATATTTATCAACAGATAACACTATCTTCTCTTCTAAATCATAAAACAATTTTGCTCCAAAATGATTTATCAAAATATAAATTTATTTTACGTATGTAAATCTAGCAATATTTCTGATATTTGGAGTAATTTATGCTAATCTCCAGAATCTATCTGTGCCCTTAACATTCTGCAGTTTATAGAAATTTCCTGATTATTTTTATTGAGAATATATCAGGCTGATACCAAACCCTTTGTTTTATTGGCTTTTGTAATTAAATGTTTTATCTTTGTTACACTTTTTATAAAATATTACCAACTTTATATCAAAGTTGTTAATATTTTTCTTATTTTCATAATTTTCAAATTAAATTGTGCATGACACTTCCTCTGTTACAAATTAAATATAGTTTAGCTATTCAGTAGTTCCACAGTTCTGAGTTGGTCTACTCTGGGTCCAAAGCTAGATCCCAATTTATGTAAGTATAAGTTACATCTATATTGATGAACACATAAACTGATGCTTCTTTAAAAATATTGCACTTGATAAGTAACAGCCCTGAGGGATCAAGTCAAGGCTTTTCATGATCCAACATTTTGTTTTCACTGATGAATCAGATGATTCTGAAATGCTCCCAGACAGTTGATGAAAATACACTCATATCATCCTAGTATTTAAAAGGGCAGTGGAAATTTGGGAGTCCATTTGAACTAAAGATACAAACTTGTTAGTTGCGAAGTCGTGTCCAACCCATCGCAACCCCATGGATAACGTTCCTTTAGGCCTTCCTGTCTTCTACCATCCTCTGAAGTCCATTTAAGGTCACGCTGACTGCTTCAGTGACTCCATCCAGCCACTTCATTCTCTGTCGTTCCCTTCTTCTTTTGCCCTCAATCTTTCCCAACATTAAGCTCTTCTCCAGTGAGTCCTTCCTTCTCATTAGGTGGCCAAAGTATTTGAGTTTCATCTTCAGGATCTGGCCTTCTAAAGAGCAGTCACAAACTATAATCCCCAAGAAAAAAGGTAATGTCCCCCATCTGACAACCCCCAGAGACCCAAGTGACAGCTATTCAAGAGATGACACTTGTGACTGCGGGCTTAGAGTGGTTTATCCACACTGAAACATGAATGTGCAACACAGTATTCTCCATGAGTGATACCCACACACACACATGGCCATTGGGACTACATGCCACCCTCCATGTACTTAAAGGAGGGGGCTGTCCTGGGATTATCTCATCACAGGCTGTTACCACAGTTCTCCAGAATAGCACCCAGAACATTTCCATGGGCCCCAAAAAAGGGGAGACAATTTTACCCATTACGCACATCAATGTGAAGTATCTGATGCTTGTCACAGAACCAAAACTTCAGCTTCTCTGTTTCCATTTATCTCATTTCTCACATAATTTCCTGTGGAATTTTAGGGGTTCTTTTGAACCAGAAACCAGAACATTATATTAATTAAGGCACAAATTGGCTTATTGACAGCGCTGGAGGCAGAGACAGGCCTAAAAAAGGGTGGATTGAAGTCTGTTTTATAGACTTGTATTAAAATATAGATAGAACAGCCACTGGATATAACACATGTGCCGAGTGAGATCAGCGTCAGCTATACTAGGTAGTCCAGAATCAGAAAATTAACCACAGAAAAACCAGAATTACACTTTTTTGGGATACAGAACCTTGCAAGTCTGAATGTGTTCGTCCTCCCCTGCTTCATATATCCTACTGAATTAGGGAGATATTTGCCTGAGTGGCTTCTGAATATTGTTTTCCAGGATTTAAGGAATGTTTCAGTCCCCTTTGTCTAGGTCAGTGATGGCTAACCTTAATGCCATCGCGTGCCAAAAGCGGGGGGAGCACGGTGGGGTCACACGCAGGCGTGCCCATATCCATAATTCTATCTGTCCTCCCCCCCCCCGTGCTCTTCTCGTTTTTGGCATGTGATGGCACAGTGGGCCCGGTAGGCCCATTTTTTGCTCTCCCCAGGCTCCAGAGCCTTTCTAGGAGCCTGGGGAAGGCCTCTGGAGGCCAGAAACAGTGTGTTTCCTGACTTCTGGTGGGCCCAGAAGGCCCGAAAATCAGCTGGCTGGCGCACACATGCGTGTCGGAGCTGAGCTCGTGTGCCCACTGATATGGCTCCGCATGCCACCTGTGGCACCCGTGCCATAGGTTCGCCATCATGGGTCTAGGTAATGATTCCTGTATAATTCTGCCAAAGTCACCTTCCTTTCTCGGCTAAGAGGCCACTAGGCATAACTATGAACTGATGAAGCATCCAATCATCTACAAAGACCATGGGATTTTGAAACAACAAAGAGGTTCTATGAACAAAGTTTCTTTGTTCAGAACTCTACTTGCCCACTAATATCTTCCCCAGTACCTAAAGCATTCCTTGACTTACATCTTTAATGGCTGAGTTGAGTTTTACTTTCTTTGGAAGCTTTTTATTTGATCCCAAGAATTCTCCTTCAGAAACAAGGTGCCACCAATCTGGAAGAATACTAAATCTTCAAATTCAAGAGTTTGATAGATGTGCCTTCCACAGATATAATGAATCCCATTTAAAATCCATTGTAGCAGCCATCAAGACATCTTATTTTTAATCAGTTGGCAATCTACTGTATATAAAAACAAAACTTAATTCATAGCTGCTAAATTTATTCAAAAGCCTCTGATGAGAAATTTTGTCAATGGCTTTTTGAAAATCATACACAGTGTGCAAAGGGTAATTTGTTTCCTCTGTGTGCAAAGATGTTTTCTTTGATGACAATTTCTATCAATTAGCCATTTATTTATGCCTGCATGCATTTCCATGTAACTATGGATGTTAACTTCCTCATTCAGATAAAAGTTTGAGCCTGTCGCAATACAGCCAGGTTGACTGAGCAACCTTCGGTGTTATCTGAGCCAGTCTTCCATCAAACACACCCACAGGCAGACACCATTCCCAATTGTAAACCATTTCAAATTATTTGTCCCATTCTCAGGATGGATTGATTGATCGATTGATTTAATTTATATGCTGCCAATCTGCCCAATAAGCCAATTCAGGGTGGCTTGCCCAAAATTCACTTTCGCTTTGCACCCTATAAAGAATGATATCGAAATTACAATAACTTGATATCGTCCTACCCAAGTGTCTTAACGATTTTCATTTTACACTGGCGTTTTTTTTCCAGTCCGTCTGTCTTTAATGACTGGGTTTGAGCGGAGAGCTGCTGTCAGTAGCATCATAATTAAAACTGCAGCTCAAGCCTCCTTTTGCAAAAGGTGCAAAAGATGCATCGGGAAGCCTCGGCGCCTAAAGAACCCAAACCTTCAAGCATCCGAACTACAGTTCCCATGATGCCCTTCCTTCTGCTTTGATTGCCGCGAAGGAGACGTCGGAATAGCTTCCCGTGAGAGAGGTCGCGAGGGATGATTAGGGAAGAGGTTTGCGGCCGTGGCCTCGACGCTGTGAGAGGTCGGCGGGAATGGACGAGGACGGGTTGCCTCTCGTAGGTTCGGGCATCGACCTGACCAAGGTATTGGCGGGCGGCCTGGTCTGGCGCATGCGTGGAGCGACTCCTGCATGTACCGAAAGGCCGCTTCTACAGCCCCCTCTGTCCCAGCTGGCGTTCGGGTGGGGAAGAGGAAGGAACCGGGCAAGGGTCCCTTTTGAATGCCCGCTACCTTCCCCATCCCGTTAAAAGGCCCCCTCCCTGCAGTAATATTTCACAGCAGACCCACAAATGTGTGTGTGTGGGGGGGGATCCCATTTCTGATAGGGAAAGCAGAAGCAAAAAGTTTTATGAGGAGGCAAAATCTGTAACAGCCTCGAATGGGGGCTGAAGGTTGAAGAGACGACGGACGGAAAGAGTCGTGGTCGTTATTCTTCACAGTAGTTTAGCTGTTGAAATGCGTTTGGTTTTTAGTAGCTCGAGCTGGTAGTTAATAGGCTGTTTGGCTTGAGCTCCGAGATTGGCAATTTGGTTGTAAACGTTTCCTCACCATTCGAGGAGACATCCTCAATGCCCTTTGAATTGTTTAGCTGTAATCATGTATCCAGGTAAGGTAAAGGTAAAGGTTCCCCTCGCACATATGTGCTAGTCGTTCCCGACTCTAGGGGGCGGTGCTCATCTCCATTTCAAAGCTGAAGAGTCAGCGCTTTCCGTGGCCGGCATGACTAAATGCCAAAGATGCATGGAATGCTTTTACCTTCCCACCAAAGGTGGTCCCTATTTTTCTACTTGCATTTTTAAGTGCTTTCGAACTGCTAGGTTGGCAGAAGCTGGGACAAGTAACGGGAGCTCACCCCGTTACACGGCACTAGGGATACGAACCGCTGAACTGCAAACCTTTCGAAATAGAATAGAATTAGAATAGGAGTAGAGTAGAGTAGAGTAGAGTAGAGTAGAGTAGAGTAGAGTAGAGTAGAATAGAATAGAATAGAATAGAATAGAATAGAATAGAATAGAATAGAATAGAATAGAATAGAATAGAATAGAATTTTTTATTGGCCAAGTGTGATTGGACACACAAGGAATTTGTCTTGGTGCATATGCTCTCAGTGTACATAAAAGAAAAGATACTTTCATCAAGAATCATAAGGTACAACACTTAATGATAGTCATAGGGTACAAATCAGCAATCAGTCTTA
Source organism: Ptyas mucosa (assembly GCA_012654045.1). Taxonomy (NCBI): domain Eukaryota; kingdom Metazoa; phylum Chordata; class Lepidosauria; order Squamata; family Colubridae; genus Ptyas; species Ptyas mucosa. The sequence goes on along the minus strand of WNWU01013802.1, from coordinate 95,465 downwards.
GCCATTGAGCTACCGCGTCCCTGGAATATATCCAGGTACAGGAGAGGAAACCTCCCTGAGTCATCTCTGGGCAGATATGGACATGAAAATGCATTGGTTTATTTGTTCATGGGGCTTCTAATGCTACTCCAGTAGTTTTTGATTCTGCATAGGTAGTCCTCGACTTACGGCCACAATGGAGCCCAAAGTTTACGTTGCTAAGTGAGACAGTTGTTAAGCGTGTTTTGCTTCATTTTTTTATGACTTTGCCTGCCACGGTTGTTAAGTGAATCACTGCAGGAGTTAAGTTAGTAACACCGTTGTTAAGTGAATCTGGCTTCCCCATTGACTTTGCTCGTCAGATAGTTGCAAAAGGGGATTACATGACACGAGGACACTGTAACAGTCCTAAATATGAGTTAGTTGCCAAGTGTCTGAATTTATATCACATGACCAGAGGGATGCTAAAATGGTGGTAAGTGTGAAAAATGATCCTAAGTCATTTTTTCAGTGTCGTTGTAAGGCCACTAAGAACTGTTGTAAGTCGAGGACTACCTGCATATATACCTGGCATCTGTAAATCAGATTGAAACAATTTATCTTATTTATTAAGTTTATATGCCGTCCATCTCACAGTTAAGGTGACTACGTACATTGTTTATAACTTTTTTTTAAACAAATCATAAAATACTATAGCATTTATAGGATCATACTGTGTTAATACACTAAGTACATAAAACAAGGAGCCAACTTACCAGGAAAGAGAATAACATTACAATCTTCCAGCACCCCCAGCTCCTGAAATGGGTTTCCGTAGCGTTCAGAGTCCTACATTCAAATAAAGTTGGGAATAGAAAGGAATTTCCTCTGTACATGTTCACAATAGCTCACGCCTTGGTCACCTCCCATTTGGATTACTGCAGTGTGCTCTATATGGGACTGCCCTTGAAGACCACCCGGAAATTGCAGCTAGTCCAGAATGCAGCAGTGTGCAAAGTAACCCAGGAGGTGAGGGGGCTAGGTTTGCCTATGTAAGACCTCTGTTGCACAAGTTGTACTGGCTTTCAGTTTTTTTCCAAATGCAATTTAAAGAGCTAGTCATCACTTTTAAAGCCCTATATGGCTAGGTTATCTGCATGAGCACCTTTCCCTAAGGATATGCCCATCCTGCCAGATCAGATAGGATGGGCACAGTCCTAATCCCTTCCCTTAAACGTTGCTTTCTCATGGTATCTCAAAGTGTACCTCTTCTATGGCAGCTCCTGCCTGTAGGGTCCTCTCTTCCCCCCAAGTTCAGTTGGCCTTCACTCTCCTAGTCTTCCATAAAGCTTTGAAGACCTGGCTTTTTCCCCAAGCACTGGGATGAGTTGTTTGGTTCATCCAAGAAGTTTGGCTTGACTCCATGTTTTTTTTAATGCATTTCATCTTTATAGTTTTAAGATGGCTTTTATGATGTAACTTTTAATTGGGAGCCTTGATTATAAGATGGGTGGCTATATAGTTTTAAATAAATAAATTGTATAAGACAACTTTCCCAGATTGGTGCTTTTCAGATGTGCTGGATACTAGCTCATATTGTCTGGCTATTCAAATCAAGCAAACAGCAGAGTAAGGAAAGTTAATATAATGGGTAAACTTAAAAGAGTTTGAAACTCTTTTAAGATGCTTTAAATTTAAATTAAACTAAACAAAGCCCACAAAATTTTCCCTGAATAGACAAATCTCAAAAATTTCCAAAAGTTTCATATTTTAAAAGATCTTCGTGTTTGATTCTATGAAAGCAAAGAAAAATCCAATATATATGGCAAGGGGGGAAATCGTTGATAAGGCATTCAGTTTGATTGATTAAGCATTATGTAATAAATATCTATTGTCGGTATAGCTGACTGATCTTTAAAACTGAGTTACTCAATAAATAAAAATAAATGAAATAAATGGTTTGTTACTTCCTTATTTTTCATTAAAATGGTTGTTGCCAATTTCTGTAGATAAGCTATGACATGGGAAATTTTGTGTTAATGTGTTTTTCTGCTTATATATTAATCATTTCTCTTGCAAAGGATATATTAGGCATGCTAGATTAAGAGTCAGTGGCTGCTGTGGATTTTCAGTTTGACCATGAACAAATTCCTTATGTTGTTTCTCATTAATTATAAAAGCACTAAGAAATGTAGGATACGATTTTTAGCCTAGTTCATTCTCTGACAGCAGTCTATAAAAACAGTGTTGTGAAACTCTAATATACTTCCAAAATGTTTCCTGTGCCAATTTCAGGATCTGATATTTACAACTCTTAATTTATTCAATGTCACTAATAAATAGTTTGGCTTAAATTCAGAAGTTATTCATTTTTATATTTTTAAATTCTTGACTGTCTCATCCTTATACTCTTCCATGTTTTAATGTACAGTTCTGGTAAAAGAGAATATGTTTATTCAATTGCTGAAAAATTGACAAACAGCAAATTTGATAAAAGATACTTTTATCTTTTTATACTTTTATGCATCTTGGCACATTGCTTTCAAATAATAAATTATCACTCAGATATTTGGCCAACCTCAGAGTTTGAATGTAAATGTTTGATACTGTATTTGTTTCATATTAGAGAGAGATTAAAAGCGCTAGTTTGGTGTAGTGGTTAAGACATCAAGCTAGAAACTGGGAGATCATGAGTTCTAGTCTCATCTTAGGCGCAAAAGCAGCTGGGTGACTTTGGACTAGTCTCAGCCCTAGGAAGCCTAGGAAGGAAGCATTGGCAAACCACTTATGAAAAATCTTACCAAGGAAATTGTAGTGACTTGACCATATAGTTAATTGATTTCTCTTCAGTGTTGTATTTTTTTTCTATGTTTTATGTAATGCAGGTTCCAGCTATCCAACAAAAGAGAACAGTGGCGTTTCTAAACCAATTTGTGGTTCACACAGTTCAGTTCCTGAATCGATTTTCAACTATTTGTGAAGAGGTAATACATGCCATACTGTAACTTTCCAAAGCCAGCATATACTACATTTCTCTATAATGCATGCTTGCTACAGAAATAATTTCAATTCTCATTCACCACCATGAAAAGGTTAAAAAAAATGAAGAAAAAGTATAATTTGCCAGTGGAAAACATGAAAATGTCTCTGTATTCAAAGTTGGCTTGTTAGGCTTTGGCATGCAATGCTTTGGGGAATATTTCTGGAAACTTGGTTTTCATCCTTTATTGCTTTAAACAAGAGGTAGTTATCAGTTTTCATCACCATGTCACCATATTAATCTTTCTGGAGAAGCAATACATTTTTATTTGTGGATATGAAACATTAATTGAAAAGCCATATCAGGGACTTTTTGTTAGAATTTTGCCATTGTTTTAATGTGTTAGTATTACTTTGCCATATTCAGTGGTATCTTGAGGTTTTTGTGTCTCTATAAACTCCAAATTGTCCAGGAATATTGTATTGCTTACCTGTACTTGTTATTAATTAAAAAGAATACTAAACCAATAGGATTTTGCCTAGAAGCCTACTGGGATTGTTTATTAAAACCTATTAGATAAATCAGTTGAATCTTGACTAATAGTTTAAAAGCATTTCCCAACTAGTCTCTGCCTAACAACAAGCTCTGGAACTCTGAGACAGTTAACTATCTTTGTTAACTACTTATGTTTTGGCACCAGACTGAAAAAACAATGGTGGCTTTTAAAGATAATGAATAAATAATATAATATGCTTAATACATTGAATAGATTAATTTGCTTATTTATATGTATTTGAGTTCATGATCCCCTCTTTTGCCTATGTAATACATGTTAGTGTTACCAGAAATTAAGGCTATTCTAAATGTCCTGTGGTGCAATCTGAACATTCAGGAATGCATAGATTAATAAGAACTCTCTGCAAGTATTGACTGTTTTGAATTATAGTTGCTGAGTTAGTGTCTTTTAGCTAAAATTATTTGTTAGCAAAGCTTGATAAAGAAGGATAAATATAATCATATGTCAATATGTAATGTGTGTCATGTTATTTGTTAATGGAATGAATATTAGCATAGTAGTATATTAAATCAGCTGAACATCACAGTGTAATCAGTGATTTTAAACCATCTGTATAATAGCACTTAAAGGATCATTGTCCAATATGTTTCATATTAGTCTCCAAAAGACCAAAGGAATAAGTTTGCTTTTCAGGGAGATGGATTGGGGTGATGGGAAAGAGCTAAGTATTACTGGATGGAAAATGTGGAGGAGTTAAACGATACTGAGGAAATTGTTGAGTAATATTTCTCTTCCTTATTCCCAGAAATTGTCAGCACTTTCCCTCCGTATTCAGCAAATTGAAACTTTGCTCAATATTCTGGATGCAAAGGTTTGTTCCTGATATGCCTCTTTTTATGTGGTGTTTTAAACATTCTTTAAAATATAATTTGGAGGGTTCTGAGGGTAGATTTCATTTAGATCATGTTTGTCTACCAACAAAAATGAGCACATATATTTTTAGTATTAAGGAAAGCAAAGGAGTTCAGAAAGGAAATAGATACATTCAGTAGTGTAAAGTGGAGGTAAAGATTTGGACATATGTAAAGTCTGACAGTCCTAGCATCATGTAACTATACATTCTGAAACTTTGATAGAAGAGAAATGTTTATCAGATGTTGTATTATTGATGAAAAGTTTGTATGATCAATATTAAAATATCATTAATCTGTGATGTGCCCCATCTTCAGCTTTCTTCTGTGCCTGGCCTAGAAGATGAGATCTCAAACACCAGTGTTATGAATGGCTCTGTCTCACAAACATTGGTAGATCCACAGACAACAAATGTATCGCCTAACGTGGAGGTAAACTAGTCTTTCTAAAGCACAATATGACTGTATTCAAAAGACAAGAAAATCAGACTTATTTGAAAATAACCAAATAATTGGTGCAAGTTGTTTGTTTACTCTCATTGATTCTGGGAACTAGCCAAATAATACACAAATAGCTATCCCTTGATTTGCTACCCATGTTTCTCCGAAAATAAAACCCTGTCTTATATTTTTTTTGCCACCAAAAAAGGCACCAGGTCTTCTTTTCAGAGGGGATGTAGTCCACTGACTCATCTCACTTGTGTGTGTCACCCCCAGCCTCCTTTTCGCTGTCAGAGGCATTTAGGAACTTCTGTGGCTTGCAAGGCAGCAAGGCTTTCCTGAAGGCCTCTGCAGCTGATAATAGAGTTCTGTATCAATCCTGAGCTCTGTTATCAGCTGCAGAGGCCTTCAGGAAAGCCTTGCCAGCTGCAGAAGAAATGGGCCGACAAGGCAGGTATCTTGTGAGGCCTGGCTGCAACTGTCCGAAGGTAAAGAGTAGGGCAGCTCCACCACCCCCATCCCCACCGTAGCTTAATTTTTACCCATGGACCCTGGAGTGGGCAGGGTCTTAATTAGGGCTTATTTTGGGGGTGGGGCTTATATTGGGCATGTGTAAAAAGCAAGGTAGGACTTACTTTTGGGGTTGGTTGTATTTTCGGGGAAACATAGTACCTTTTGTGTGAGCTGGAAATTTAGGCTTCCTTCTCTTTAGATTCAAAAGATTCATCTCATTGGACTACAGTTTGACTTCTGGTGACTTAATAGACCCTTGTCTAATTAGGACCCTTGTCCAATGGGGAAGTAGTTTGCCATTGCCTTCTTCTGGGATGCATCTTCAATTCCCAGTGTCCCCAACTGCCTTGGGGTGCACCAAGATCCCAAGAAGATCCAACCCTGCATAACTTTTTGCAGTCAACTAAGCTTGACTGAACATTGTTATCTTAACAAGTAATTCTACAGTATCTGAACAGAAATAGAATTCCTGATTCATAGGCATTGCTATTCAGGTTTGTCTAACTGCTGCCCTGGCAGGAGGAGCCAAGCAGGACCAATCAAACTTCATTTAGAAGTTACTGGTAGAACTATATTTTTTTAAAATTTAATGTGATATCCAAATATGGTAAAGTCTGAGGGCATGTGAAGACTGGTGTGCACTGCTTGTTGTATTGCAGACCAGTGTACCTGAGTTGGGGCAACAGAAGACAGATGGAACTGGTGAAAACGTCATCACTGTAGCAAAGGATCCACGCTATGCTAGATACCTCAAAATGGTTCAAGTGGTAAGTCACATTTATTTTATCATAAAATCATATCAGGCTTTATCATAAACATTTGGACTTTTATTTCTTGAAGCTTCCTTTAAAGTAAAACTTTGTCTTTTGAGGTTAATTATGAATGTAGGTTGAATTTTACATGCTTTTAGCATAGAAATTAGTATAGCGATTGATTGAGACATAAATATTGAGAGACAATTTTCCTTTATGTCTTGCTGTACCCAAAGTACAACTATCGGTTATTACTAAAAATACTGATTTTTCATTATGTGCCATATGTACTGTATGCACAGTCATGAATTACTCTATCCTGTTTAGTGCGTAAAAAAATCTCTCCAAAGGTTTCTGTGATTGTTTTAGTCCAACAGTGTTTATTTGTGATAGCCAACTTAAAAATCAGTTTTTAATTTAAAATTAAGCTTTAATTTTCTTCCCGATCGGTGCTGGCCACGGTTGTCCCAGAAAACCAGTTGCATTTCATTTATTCTGTCACATAGAATTTGTTTTTGGCTCTATTACTTGCTCAGAAACGAGCTCCTGGTGAAACAGATAAGCTTTGACAGAGCCAACAGTTTTCTTTTTAATGCTTTCTGATGCTGAAACATGTGCAAAATATGAGCAAGAGTTCAACTTGAATAAACTAAAGTTTAAAATGAAAATAATCTGTAAGCCTGGCGAAGTGAAACTAAATTGAACAAATAGTCACTTTTTTTTTCTGATTCTGTATATGTAATATCGTACATCATAGATTTGATGCAAAGGGGTAAGAAGTTACATTGATAATTCCACTTCAACTGTTGTTATTCGTTTGCCCTGTTTAGCTTCTGATCCTAGTGTGATCTCATCACAAAGCAGGTTAGAAACTTGTGGTTTTATCGGCATTCTCCCAAGTAGGATATGATGACAAAGCAATTTTGATGCACATGGCATTTGCTTTGCTACTCTTTACAGTTTTGCTGGAAGCACACAGCTACCCATTACAGCCATAATACAGTCCGGGGGGCGGGGGGGATGACATTTGATTTAACAAATTGTAGGCTTGTGAAGCCACTGTGGACTCTGAAACATCTTTTGCTTTTGAAGCACTGCATAATCTTGAAATGCAATATAGTGTTACAGCTCTTTCAGTAGTGGTAAAAATCATAGGAAAATGTAAGCTTTTGTGATTCTCCTTTTCCTGGATACGCATGATGATATAAAAGAGGTCAGAGTTGTTCACTGTAGCGTGAATAAGGAGAAATGACCTTGAGGGAAATACTATAGACAAGAACTAATACATAAACAAGGAGGACTGAAACATCCCTTAAGTCTTAAGGGATACAAGAAATTGTTTTCTGGTCTGAACTACTAGTGGGACTGACAAGTGAGATGGTAGCTGAAAGGAGATTGCTCGTTTGATGCTTTTAAATGCATCAGATTTACGTGAGATGTCCATTCAGGGGGAGGCACATTTGCACATCTTGTTTCAGCGATTGGAAATTGAGTAGGAGAGAGGAATGGCCTACTTTTTTTTGTACTCAGTCCTTATACAGGAATAGATGTCCAATATTGCTGATAGTATACTCTATCATTCAGCTAGGGTTTATATTCTTAAATATGTGCCCTCTAGGGTAGAACAAAAGTTTTAAGAATTTGCATACCTGGAATAGCAACACAGTTTTTTTAATGATTTATGCAAATCTGATGTATAATGAAATGTCTGTGCCTGGGAAGTAGAATAAAAGATGCTGAATTCTTGTCTGCATGGTGGCCTATTTCAAATATAACAAATATTGACCTATTTTAAATATAACAAATAAGGAAAGTGTACTCCTAATACTAAGAATTTAGCACATATAATGTAGATTGAGGAGTTTTGTTATGACAAGTAGGACAAATTCTTCGAATCATTACTACTGCTTGAATATCTGTTCATTGGATATATGTTGAGAAGCTGTATTTATGTAGCGTGCATATTTTGACAATGATTTGGAAGAAATGCTCTGGACTTCATACAATCCTAGTATTAATTTGCTAAAGAAATTCTAAAGCTTTTTCAGGCTTCTAAATGAGTAGCTGGGAAAAAATGCTGCTACTTTTGGGACTTCAGTATGAAGCAGAGAGATACTGACCTCATACACAATCCCAAATGCTCCTGAGTCTTTTTCAAAGCATGGAGAGTTCTAATAGTTTGACTACTAAGGAAGTGAATATGTTCTAATCTGATAACCAAGAAATCGGTTTTACTACAGTTCCAGTAAAAAGTTTGAAACAATATTGGTAATGGCAGATATCCATATGGAGCTATTATTAAGATGGGTGTGATAAGTTCAAGTGTTTGGTGTAAACTTCAGAGTAAAAGCAGAAGAGCTCTCTGTGGCAGTAACCAAGCCAACACAGAGCTTTAGGAAAGACAACTTTCCAATTTTAAGTTGATACAGAATACAATGGTTCTCTGTGTAAAGGTGGGTCTGGAAAAAAAATGACCTTTCATTTGGAATAGTGTCACCATCTGTTTCATAAATCTTAAACTAACCTTTAATTTAGCCCAAGGATATAATTTCTCTTAGTTGTGTGATACAATTCCCTTTTTAGTTAATTATCAATTATGTTAGCATTATCTCTCTGTTAGATAAAGTTATTGGCAAGTAAATAATTTGTGGCATTTCATCTTGCCCAGTCCATCCTTCATATTATCATTGACAGTTTCTGGGATTAAAACCTAGGTGAGAAAATTTTGTTTTTGTTTTAATTTTGAAGCCTTACAATAGTTTAAAAATCTCTGAATTAGAAACAGAATAGCAGATTAGAACAGTGTTTCTGAATATTGGCAACTTTAAGATGCATGGACTTCAACTCTCAGAATTCCACAGACAGCATCTTATCTTAAAATTGGTTGATGTCCTTGCTTTTCCATACTCAATTCATGATAATTAATGCTGTGCAACCAGATGTGATGCTTTATTTCTGGGCTGCCTTCACTGCTTTGATCAATCTGCAATCCTAGGAAAATGAATTTTTGCACATATTTGATCTCTTCATTGTCAATTATTTTGATATTTCCATTCCCTGCAATGGTCATTTGATGTTGGTCATTTTGATGTTCAGGAAGAAGTCAATTTTTTTGCTGCATTCTTTAATCTTTTGATCACATTCAGGATTTCTTTGGTTTCTGAGAGGAGTTTTGTGTCGTCAGCATATTGAAGATGGTCGATGTTCCTTCCTCCAATCTTTATTTCAATTTTTGATACTTCAAGTTCTAGCTCGTATGAAAAGTCGAAGGAATGCAGCCTTGCCACCCTCCTTGCTATATCTTGAACTAGTTGGGATCTCCATATAGTGTTTGCACAGTAGCTTCCTGCAGTACAGCAACTGCAGCAAAATGACCAGATGTGTCAATATCCTCAGGACCCTCGGCTTGTCATGATTGACACAATCAAAGGCTTTCTTATAGTCAATAGAGCAAATTATATAATTTTTTTTAATATTCTTGAGACTTTTACATGATCCAGCATAGACTTGTAACATGGGCATGATTTCCACTCCTTCTGAAGGCAACTTGGATAGTACAGTGGTCTAAAGCCCTGTTATTAACATCAGCTGCCTGCAATTATTGCAGGTTCGAATCTCACCAAGGCTCAAGGTTGACTCAGCCTTCCATCCTTTCTAAGGTAGGTAAATTGAGGACCCAGTTTGGGGGGGCAATAAGCTGACTTTGTATAAATATACAAAAGTATGAAGGCTATTGCTTAGCGCATTGTAAGCCGCCCTGAGTCTCCGGAGAAGGGCGGCATATAAATCAAATTAAAAAAAAAAACTTGAGGACCTGTTAATTCCCTTTCAATGGTTGGCACCATTGAACTGTTGTATGATCTTAGAGATTATACTTCGTTGTGACATTGTTGTATGGTCTTAGAGAAAATCTTGCTAGCTTGCTGGAATGATGGCAGTTGTGCAGTATTTGGAGCAATCCTTGGAGTCACCCTTTTTTGGCAATGGAATGAACATGGATAGTTTCCAATTCTGTGGCCATGTGTTTGGTGATGAAAATATCTTGTATATATGCATAATTAAAACATGCTAAATTACTTGCTTTTATACATGTCGTATTTAACTATGCCAAGAAATCCTTGTGAGGCTTCCCCTCCTGCTTCAAAAAGTTATGTTGACCTTATTAATAAACCATTTTTTCCATGGTCATTTCCACGATGTTATAACTTGACATATCTGTTTAACAACATATACTTCACTGGAGAATTCTGAAATGACAAATTTCTTTAAAGTTCTTTCCTTTTACAATTTTGTAGGGAAATTTTCAGCTTTAGATTTGTGATTCCCTTCCCTAGTAAAAATTGTATACTGTTTACAAATGAAAAATGTTTACATAATATTATTAAGTAACATTTTCCATTTGTAAGACATAAGAAAGTAGTTCTGAATAACAGAACACTGTCACCACCACAATTTAGTCTTTGTATTTCAGGTTACATTTTCCATATGGCAGATGGTGACTCCTAGTCATAAAAAAATTGTGTGCTAACAGTAATGACAGCTCTGGAAATTCCCACTCTTAAACTGCTGAGTGTAATTGTTTTTATTGGAGATAGCTAGTTTTATATTAGGGTAAAGAGCTCCAAATACAGATATGCAAGGGAAAATATTAATCACCACATCAGCATGGATATTGCCATGTTAGCCTTGACCACTCTCTTGCTTTCCTCAATGACACAAATACAGAGATACTTCTCTGAACAGTAAATTTTTACTCCCTTCTTTGTAAAATATTGTACTTACCTTGGGCCAAAAATACTTGGGTTCCATGCCAAAACCAACCACACTACATTAACTACTGTTAATTTAGAAATAAAAGTATTTTACATCCTTTTCAGACCTCCAATAAACCTTGGAAATAAGGTTTTCTTTCTTTCTTTCTTTCTTTCTTTCTTTCTTTCTTTCTTTCTTTCTTTCTTTCAAAAGAATGTTCTATTTGAACTTTGTCAGCAGAAACATGGGAATAGCTTCTCTTGGAAAATCTCTAGGAAAGACCTTTGACTTCAGATTGTTCCCAGGAGTCTGAAGGAATATGAAAGAAGAATGTTTAGTGATGAATGACCCAGAAATGTTGAGAGAATTTTAGTGGAAAAGCCTTTTTCCCTTCATATGCTATTGGCTAAAAGTATGCCATTGTGAACAGTCAATATGAAGATTTGGACATCGTGCTGCTAGAATTCAGATAGGCCTTTCTGGGTTGAGCATTGTTTTCTTAAGAAACTGTAGAGGAAAGCTAAATAAAAGTAACTTTTCAAAAAAAAATGAGATAAAATATGCTATAAGATTAGTGAAGGTAATTGCTGAGAATAGTTTAACAATAAGCACTATCACTGATACAAGTTATATCTTTCTATTCAGCTGGTGGAGTTTACCTTACAACATGAAAGGATACAGTACTGATAATGTGTAACCTTCATATAACTATAAATACAAGAATGGTCTAGATTTGTGATGGCGAACCTATGGCACTCATGCCACAGGTGGCATGCAGCGCCCTCTCTGTGGGCACGTGAGCCATCGCCCCAGTTCAGCTCTGCCGTGCATGCATGTGTGCCTCCCACCAGCCAGCTGGTCATTGGGTCTCTGCCGCGCATGCGTGGGGGCAGGGTACGTATGTGGGGCCCATGCACGCATTGGATTTTGGGGGTTTGGCCACATGCACATTCGCACACACGCACGCTTTTGGGCATTCCAACCTCCAGAAAAGGTTAGCCATCACTGGTCTAGAGTCACTGTCTAGACCATCATCTAAATTTATGACTTAATAAGAAACTAGAGGTTTTTTCCTGCCAACTGCTACTAGCTAACTCTATTGGAAAGGATAGTTCCACTATCTGTCTTCTAGTATAGGTGATTTTAAGTAATTGTATTATGATATTATTCTATTATTTCATCTCTGAATCTTGCTACTGCTACCGTTTTCTTACACAAACTGGTTCCAGTGGTAGCATGACTTCTATTGTACTGTCACATCAATTGGAAAATAAGGTTCTGGGTTTTTGTTTTGTTTTTTTTAGTGGTGCTTTTGAATCATGTTTTATGGTGGAATAAGTAATATTGTTCATTTGCAGTAAATCTATTTTAGATAAATAAAAATACTGCTTCATGATGCTTGGGAACACAAGTGTCTTTCATATTCTGGTTTGCATTGTGCAGCTAAAATTATGAATTAAATGATTGTTTCATCTCATCTAACCTTTCAGACCTCTAAAACTATTTAAAAGGTTGAAATGATGGTAGGATCTTGGGAAGAAATTGGGTTGAATTTCGGTCTATTACTTATTTGCAGTGTGGCAATTTCATACTTTCCTTGCTGCGTTAGCTGTTTGGTTTTCTTTGGCTTCACTTCTGTGATCATCTTGCCAAATTCCAGCTGCTTTTACAATGATACTTAATTTTGGCCCACATCATGCAACAGATACAGGTAGTGCCTGAAAAGTAGTACTGAGCTTCTTGAAAGATTTAATTGAGTGTATCCAATGTCTATCATACTGGGATTTTTTTTTTTAATTTAAGACAAGTCTGTCCTGAGGGATCCTGTAATAAATTGTTTGGAATTGTCTTCAAATGGAAAAGTATATCCCTTTTTTTGTATTACTGGCTTCCATCATAGCTACCATCAAACTGTAGCAGCATAAGTAGCAAGTTGGAGAGGTTGCCTACAAATCAATCAAAATAAAATTTGTCATTAGTAATCAAAGCCATTGTCTCCAGGGCCTCTTTCTTAAAGTTTGTATTGATGCTTATGTTTGGGGTAGGGCTCCTATGTTCTGAGCTTCTCACAGTCTTTTATTTTCCCTCCCTCCATAGGGTGTTCCTGTTATGGCAATAAGAAACAAAATGATTTCTGAAGGATTAAACCCGGATCTTCTTGAGTAAGTAGCAATATCTGTTTTGCTTAAACATTATTTACATAGAATCTAAATGGAGCTGATATTTGCATGCATTTTCCCAATTCCCAAGATTTATCCTGAGATAATACAGTTCTCAGAAGAACAAAAGTTGTACAGCTGGCCCAACTGGTTGAGAAATATTTTTTTTCAATTATGTGGAAATAGGCATAGTAGTTTGAATTTATGAAGTGTTCTTGGAATGCTCATGGAGCCTGCCAACAGCTCTATGAAATCAACCAGTGTTACCTCCTTATTGCAGAATTGTGAAGTCAACTGAAAGTTGACCTAAACTAAGCAAGATGTGAACTTGGAACCTTCCAATTTGTTTACTTAAGCCATTTCACAATACCAGTTATCTAGCCTTCCTGGATTTTACATTCAGAGAAAAAAAACTTTTATATAATAGTTTCCTCCACTGTACCCCCATCTCTTTTTGGCATACCTCTAGTACAGATGCTTTTTTTGCCTAGCGAGCATTTTATTGATTAATTTCATATAGTTGATTATTGTAGGTAGGTGGTGACCTGCTTCACACAATATGCTGGACCAAAATGTTATTTGTTTGGCTTTAATTAGGCTTGTTTTTTGAAATTTGTTACATACAGCAACAGTCTCCAACTTTGTGGCTTGGTGGTCCAGCTGGCGGGGAGAGGGGAACTGTGCCATGCGAGCGGCCAGCCAGTGCGCATGTTTGCGCAACTTAAGCTGTGCGCAGGTTGAGCTGTGAACATGCGTACACGTGCTCTAGCCAGCCACTCACATGGCCCAATTCCAAATAGGCCACAGCCTGGTAGTGGGCCACAGCTCAGGGGTTGGAGACCCCTGATGTACAGTATAATTACATTTATTATTACATTTATTATTATTACATTTATTACATTTATTATTACATTTATGGACTAGATCACCTACAAGGTCCCTTTCAATGCTGTTAATCTGTTAAATATGACTTAATGTACTGTGTGAGCCCAGCTGTTATCTAGTTTCTCAGGTCCAGAAGTCATTTTTGCATCTATATGAAGCCACTTTTGTAGGTTCTGAATGCCTGAAGACATAAAAGCTCACACTGTTGAGATATCTTGCCTTTGTGTTTCAGAACACCAGATGCTCCAGTGCCTGCATGGGGAGATGAGACAAATGCAGGCGAAAGTTCTGATAGTGAATCTTCATTTAGCGACTAATGGTGTTGCCCTTGGTGGGGAAATATTTAACTTTTCCTTAAAAGCACTGTCTAGTCTTTCTCTCTGTTAAATGCAGATGTACAAACTTGTAACATGCTTTCCTGAATTTCTTGAGCCATATGAGGTATTCTCTAAAAGCAGCAGCTTTGCACAGTAATATATTCATTTTGTATAGAATTTAGACTAAAAGCCCAGTTCAGTAAAACTGGCACATTATGTAATTACATTACCTTATATAAGATGTGGTGTCTTTCACTTAAATGTTGTCCTAAGAATATCCAGGGTGTGAAGCTGAAGATGGGACTGGATTCACACACATCCTCTTTCCATCTAAATTATGCCACCCTGCATAACTTTCGATAGTACATAATCTTGTAAATTACAAGGATTATTTTTATATCTATTCCTGGTAACCGTTCAGAATTCAGTGAATGCTGATCCGTGTCTCCATGTTGTAGGAGAATTCAAAGCACCATATTCTACCTTTGGAATAGATGCACAGATTTTGTTTGTTCCATGATTTAAGAATTGAAAATAGGAGTGGCAGGAAGAAGGACTGAGGACAAAAGGGAATGATGTCTGTTTGAAATGAATGGGCATCATTTTGTTTGGGCAAGCTACTAGATGTTGTTATACTGCCTCTCTCTTTTTTTTTCCTTATAGTATCCAGTTACCATCTTTGCAAATATAACCTTTGGATAGTAGCCGATTGTATCACTACTATCCTGCCTGGCAAAGCATATGTGGTCTTTCCTAGTTACAAATTTTTCTTCTTGAGAATTACAGTGAATTCAGTATATAGAAGATGTAAAATATATAAAAATGAATAAAATCTGAACACTGTTAGAAAGACATAATTTCCTAACTTTTCCCATGATAACAAAGTACTGATAAATTGAAGGGGAGTTATAACTAAACAACCCACAACATTACATTGTTTCAAAAGGCTGCCATTTACTCATCAATTTTCCCCCAAAATCCATTAGACTTCTTATAGAGAAACTTAGTAATGAATGATTAGAAACATATCCTTCTAGATTTTTTTAAAAAAGAAAAAAATTACTAGGCCCCTTCATGTATTAAACCATGCATATTTTTCAGAGTTTGGTCAATTTCATCAATAATATTAATTTCACTAAAGACCATAATAGATTTTAAGTATTCTGTAAGTGTGCATATATGAACTGCATTTTCACAAAGTGCTAAGCCTGAATCTGACGGAATGCCTTAAAATATAACAAGCAAATATTTGACACACCCCATCTCCATATTTTATTGGGCTCTGCTTCTCCCAATAATAGAAAGTATTTTCAGTACTGTTAATTATCTCTGAGCTGGAAGTCCTAATTAGTCATTAAAAATATATTCTGGCATTTGAAATGTATTTACAGTTCCTAGTTTGTTTGAGAGTCTGGTTGAAATCTATCCTTATTATCACCCCTCCTAATGCATTTCTGGCTACCGAAGCGTCTTCTGTGATCCAGAGAAACCAAAAACGAGCTAGTGCTGTAACCTGCATATAAAAAAAAATCCAAAATAATTTATGGTTTTTGCATTTATGTTCCTTTAATGGAACATTTAAAAACATTACATTACTACTATTCCATTCCATCTGCCCTGACTGCTGTTAGCTGTGACTTTTCCACTTCAAGGAAAATGAATGTATTGAAACAGCCTTCAGGCTGCCTTCCCACGTCACCCGCCTGAGTTTGTCTGAGGTCTACTAACACATCCTGTATATAACAGAAGCCAAGATGGCCATTATGTAGCAATATCAAAGTTCAAAGAATCTCTAAAGTATGGTCTTCTTGGTTAGCAGAACTGCAGTTATGGCTCTGAACTAGAATCTCTTGCTAAATAAGTTGGGACAAAGCATCCCAGACCATTTAGTGCAACCTGTTTCACAAAAGGTCAAGGCATCTTGTTTCAAGAAACAAATTTAGAAGTGTAGTATTTTGATTTGCTGCCTAATGAAATGCACATTATGAAATGCACACCACAGCAACTGGAACTTGATTTTGTATTATTTGAAAATAAGCAAAAATTACATTTTGTACTTTAAAATAGTGGTTCTATTGCTACATGTAGAATTTCTTTGGAAATAAGCAAATAACACTGGAAAAATCATAATTTAAATGCATAAATTGCATTGATATAGATTGTATTGCAACAGGAAACAAATTGTTCTCCGATAGTTATCAAATTATTAAAATGTAACTTGTATGTAATATAGTAATACATGTGCTTCATTAATACATTAAATCAGTAGCAAAGCAATGATTATGTTTAAAAGACAAAATTAAATTTTATTTTAATTAAATAATATTTATTTTATTAAAATTGTATTTATTTACAATTAAATTTTATTTTAAAAACACTTCAAGGCAAAAGCTTTTATTTAGCCTAAGTAAGAAACCTAAATTATTGAGTGAATAGCTACATTTGACTTACAGATTAATAAAAAATAAAGCTGTAATTATTTTCCCATCCAGTTTCACAAACTGCCTGAAAATCTACCTATAGATTCCAGAGTAAGAATTCCTGTTTTAGATCTATAGATTCCTAACCAACCTACAAAGGCCAAGTTCATATTATTAATTTTCTTACTAGATTATCCCATTTTGTAAACACACACAATCCATTGAATTGTATACTAACCAAACGGGACTGTGGCATGTATTCATACAACTTGCTTAGTTTCTTTTAAAAAAACCATGAAGCTTAACGTTACACAAATACATCCATTTGCATTTTAGCAGACCTGGTTCATCCTGTATATTACAACCTATAGCCAAAAAAACCCAAGTCTAGAGTACTGTATTTTTCGGACTATAAGACGCACTCCCCCCCAAAAAAAGTGGGTAGAAATGTCTGTGCGTTTTATAGAGCAAATATTGCAGCAGGGAGAGGGGTTGGTGCGGCTCTGATCAGCTGTTCTAGGCGGCAGAGATCGCTGCCATCGCCATCTTTTGCCGCTGCCTGTTCGTGGCGATTGGTGGCGAACAGGCTGTGGGGAACGGGCCTCGGCAAACGGGCCACAGCGGTGGGGAACGGGCCACAGAGGCAGATATTTTTTTTCTTGTTTTCCTCTTCTAAAGTTAATGTGCGTCTTATAGTCCGGAGCATTTTATAGTCTGAAAAATATGGTAATTCATACTAAATCCAAGTTTTAAAAAAACCTTAGTTGGATATTGTAATGGTTTTCCTAACTGAAACTGGAAAAACTGATTATTATGAAGAGAAAAATTTTCCTGCTGAAAAATAGCGTAAGAGTTCACTCTTATGCTATTTTTTGAAAAGAAAACTTTTCTCTTTAGGTAATTGTACCAGGTTACTTCAGGTATTTAAAAAATGTGGTGGTAAATAAGTAACATTTTGCCTGACAAAAGGGCTAGTTGAGAATCAAAGCCATGGATAATCCATCATAATAATCTGGAGGAAGCCTGCTGTTATATTTTGTTTGCCTTTATACACAAAACAATGTTCACAAAGCAATTTCATGCCAGCAGTGGGGAAAATAAACTCCAGGTATCCTGGATTTTACTATCCCACTAGCTTTAAACATGCCAATCTTTGATTTCTTTTATTAAGAAATGGAGGTAGAATGGCCAAATGTATGTATTTATTTTATTCAATTTTTATCCCACCATTTATTATTTTATAAGTACCGTAAGTCAACGCAGTGAACATACATAATACTCTTTCCTCCTCCTCTTTTCCCCCACAACAATCCTGTGTGATGGTTTAGGCTGAGAGAGAGAGTGACTGACCCAAGCTTTTCAGGAAAACCCAAGACTGGCTTTCATGCCTAAAGCAGGACTAGAACTCATGGTCACCTGGTGTCTAGGCTAGCACCTTAACCAGTACACTACGAGTGGTCAAACTCACCAAGTCATGTTGCCATCACATGACATTTTGCGACCTTTTCCCCATTCACAGAGCTGGGGTGGGTGTGGCCTGCACGTGATGTATCCGGCCTGTGGGCCGCCAATTTGACACCCCTGCAATACACCAAGTCAAACAAATGTGCAAAAGATCATTTTGTTTATTGTATTTATTATCCATCAAATAGCCAAAGTTTTCTGGGATTGCTTAAAAACACTCTACTGCTATATATGTCATTTGTATAATTATTTTATTTATTTATTTATTAAATTTATATACCGCCCTACTTCCGAAGGACTCAGGGCGGTGAACAGTTAAACGATAAATACATGTGATACAGATGTTCAATAACCGATTAAAATACAATTAAATGGTTTAGTTCGGAAATAGAATTAAATTAAACATCTCAAATTTATAGGGCAGATTCAAAATTTAAAAATTTAAACGTAGTTTTAAACGAGGTTAGGTCAGGCCGGCCTGCTTGAATAGAAATGTTTTGAGGGCATGGCGGAAAGCACGAAGATCTGGGATTATCCGTTTTTTATATTACATAATTGATATAAAGATAGCCTGAGCAGGTGGAAACATTTCCCCAAAATTCAAGAACAAAGTATGAAGGACAATGTGAACAGAATTATCCACTTTCGAATTATCACATAATAAAGGGAGGAAATAGCCTTTCTGCCAGCTATTTAAGTAGAAATAAAAGTCCTGCATGCTACTGGCCTCAAATATTTTTTAGTACATTAATATACGTCATTGTTTTTGGTATTTTATAACAATTACATTGCACTGTTCTTACCTAATGGACTGGAATGACTTAAAGAGCAAAAATATTACCAGATTAGCTATATCTTTCATTCAAGCTACAACAGGCCAAGATAAATTGAAAGTGGATTTTATTTCCTTTCAGCTAAATAAGTTCATTAGTTACAAATATATTGGGAAGTCATCAGATTGCTTAAACTGCTTAGCTCAGATTGGCACTGACTATTAGAATCTTTCATGGAACCTTTGAATTGTGCAATGAAAGATCAAATGGAATTTTTTAAAAAAAATATAGCATTATGAACTACTGAAAAAAGTTTTTCCCCATCTGTTGGAATGAGATTGGATGGATTTATACGAAGATTTAAAAATAAAAGATGTTAAGCATATTTTCCTCAAAATATCATTGATTACTTGACCTAGACTAGAATACGTGTGCAGTAATTGGCCCAATTTATAAAGAATATTTTATACTCATAAAATTTATGGGGACTTTAACTGTTCAACCACAGCTCAAACTGATAAATTTAGCACTCATATAAAGCCAGAGATTCTTTGTCATTTTAACATGGCATTTTTGAAGGAAAATGCAAAACATTTGAACACTTAACATTAAAAATATAGTACAAGAGGATTTTTTCTCAAGTTCAAATTTAAAAATATGAATGGTGAATGATATCTCTTTTTTTTTCTTTTTTGCAGTAATTCCTTTATAGAATTTTATAAATACAGCAAGAGTGCAACACTCACAGTTGAGAAATACTATGGATTTCTTTTATCAATAAAATTTGGTTGCAACCAAAATAATAAATCTGATGTAGTAACCAGTAAGTATATAGCAGAGCTATGGTTGAAAATTTCACATTTAATTTTGGTACCTGAAGAGAAATCCAAGTGACTGGCCATCCACATTGTACTTGATTAGATACTTATTTAGTTGTACATACATATATGCATACATTATGAAAAGTGATTGTCTTTGTAATAAATATTCATGGAAATGGAAATTGTGCTACATTCTTTGTGCCACAATTGAGAAGGTTTTGATTGTCACTTGTACAAGCACAGTTTGTTCAGGACTAGCGCTGTCCTAGTACAGTGCTGTTTGGCGGCTTGTTCCCCAATTGCCTTTTTGATAAACACAACAGCAGCACCTCAATAAATCAAAATGTGCCTGCTGGCTTGGTCTGTTGGTTCCTCCATATCTCAAAGGTATTAAGAAGTGCTAATATTTGTGGAAAACATCATTAGAATTGCATCCGATTTGATAAAAAACTTGCCGAGGAATAAATGGAATTACGATTAGGTTAGATTAGATATTACAAAAGAAAATCTTCAGCAAAACCTAGGAAAAGTCTCTTCATGTTTACAATGTAAAAAGAATAGCTGTTTTCTACCATTTGATGGCTTGGAAGCTTGGGAATGAAAAACCACAACTAGAAATCTAGTTTATGGAAGTTTATTTTAAAAGATATGAGGAAGCAATGAACTTGCAAAGTACTGAACTACAATTGAGGGGTCCTTAGTGATCCTAGTTGCCCTATGACAGTGATGACTAACCTTTTTGCTGTCGTGTGCCAAAAGTGGGGGGACCATGGGGGGGGGTCATGCGTGCGTGTGCCCACACCCATAATTCAATGCACTCCGTGCATGCGCTCACAGCCCCCTCCCCCCCCGCACTCCCCCTGCTTTTGGCATGTGATGGCCCGGTGGGCCTGGTTTTCGCGCTCTAGAGGCTTTCTAGGAGCCTGAGGTGGGGAAAAACAGCCTACCCCACACCCCCAGAGGCCCTCCGAAGGCCAGAAACAGCCCATATCCCGACTTCCAGTGGGACCGGAAGGCCCGCTTTTCACCCTCCCCAGCCTCCAGAGCCTTTCTAGAAGCCTGGGGAGGGTGAAAACGGCCTTCCCCACCACCCTTGAGGCCCTCTGGAGGCCGGAAACAGCCCATTTCCCAACTTCCAGTGGGCCCGGAAGGCCCGAAAATCAGCTGACTGGCGCACACATGCTTGCTGGAGCTGAGCTAGAGCAATGCTTGTGTGTCCACAGATATGGCTCCGCATGCCACCTGTGGCACACGTGCCATAGGTTCGCCATCATGACCCTATGATGTGGATTGTGGGAAGTCATAGCTTGGTGATACTTTGAGGGCCATAGAATCTCCATCCTGGATCAAGAGACTGATTTCAGGTCATGGTGATCATAGTAAATTAAATTTCATTTAAGCCTTCCCCCATCCCATCATTTTAAAACAAGGGTTGGATTATTTTAAAATTGCTGTATGCATGTATGGTTTTTGTTCTGCCACAATCTCATAACTCTTATTTACAATATCACAACGAAAACATAATTAAAACAACGTATAATCCCGAAACTGGGTGTGTAAAATGTGTGTTTTTAGAAATAATGGTAATTTAAAGAAACTGTCTCGCCACAGGTGGGAAACTAGTCAGAAATAGGAGTGCCAGTTAAGTCTAGAGTGCTCCTTTTTAATGGGTGTGATGCGTTATTCTTTGATGTGGTGAAAAAGTGTCCCTCTGAAAAAATGTGGTAAGTTGAATCCTTACTGAGTTTGAATATCCTAAATTCAAACTTTGTTCATGAAAAAGCTTCTTTCATATATGCCTCCTTATGCACTAATATAACAAGTGAAAATGAATCAACCTTAGAGGACTGTGGATTCAGCCACCAGCTAATTTTCTGGTGGAGTAATTGGAGGTAGAAAACAATCTCTTGCTGAAACTCAGGTGACATCACACGCATGTTAGAGAACTGCTGTGAGAAAACATCTTCTCCCACTCCAGATTATTTTCACCCCTGTTCTCCAACAAACTTTCTCAGGTTGAGAAGCACTGTATTAGAGATTTGTTTTCTCAACCGTCCTTTTTCTCCAGCAATTCCCTTCTATGACTTCTTATGCAGTTGACTGGGTTTTATTATTCCCACAGCAGACTGGATGGATTAACCCTGTGTGTCACTGGATCAGCCTGGAGCTAAACTTAACCTTGTTGGAATTAGTTGACTGGGTCAATTAATTGCTTTTTCATATTCTCATCCTAACCCAATATTGGCCCAATTAAGCCTGCTGTTGCCAATATTATTGGGCTTCCTCACAACTGAAAATCTTGCCAATCTCTAAGGACTGAGATGTAGCAGTTGGGCCTGAGGAGTTGGTAAAAATATATGTTGGTAGAAGCTATACTGTATATATTAAGCCATATATTAAACCATTAAGATAGGGATGTCCAACCAACAGCATAAGGGCTAATATAGCACTCGGTTCAATTTCAAAACCAAACTGCAGGAGAAAGATTCAGCTACTATAGATAAATGTTCCTTTTTGCCATCAGGTGTTATCTATAATGCCTTCCTGAACAAATTACACCGAGGAATATGGCCATCAACACAAGTTAATCATCCCAGCTTTTGGGTTTTATAAAGCTTTTTTTATAGAGCAGAAACTGAGCAGCTAAGTCTCAAGCTTTGGAAGAAGCTCATTTAGTTAGCCTAAGCCCTTTGTTCAAAAAGCTACATACATAATAAAGGTCAGTAAAGAAAGTTCACCTACCGTATTTTCCGGCGTATAAGGCGACTGGGCGTATAAGACGACCCCCTACTTTTCAGGGGAAGCTGTGCCGCTCTCATCAAGGCTGCATGCCGCTGAATGCTTCACCCAGGCTGGTTGCTGCGTGGAGCTTCCTGGACCGTCCCAGGCATCCAGGTGGATATTACCGACGCTCCGACTTCCCCAGACAGCTGGGGCTCGCCATCACTGGGGGTCAGCTGGGGAAGTCGGAGCGTCGGTAATATCCACCTGGATGCCTGGGACGGTCCGGGAAGCTCAGTGGCATGCAGCCTTGATGAGATCAGCACAGCTTCCCGAATCTGAGTTGCCAGCACTGACCGATGATGCTACGGGAGCGCCAACAACATTGAGGGGAAGCTGTGCCGATCTCATCAAGGCTGCATGACCCCCAGTAATGGCGAGCCCCAGCTGTCTGGGGAAGTCGGAGCATCGATAATATACCTGGATGCCTGGGACGGTGGGGAAAGTTCAGCAGCATGCAGCCTTGACGAGATCGGCACAGCTTCCCGAATCTGAGTTGCCAGCGCTGACCGATGACGCTACAGGACTGCCAACAACATTGAGGAGAAGCTGTGCCGATCTCAAGGCTGCATGCCGCTGAGCTTCCCCCACCGTCCCAGGCATCCAGGTATATTATCGACGCTCCGACTTCCCCAGACTGCTGGGACTCGCCATCACTGGGGGTCATGCAGTCTTGACGAGATCAGCACAGCTTCCCCTCAATGTTGTCGGCACTCCCGTAGCATTGTTGGTCAGCACCGGCAACTCAGCTTCGGGTTAGGAATCTCTAGCAATGACTACAGCTTATACCCGGTGTATAAGACAACCCCAGATTTTTGAGAAGATTGTCCTGTCTTCAAAAGTCGTCTTATACGCCGGAAAATATGGTACCAATTTAGTATGATTGGATAAGAGCTCAGGGTTTTTTTATATGTATTAGTATGTCAGATCCTTTGGGTTTTCAGACAATATTGCTCAGAAAAAAATTATTGAAACAGGAAGAGTTGCTGAAGCTATTGACTGTCTTTTCAATCTTCTCACCACTGCCAACCATTGACTTCAGGAATGTTGGAAAAAAAATTTCCAATGAAGTAATAAAAATTATTTGAGGACTCTGAACCAAAGTTAGAACAATCTCAGGGAAAGGCTGGAATGTATTACTATTTGCTCCAACTTATGAAATAACAGCAACAATAACAGCGGTCAACAACAATTAAAAGTTTGATGCAATGGCAGGAATGCTAATTCCTGTTTTAATGCCAAAACTATTTTTTTTTAGTTTTTGATTGAGTTTTAATTTTTGACCCATCTAAACCTATCACATTGAGTTTTTCACTTCACAATTTGCCTTCCCATGACCTTATGTGATATCCTACATTTAAGAAGCCTATTTAATGGAAGACATCCTGAAGTTTTTGCCAATTCCCAACTACTTTAAGTACCCATAGGGGATTTAAAATATGTAACCGTGGATAAAATAATCCACTTTTTAAGATACAGAAATATTCTGATTGAATTTGACTTTTAAGATGGGGTAATATCAGGGGTGAAATGCTCCTAGTTCGGACCGGATCGCCCAATCCGGTAGCGATGGAGGCGGGTGGTTCAGAGAACCAGTAGCAAACATCCCTGCTCCCCACCCCCAGCTGAGCCACGCTATCATCAGAAGCTTTTTTAAAATTTATTTTTAAAAGTATTTTTTCAACAACCTCTTCGGCCGAAAAAATGTTTTTAAAAGGAAAAAAAAAAGCCTCTGATCATCACGCGGCTCAGCTGGGATCGTCAGATTGTCAGAGGCTTTTAAAAGCATTTTTTCTACAACCTCTTCCGCTGAAGAGGTTGTAGAAAAAATGCTTTTAAAACCGTCTGACGATCCCGGCTGAGTTGCCTGATCGGCAGAGGCTTTTAAAAGAAAAAAAGCCTCTGCCGATCAGGCAAGTCAGCTGGGATGTCAGAGGTTTTAAAAAGAAAAAAAGCCTCTGCCGATCAGGCAACTCAGCTGGGATCGTAAGAAGCTTTTCAAAGCATTTTTTTACAATCTCTTTGGCTGAAGATGTGATAGAAAAATGGTTTTAAAAGTAAGGGGAAAAAAAAGTTGGCCATGCCCACCCAGTCACATTACCCCCCCACCAAGCCACGCACACAGAACCAGTAGTAACAAATTTTAGATTTCACCACTGGTTCATATAGTATTATCAAATAGTGGTAGAAAACATTCTAACTCATGGATATCAAACTCAATTGTGTCATGTAACATTGTGACTTATTGCAATGTTTTTTGCCTTTGTGGAGATGGGGTGGGTGTGGCCTGCGCGGGCCACCAGTTTTGACAGGCGTGTTCTAAACTAACAAGATTCATTTTTTGTTCCTTTCTCATCACAATAATTAGTTGTTTCATCTAAGAGGATTTCTCATGTATGTCTTATCCCCCAAAATGTTTATCAAATGGGGTCGGGTTGGATTACAAAATATCTTGCACGTTTAAAAGAGAAGTAGCTGAGGACTGCATTTAACTGTTCAGATATTTTAGAGCTGCCTTAGTTAGTGCAAAATCCTGAGTGGACTAGGACATATGTGGGTGAATCCAGAAAATTGTGTATTTTCCCCCTGGATTTGAGCGGTGGTCTTTTGATTTTAAACTTTGCTAAACCAGGTGATGGCATTCACTCCAGCTTAGGGATGTTTTTATTAGTATGTCAGGAAATATACTATAGGTTTTCAACAAATATAGGAACTTGGAGGAGGTTGAGGGGGTACCAGAAAAAAAATCTGAGGACCATGCATGGCCTTGGAGTCCCAGGCCTTGTGAGAAGGCAGATGACTATATAACTAAGATCCTATATTAATTAAAATTAATTAAAAGTAAGATCCCACATTTAGGCAAGAAAAACAAAATGCACAGATATAGTATATGTGGTACCTTGCTCAATAGTAGTAACTGTGAGAGGGATCTTGGAGTCCTAGTGGACAATCACTTAAATATGAGCCAGCAGTGTGCAGCAGCCGCCAAAAAAGCCAACATGGTTCTAGGCTGCATAAACAGAGGGACAGAATCAAGATTACATGAAGTGTTAATACCACTTTATAATGCCTTGGTAAGGCCACACTTGGAATACTGCATCCAGTTTTGGTTGCCACGATGTAAAAAAAATGTTGAAACTCTAGAAAGAGTGCAGAAAAGAGCAAGAAAGATGATTAGGGGACTGGAGGCTGAAGAAGGACTAGGGGTGACATGGTAGCAGTGTTCCAATATCTCAGAGGCTGCCGTAAAGAAGAGGCAGTCAAGCTATTCTCCAAAGCACCTGAGGGTAGGACAAGAAGCAGTGGGCGGAAACTAATCAAGGAGAGAAGCAACCTAGAACTAAGGAGAAATTTCCTGACAGAACAATTAATCAGTGGAACAACTTCCCTCCAGAAGTTGTAAATGCTCCAACACTGGAAGTTTTAAAGAAAAGATTTGTCTTAGTTTAAAAGAACAGATCTATCCCATTTGTCTGAAGTGGTGCAGGGTATCCTGCCTAAGCAGGGGGTTGGATTAGAAGACCTCCAAGGTCCCTTACGACTCTGTTATTCTATTCTATTCTAAAACAGGTTTGAGGGTATCTTGATTTCTTTAAAAAAAAAACTACCTGCATGACAGGAAATCTGTCAAGCAATCCAAGATTAAAAAGACCACGAAATGGAGCTGCACAAATGTTGGCCACCAAGCAAAATTGGCTTTGTAGCAAGAGGGTCCAAAACACACACTCATCCTAGTGCAATATGTGTTTGCTTTGCTAGAAGAAGCTCTGTGAACCAAATATTATGTAACACAGAATGACGACAGTACAGAGGAAAAAGAGGCGATTTGCCAACACTGTGCCCCGGTAGCAAAGCATGAAAATATTAAAGAAAAGCTTGCACATCCTCAAGAGAATTAACCCTTCCTTGTTGAGAAATGGCCTTGGTTTTGTGTTGTTATTTGCTCTGGGAAATTCTCTCTCATCTGCCTTCTTTAAAATAATGCTATTTCAAGAACTGTATTTGATTAATTAAAAAAAAAAATCTCGCTGAGGTTAACTTCAGAAAGACAAGCGAAATCTTATCTCTCTTTGGATCAGTGGAGTCATTCCGAAGCCTTGTGTTTAAGTACTTTAGCCCTTGAAAGCAGCCAGTCCATTTCTTTTGGGCCTTCAGGGTAGAAGGAGTGGGTGAGGAGAGCAATAACCCATCTTCCAGAAGAAGAAAAAGCCCACATGAGACCACTCCAAATGATTACAGCTTGTCCTTTTACTATTTTCTTTCTCGGGATTTCAGAAACATAAAAAAATAACCAGAGTTTTCCATCCGGGCCAAGTTGAAACTTTTAATGTGTTTGCTTCGCAGCTGGATGGGTTGAGGAGGGGGTGGGTGTATTACTTTGGCCCTCTCTGATTAGGCTTCTGATCAAAGCAACAGACATTCAGATGAAAAATCCATGTGAGAATTTCAGGGGCCAGGTGGTGAGTGCGCTTGACTACATTCACAAAAGCTTGTGGTTTTGGATCAAAAGGCCTAAGTAAACATCACATGTAAATGCTCCAGTAGTCCCGCTCCTCCTTCCCTCCCCAGTCTCCCCCTCTCTCTCTTCCTCCCTCCCTCTCTTTCTCGCTCTCCTTTAAAAACAATATTGTACAGCAGGAGTGAGACCTGCAGGGAAGATTCTATGAGAGGGAAAGTGTGCATTTTATATGTGTGTTTCGTTCTCCCCTATCTCCAAATTCCCTTGAAGGCCACCTTGGAGATTCTCTGGGATTCTACTCAAGCACTGGTAATGTTGTAGATTTTTCTAAGCTATTTTCTTGGTTTACACTATTGAAGTGATTTGCCCTTGCTTTGCTGCTACCTGGACCATTTTTGTCAACGGACTCGTCTAGCACTAATATTTCCTGGTGAGTTCCTATCCCAGTCCCAACCAAATCCAAGCCTGCTTAGCCAAGGGTCAGTTAAGTTTTACCGTGAAGGAGGGCTTTGCCAAATTAGGTTGTGTGAAAGTAACCACAAAAGTGTTCTGAATCCTTTAAAGCATTGTTTGTCAACCATAGCAACTTCAACAGGGGTGGGCTGCTGGGGGTTCGCAGGGGTTCGGGAGAACCTCTAGCTAAGATTCTGTGCAGTTCGGAGAATCCCCAAATCCCACTCCTGGCTGCCCCCCCATCCCGCCCCTCCCAGGAGTCCCCACACAGCCCATTTTGGATGCAGGTAAGTGCAGGGCGCATGTGGAAGCTTGGGGAGGGTGAAAACTGGCCTACCAGAAGTTCAGGAAGCTTTTTCGCCCTCCCGGAGGCTCAAAGAAAGCCTCCGGAGCCCGGGGAGGGCAAGCCCCCCCCCCCGTGGTGCAGGAGGCCGACTAGGCCACGCCCACTATGGCCACGCTCACCCAGCAACTGGGCAGTGAACCCCTTGCTAAAAATTTTGAAGCCCACCCCTGAACTTCAATATATGTGGACTTCAACTCTCAGGATTCCCCAGCCAGACATGCTGGCTGGGGAATCCTGGGAGTTGAAATCCACCTATACTGAAGTTGCTATGGTTGACAAACAGTGCTTTAAAGGGTGATGCGTATCTTGCCTCTCAGGCCACCTCCCCCCCTCTCTTTCTCAAGTTTTCATTATAATCATAATGAAGAAATAAATGGTTGCAGGATATGCTTAACCGCCATTAATACCACTTCACAGTTCCCATAAAATATAAGTATCACACAGGCTGAATTCCAAAAAGATTCAAAGCTAAAATCTAATTGCCTAATTTGCAATTTTAGTGTGTCAGGCTGGTTTCTAGCATCATAGTGTTGATGCTGCTCCTGCTATTGATGTGTCCTTCTGTTCCCTTACTGATACAGGGGATTATGATTCTCAGGGCCAAAAGGGTTTCAACACAAAGTAGTGGCGTTCAACAACCTACTTTGATCCCATGATTGCCCTTGAAGTCAAGATGAGGGCCAATCTTAACCCAGCATGATCATCACTACATCACACTGGTTTGCCCAGATAAACCTGATGAATTTCATGTGCAGGAGAACAAAACTTTAGAATGAAATACATTCTATTGTAGCAGATATGGAATTTTAAAAAACAATTGAAAGTGAATAAGTGAAATAAAATACCCCTATTTCACAAGGATATGGCAAAGAAATAAGGTTTAATTTGAGCTGTGTTCTGTCGTGTCAGTTTTCTTCTTAAAGAAAGTTTTTTTTAAAAAAATAGAAGCATTAAAAAAGAGGGGGGAAATGCATTTGACTCATCAGAACAAACACTCTGCATTTGTAGATCTCACATTAGGAGAAAAATCAGGTGAAAAATTGGTCATTAAGTTTAGTCATTCCAGTCAAATGATATACATACCCAAATCTAAGTCTAATTCCTAAACCCCATAATTTTTCTCTTACATTCTGATAGTACAATTGTTTATTGTTGAAGGAATAATGGTGTCACAAGGGAAGGTAGTCTACATGGCTTATGTAGGGAGGTATCATGGTTGAGTTTATTTTTTTTTAAAAAATGGAGGCACTGATAAGTGTTTTAGGCATTGGAGCCCATTAAATGAGGTGCCAATGGCTTTTTAGAAAGATTTAGATTGGTGTTTTTCAAATTTGCCAACTTTTAAGATGTGTGGTCTTCATCACCCAGGATTCCCTCGCCAGCATAGGAAGTTTGTCAAGTTTGAAAAACACTTGTTTAGATAAATATTCTTACTAAAGAGTATGAAGAATGAATAGAATAGGAAAATCTACCAAAGAGAAAGACACATCTTTTCATTTGGAAAATAAAGACTAGAACTGAAAGCTTGGAACCCAAATAATTGGTATATAATAATAATAATAATAATAATAACTTTATTGTCATTGTACATATATACACAGTATACCCATACAATGAAATTCACTTAACACCCAAAGACCAGGTAACATAACAATCCCCAAACACCCCCCCACCCTCACAAATTCCCCGCCCCTAAACTACCCAAACATCCACACAACAGACCAAGTAATATACCATGTTTTAAGTAAAGCAAAGATAGATGAGGTATGTCTAAACAGGATGCCAACATTTTTCAGGATTATAAATCAAAGCAAGCCACAATAAAGACCCAATACCTGGTGCTTGGGAAGGAGTATGGTTTTAATCTGGAACATAGATATGATGTAGAAAATGGCTTGTTCTTATTTGGTCAGAGTTGATTTCGTATTCTGTGCTCTGGTCATTGACATCTACATTATTACATTGGGTTTACTCATGGATCTACTCTTGAAGAAGGTTGGAAAGTTCAATTACTGGAAAAGATGGCCTCCAGACTACCATCATATATTACATTATTTTTTACAATCTTCACTGCCTTCCATTTCTGCTCTAATCCCAAATTAGGATATTGGCATTAAATCCCTCCCAGTTGCATCTTCTCAGTGCATCTGAGAAGAAAGCTTGTTGGAGTGGGATTCACATTGATGCTCATGTGATGACTCACCTGAAGCTCAACAGGTAGGTAATAGATCGATTGCCATTTTGGTGTTACGTGAAGATTTTTCACTGTTTCTCTTGCATGTTGACCCTTTCTTTAAAAAAAAGATGTGATGCTGTAGGTTCCCCTGAGAAAACTCAGTTTTGAAAAGTGGCATATTGATTTATTTTTTTTTAAAGAAACACTTTAAAGGCTGGCTGGGGAATTCTGTGAGTTGAAAGTCCACACACATCTTAACAATTGCTGGAGTTGAAGAGAATTTTGCTAAAGTAAATATCCAAAACTTTATGTCCAGGGCCGGATGTTTCTAAGCAAAGATGCCCTCAAATTTTGTTGTGCGACTGGGAAAGCTGATTATATTTGGCCTGACTTTTTAAAGCCCGTCCTCATCACAGTATATTTCTGAACAGAATTTTAATGTACCATGTTTCCCCGAAAATAAGACCGGGTCTTATATTATTTTTTGTTCCAAAAGTTGCATTAGGGCTTATTTTCTGGCTAGGTCTTATTTTTGGGGAAATATGGTACTAATTGCATCTGTCTGTCTGATGATCTTAACTGGGGCTTATTTTGGGGGTTGGACTTACATTACAAGCATCCTGAAAAATAACGCTAGAGCTTATTTTCCAGTTGGGTCTTATTTTTGGAGAAACAGGGTAGCTGGGGGATGCACTTTCTATGTGGCCGGGTGAATAACTGCTTCTTCACAAAAATTGGCTTTTTTTTTTTACAGAAGAGATTTAGACTAGAGAAATAGGACTGTAATTCCATTTGAAAGCAACATTAATTTCTGTAGATTCAAATTAGCAGTTGCTTTTCCCAAGTCATCCAGGAAAATGTCTTGTGGGTGGTTTTTTGATAAAAATTCAAACTGCCCGCACATGTATTTTTTCCCAGGACATTCCCCAGAATCTTTCTTATTCAAGAACTTATGTTACTAAGCATTATGACTGCAGTCCATTAGTGCCCTCTACTGTGCAGTAGGGAGAACATTAAAAATTTAGCACCTGGAATCTCTACATGGATGGATGGTGATAGACAAGCAGACAGATAAATAAGAGATAAGAGAGGATTTAGATGGTAGATAGTCGTGAGAAGGGAATTTGTGTGTGTGTATTACTGGTACATTGCCTTTTCAAACAAAGCTTTTAGTTTCATAAATCTTCAATTTCCACATATTTTATTTTAATTAATTATATTGCATGATGACATGGTGTGTTGTGTCTCCTATAGTCAGCAATGTAAAACCATATGGTAGTGGCTTTTAAATGTCTTGCCCCCCCTCCCCAAAATGGCATTTCATTCAAACTCCCTCCATTCATTTCTATGTAAGAGAAATCAGGAAGCAATTATTCTTTCCTATGTGCACATAGCAGGGCAGCACAGTGGCTTAGCGTTAAAATGCAGGGCTTGTTGGCTAGAAAGCTTGCAACCTAGGTTCGGGACCCAAGCACCACATGACAGGGTGAGCTCCTGTTCTCTACCCAGCTCCTTGCCAACCTAGCAGTTTGAAAGCATGCAAATGCAAGTAGATAAATAGATACCACTTCGGTGGGAAGGTTAACAGTGCTCTGGGACGTAATGCTGGACACATGACTGCAGAAATGTCTTTGACTAGCACTGAGACAGAGATGAGCACTGCCCCCTACAGTCAGCAATGACTAGAAGAGTAAAATCCCTAAGGACTCTTGTGCCTTACATGCACTCTTCTTGTGGATTAAGAACCATACACCATATACCTACTTCACATTACCTTAATGCGCAAGAGAAGAACATACCTCCTTCTCTAACACAGAAAGAGCATTCTTGGATAGATAAACATTCAAATTTGCCTCTGGAAATATCTCATCAGGATTACAGTGCAAACTCCCAAATTCAACTCGGAATTCTGAAATATGAGCTGGCCAGTAAGGATAGCAGCAGTGATCTACAAAGCAGAGGGATGCCAGACAAAAGGGAATATTCTTCTTTCAACAGATTTCTTTAAACATACATGTGATGTTTATTAGATGCTTCCTATGTGAAAAATACAACTGTATTAACATGATTGCCAAAATAAAAATAATATCTAGTACATCTAGTAAATATCTAGTATCTAGTAAATTGATAGACTTGGCTCCTCACTGCCCATTTTTCTTCACAGCTGAACCAACCTGATGGCTTAGATTATTGGGCTTTATTGGGGAAAACCTGTTTAGATCTCCTATGCTAGGAGTATATAGATGATCTTCTTTTTTAGCTCAGCAGAAAGAGGGTTAAGCACAATATTCTGCCAGAATTACTTCTAAGATCAGAGGAACAATAACTGCTCCAGCAAAATGTTTTTTGAACTTGATGACTTTAGGATCTATGGACTTCAACTCCCAGAAATCTCTACTATGATCACTAGATCATACAGAAGTGAGTAAAATTTCATTTGTGATGTACCATATATACCCGAGTATAAGCCGACCCGAATATAAGCCAAGACCCCCAATTTTACCACAAAAAACTGGGAAAACTTATTGACTCGAGTATAAACCGGGGGTGAGAAATGCAGCGGCCACTGGTAAATTTCAAAATAAAAAAAGACTGGTCAAAAGTGCAAGGACCTATCAGAAATCACTTTTTTCAGCCCTCTAGGTAGTCCTTTTGTGCATATGGACTACTCAGAGGGCTGAAAAAGTAGTTTTTGACTGGTTCTCACACTTGTGACCAGTCCTCGAACTTACGACTGTCCTCACATTTTACGTTTTTGCCCTATCTTATCACCATTTCTCTCCCCCCCTCTCTTTCTCATTCTTTCTCTCGCCCCCTCTTTCTCTCTCTCTCTCCTCCACTCTCTCTCTCATTCTCTTTCTCTCCCCTTCCTCAAAGAGAGAGGTGGTAGGTTTGAGGAGAAAGATTGCTGTACAATAAAAAAGAAGAAAGGGAAGAAAACCAACCCCAAACAAATATAAAGACATTAAGATAAAGAATGAATTGTTAAACTTTAAAGAATAAAAGAGAACAAATATGAATAAATAGCAATAATTAGAAACACACATACAAACATACAATGTATTTTCTTTGAACAGAGTATTTGGCTGGTTCACAAATTTAAACAGTGTTCAGTCATTTCACTTAAATTTACAATTTCTATATTTCCTTTTTGCCATATTTATTCCTCATCTATTTTTTTAAAAAACCAATATTACCCTTCATCCTCATCTCTAATCTTAATCAAATTCAATTTTTCACTTCTATTCTATATACCCCTTCCCATTGTCATCTATTTTTATATCCATCTTCACATTGGTTAATTATGTAACATTACAGTTGTTCAATACAAATTCAACATTTTAATATAAATCAATTAGTTATATAACTATCTTTTTTGTATATTAATCAATATGAACATGAATATTCCAATTATTTCCATGCAATCCAATTTCTTACAAATCAATTACTGGTAATTATATTTACCAATAATAATAAACCAAATAATTTCCCCCATATATTCTTCCAAACCGCAACTTAACCATTTCTGCTTTCAACACAATATACAATTAATAGTATCTCAATTATTACAATTCCCTAGTTAAATAGAGCTTTTTCTTTTGTGTTTTAAAATCTTGAACTCTCCTCTTTTGCCATTTGCCATGAATTTCCCATTGTTTGCACCTACTTTTTTTGATAAGGCAAAAGAAATCTGCCTTTCCAACATTGCAAGCAAAAGAAAAAGAAATCTCTCTCTGCCTCATTTTGTCACTTTGCAGCAAAGACCCTGCTTTAGTTTCAGTTTCACTTTTTTAGCATAGCTGGGAGGGGGAGGGAAAATGCTCCAGCAATTTACCTCTTTGCAGCTAGCTAGCAACAGAGCCTCGGTAAAACAGCTGAGAGCAAATCAGCTGAGAGTCGGGAGGCTCTTCAATCAACTTATGGTAGGTAATTAACCTATACTGATGCTGAAAGGGGCTGTTTTTTCTATTTTTGCAGACAGGGGTCTACTCATTTGTTTTCTTTTAAAAAGGCATTTTTTTTCATGACTCGAATATAAGCCGAGGGGGGCTTTTTCAGCCTGAAAAACGTGCTGAAAAACTCGGTTTATATTCGAGTATATAGGTATACAATATTAGAAAGATACAACAGATAATTCTTACAGCCTCATAAACTGGGATCTAGATCTTCTGGAATGCAGCCCTTGATGTTCTGTACAAGCATAGTCTTCAGCTGATGGGACACTTGAGTTTAAGAAAATCTGGAATACTGCTTCTTGAACAAAATATTTGCTTGGCCATTTGGTTGCTTTTAATAAAAAATATATAGTTATACCTTGGGGTATGGATTTTCTACAATGCTATTTACCATACTTTTTGGAGTATAAGATGCACTCCCCCCCAAAAGAGGGTGGACATGTTGGTACATCTCACACACCAAATACAGCCATTTTTGGCCTCCCAAAACCCCGCCCCGCATGTCCCATTTTTGCCAAAAACAGGCCCGTTTTTTACAAAAACGGGGCCTGCAAAGGGTTTGGGAGGCCTGCAGAGTGCTCCTGGGGGCTGGGGAGGGCAAAAATGCGATGCATGGGGGGTTTGGGAGGCCAAAAGTGGGCCCATTTTTCACAAAAAGTTATGTTTTTGCCCTCCCCAGCCTCCAGGAGCGCTCTGCAGGCCTCCCAAGCCCTCTA
Source organism: Ptyas mucosa (assembly GCA_012654045.1). Taxonomy (NCBI): domain Eukaryota; kingdom Metazoa; phylum Chordata; class Lepidosauria; order Squamata; family Colubridae; genus Ptyas; species Ptyas mucosa. Next base: position 60,915 of record WNWU01013802.1, on the reverse strand, counting down.
CAGCAGTGCTGGGTTGCTCCCGGTTCACCCCAGTTCAGGCACCACCTGCCCAGACATCATCAAAAATGCTCTGCGCATGTGCACTACTGTGCACTCGCGTGCTCCCGATAGCGAACTGGTAGTGCCCGGATTTGAAACACACTACTGCTCTGCAGGCCCTGTTTTTGTGAAAAACAGGCCCATTTTTGATCTCCCAAACTCCCCATGTGTCGCATTTTTGCCCTCCCCAGCCCCCAGGAGCACTTTGCAGGCCTCCCAAACCCTCTCCGCACAGAGGTTTGGGAGGCCGGTAGAGTACTCCTGGGAGCCGGGGAGGTCAAAAACTTTTTTTTTCTTGTTTACCTCTTCGCAGTCTTAGTGTGTCTTATATTCTAGTGTGTCTTATAGTCCAAAAAATAGTACATTTTTTTTGTCTCTAGGCAAAGGTTTCTAAATGGCCTTAACAGAACTAAATAACACAGAATTCCTATTCTTGCAGATTTTTTTTCTGCCTATTAACTGTACAGTAATTATATCACTGTATTTCTACAGTGATATAATTTACAATTTCTACAATCTACAGTATGCTATTATCCTCTCAGCTTTATGTCTGGCAGCAACATATAACTTTTTTGCACCTTTTTTTTTCATCAAAATAAAATGTGATTTCTGCATATAAGAAATATTGCTCAAAATCACTTATCTTAGGGCCAGGGTATCTACGGGACCGCCTTCTGCCACCAATTGCCTCCCACCGGCCAGTTCTCTCCCACAGAGAGGGCCTTCTCAGGGTGCCGTCCGCCAGACAATGTCGGCTGGTGACCCCCAGGGGGAGAGCCTTCTCTGTGGTGGCGCCCACCCTCTGGAACAATTTACCCCCAGAGATACGAGTGATCCCAGACCTCCGGACTTTTCGTCGGGCACTTAAAACCTACTTTTTTCAGTTAGCCGGGCTGGCCTGACTCCATGTGGGTTTTAATGTTTAATATGGATTTTAATTGAATCATTTTAAATTATGGGGCAAATTTTATAAATTATTTTAAATTCCTTTTAACTTTTGTATACAGTTGTTTTAGTTGGCTGTTCACTGCCCTGAGTCTGGAAGGAGAAGGGCGATATAAAAATTCAATAAATAAATAAAAATAAAAAATCTAGAATAGATTTTCTGTATCAGGTACTAATTTTCCTTCTCTATTTATAAAAATCCCTAAGAAATAGTTAATAACACTAATGATAAACAAAATCTATCTACCGTGTTTCCCCAAAAATAAGGCCCTGTCTTATATTTTTTTTGAACCCGGAAATAAGCACTTGGCCTTATTGCCATGCGCTCAAAAGCCCAACTGGGATTATTATCAGGGGATGTCTTATTTTTGGGAAAACAGGTTACCTTCTAGAAAAACTCTGCAAACTGTCTTTTTGCTCTTACCTGGGCATAATTTCTGCTAAACTCGGTGGGCATTATACATAAATAAATATTTATAGATTCCAACTGTTTTTCTGTTTAAGCCTGCTTAAAATGTACTGATTTCATAATAGCATGCCCCTATTTTTGATCTGTGATGTAGCCATTTTGATATCTAATATATGAACCAATTTTGGCCCTCTGAACATGTGCGGAGACTGTAACTTCATGACATTTTGACATGTGTTTCCAAGCACATTCACCTAAAACCGTGATGGCAAACCTATGTCATGCGTGCCAGAGGTGGCACACAGAGCCCTCTCTGTGGGCACGCGTGCCGTTGCCAGCTGCTCTTCTGGTTTCCAGCGCCAGCTGGTCTTTGCGTGCGCTAGAGCACTGGAAACCCGAAGACCAGCTGGCTGGAACGCATGTGCGTGCTGGACTCCTGGTCTTCGGGTTTCCGGTGCTCCAGTGTGTGCGAAGACCAGCTGGCCGGCACGCATGCATGCACCGGAAACCCAAAGACCAGGTGGCCAACATGCACATGCGCACCAGCCAGCTGGTATTTTGAGTTTCTGGTGCTCTGGCATGTACATGCATTCCATTTTGGGCACTCTGTGCTGAAAAGGTTCGCTATCACTGACCTAAAACAAGGGGTCCCAACCGGGGGTGCTTACAAGACAATATTCCAGGGGTTTAGAAGTTTCAAAATTATATTGTATATGCATATAATTATTTACTTTTGTAAAGGGTGCGAGAATATACCAGACGCGTTCTAGGGGTGCAGGGTATAGAGAAGGTTGGGAACCCCTGCCCTAAAAGAAAGGCCCATTGAATTCAATTGGAATCTTCCAAGTAATTGGTAGCTGGAATTGCAGCTTGAGTTTCTTCATTCTTTATCTTTATTCAACAAATGATTAAAAAGGAAAGAGATATTACAGTAGATAAACATTTATTCCTTAGTGATTACATATTTCAGAGGTCCTCTATTTTTTTAAAAAAAACTGAAAATGTATTTATAATACAAAAGATTATTAGTAGATTGGTTACACAGGAAAGTTAATAGCCTAAAATTAAAAAGACTTTTTTTTTCTTGACAATGATTATACAATTTGCAGCAGTGATGCATCAGGTTCATGCCAGGTCAATCTTGGACATTGCAACAGTTTATAACACCCCCCCAAATCCAGCTAACTGTAACAAAAAGTGGTCAGAGGTTTCCATGAATTTCTGTTGATATCTGTATGTTAACTCCCTAGAAGAAAAGATTACAAGAAAAGGCAAAAATCAGCAAATCATTACAAAGCACACATTTAAATGTAAACAGAAGATACCAAGTATGGAATTAGGGAAGATGCATTTACTGCCTCAAACAGCTGCAACTAAAATCTGAAATGGATTGTTAAAACAATTTGCTAATATTTTAAATGCTTTAACTGTGTGTTCCAATGCAAAGGGCTAAATACAGATAGTCTCCATTTAGGTACCGTAATTGGGATCAGCAACTCCACCACTAAGCAAAGCAGTTTCTGAGCGGGAAATCATACGATCGCAATTGTGCTTTCATTTTCTCCACTTCCCGTGAATGCTCAACTAGACAGTGCTGGGACAGCTGGCTCATAACTGACAAGATTAATCAGTTTCATATCTTGACTTTTAATTTATTTATACCCTGCCTTCATCGTTTTTATATATAATTCTAAGCAGAAAGCATATCTAATACTCCTTCCTCCTTCTATTTCCCCCAAAACAACAACCCTGTGAGGTGGGTTGGGCCAAGAGAATGTAACTGGTTCAAAATCACTAAATTGGCTTTCATGCCTAAAGTGGAACTAGAACTCGTAGTCTCCTAGTTTCTAGCCTGATGCCTTAATCATCAGCCTTCTATCCTTCTGAGGTCAGTAAAATGAGGACCCAGATTATTGGGGGCAATATGCTGACTCTGTAAAGCACCGTGAAGCGGTATAAAAGTCTAAGTGCTATTGCTATTAGATGAAACTGGCTCTAATTTTCCTGAAAACCAATACGCTCCCATAGAGAGGGGCTTCTCAGGGTGCCGTCGGTCAAACAGTGTCGACTGACAGCCCCCAGGGGGAGAGCCTTCTCTGTGGGGGCACCCACCATGTGGAACAAGCTCCCCCCGGAGATACGGACAATCCCGGATCTCCGCACTTTCCGCCGTGCCCTCAAGACGTTTCTATTCCAGCAGGCTGGCCTGGACTAACCTCTTCTAAAATTGCTCTTATATTCTTAAATCTTAATCTCATAAATTTAGAGTTTTAATTTTAGGTTTAAGACCAAATTATTTAATTGTATTTTAATCAATTCTTTAAAATATTTGTATTATATGTATTTTATCATTTGTCTGTACACCGCCCTGAGTCCCCCGGGAGTAGAGCGGTATATAAATATAATATAATATAATAATATAATATATCTTGCTCACCCAGCATTGAGATACTTAACAAGTAGGGAATTAATGTTTGTATTTACATTTATCGGAGAGGAAGGGATTAAAAGCAAGTAAGCAGGCATACAACGGGGCATACATATTGAAAGCAATGCACTGATGCTGGCAGCCATGAGCATGCTACACAAACTGCCCTATTGTGTGCCTGCTTACTCTTTTTTAATCCCTTTCTTTCCAATCTCTCTGCTCTGCAAGTGGGAGAGGAAATAAAACAATATGTCAGGCACAAGACAATGCGTACTGACACTAATGATGATCATGTGACTGAAGGACAGGATCACAGTAACTGAATGGTTGTTGAATAAGGCAGTCGGTAAGTGAGGACTATATGCGGTACACCACAGTCCCACTAGTTACACATTTCTGTATATTATTACTGAGCTCTAAATATGGGTGTTAACTTTTCAGAAACATTTCTTCTAGATTAGATTAGATCAGCTTTATTGATTAGCCTATAGGCCATATCAAAGTACAAGGTTCAAACACATATTACCAATAAAATCCTATACAAGTAATTTAAAATAAGAGTCAGGTAAAATACAATAGTTATAGGATAAAATACAATAATTTAATACAGAAATATGTCAAATAGAATAAAATGACATAAAATTATATTTCTGTACTAACACCATTAATAAGATCTAAATATGGCTGTTAACTTTTCAGAAATATTTCTTCTAAAAAAGGTGGCATGAAAGAGGACTTAACTAGGTCACTTCAAGATCTAACAGCTGCATACACACAGCTTGTTAGTTTGGTTAGCTTTAGCTTCAATTTATTTTTCAGGCTTTATTACTTGAACCAAATTAAGCTAAATGAATTAGGTGAACTCAGCCACTGCTTCTTTCCTCCCTTCTTTCTATTCTGCAATAATTCCTGGCCAAATAAACTTTGAAAATTTCTGAAACGTTAGGGCTTTATCCATTCTCCCAACTTTCAAAATCTCTAAAAAAAACCACCTCATGTTCTAATAAGTCCACATATTCTTTGCAGATGAGTGACTAGTACACTAGTCACTGGACTTCAACTCAAGACGAGTACTCAAGAGATGCAATTTGCAACTATCAGTCTCTCTATAAAGAGGCCACACCAGGGGTCTGCAACCTGTGGGCTGTGAGGGGTTTACAACCAGGCTTACTTGGTTGCAAATCAGGGGTGAAATTCAGCCGGTTCTATCTGGCTCAGGCGAAGCGGTAGCGGCGGCTGTGAGAGGCTCCGCCCACCGGCGTGGGTGTCATGATGTTGCTTTTTTGTGATGATTTTAAGCCTCTGTGCATGCACAGAAGGCTTTGTGCATGCATGGATGCTGCTGCGCGCGAGCGAAGCAAGCATGCGTGTGGTGCGCACACATTTGCGAACCAGTAGGGAAGGTAAGTGAAGTTCACCTCTGTTGCAAATCCCTTACTACACGAATTACTTCAGTGAATTTTGTCACTCTGATAGTCGGGCATGCTTACCTGAAAGTCTCTGATATACGTTAAGAAGAAGAACACGAAGCTGAAGGCTACTGTCCATTCGCAGATTGCACTTACAAAATGGTACACATAATCCTAATGGAAGGAATATATACATAAAAACCCATTAACTAGAGCCATTACACTGTTTGCAATGGCAAACAAAAGGTGAGTTAAGTATAGAGAGAGCAAATAACTATATACCAGGTGGACAGTGTGGTAGAAAAGTACTGATTGATTTAGAATTGCATCCAATTAGTGTCCCTTCACAGGCAGGAGGTTCTTTGATTCAGCAGAAGCCTCGTCAGTGGAAAAAGGATGTAATTGTCAGTAATTGCCCTCTTCCTGCATCTTCCATGTTGTTCTGGAAGATTGTCCCCCAATCTTAAAGAGATTTGGGAAGAGGAGAAAACTTTGAAGCCTGCCTCTTTCTCTAGTTTACTGACAGAAGCCCCTGTTACATCAAGCACTGCTGTAATCAAATGAAGACAATCTAACTGATTTACTGAATTTCAGTACACTTAGCACTTATACATTTTCTACATGGCTTTTCTCTGATGAAAACCTAACATTAAAATATAAAACACTCTATATCTGGATCATTTTTCATTACTAAGCTTCTACAAGCACTCATACAAGGTATGACAAATATTGGCGCCCTGGTGGCCCAGTGGTTAGAATGCAGTATAGCAGGCTAACTCTGCCCACAGTCTGGAGTTCGATTCTGAACGACTCAAGGTTGGCTCAGCCTTCCATTCTTCCGAAGTCGGTAAAATGAGGACCCCAATTGTCAGGGAACAATATGCTGACTCTGTAAACCTCTCAGAGAGTGCTGTAAAGCACTATGGAGCGGTATATAAGTGCTATTGCTAGTGCTATTTTCTTGAGAATCATTGCTCTCGAATTATTATTATTTGAATTATTTCAGTTATGTTTTTTAAAAATCCTGAAATGTAAGTTCTTGACTTCATGACAATGTTTTCTATGGCAAGATTTTTAAGATGGGGGAAAAAACAAGCTTGAAAAATTGTGGTATTTTGCTAGAAGCTAGGTAAGCACCTTCTTTGGTGCTTACCAAATCTGTTAGGATGAAATGAATAGCAATGGATTGGTCAAACAGGCAAGAGGGCTCCAATAAAGGGCTCCAGTTGAAAGTTTTATGGAGATTTATAAGATGATATAAGGTTTGCTTTGTACACTATAATAGAAGAAGGAAAGAAAGATTTTGCCATGGCATGGATTTTTAATGATGTTCTGTAAACAACAATGAGCATTGTTAAAATGAGCATATTGATTAGATTTTGTGTCCCAGGTACAAAACTGTTTCACACAAGGAAGAGAAATGTTGACACACACACACACACACATATATACACACACACACACACACACACACCCAATGCCAAATATAATGAGAAAGTAATGTATTTGTCCTGTATTCTGATGTGTATACATGTACATGATAGCATGCATTTCATTCTGAGCTGACATACTATTTCATTCATTTTTTACATAGATTTATTATTAATATTTTATTTTTGTGCCTTTAAGGCATTTGTTGACTCCTGGAGATTGCCTGGACAAGTCCCTGAAGTTTTCTTATTGGCAAGGCTTAGAAAATGGTTTGCCACTGCCTGCTTCCTAGGGCTAAGAGAGCGTAACTGGCCTAGGGTCACAAAGTTGGCTTTGTGCCTAAGGCAGGATTAGAACTCACAGTCTCCCACTCCCTGGCCTGATGCCTTTAACCACTGCACCAAGCTGGCCCTATAAGTTTATAAGTGACACTTACTCTGAGCAACTAAAAGATAAATAGGACAACCACAATTACTGTTAAAAATAAATTAAAAGAACATTAATATCAACAATACTACATTAGTTGCTGAAATATTATACAGCTGTAAAAGAATATTTCACTTTTCACCAATCTGAGAGAAAAATTCCAGGAAGAATAATCCCAAACCATCTGCCAGACTAGATTACCTGTATAAGATGCACCTTTCCCCCCCCCAAAAGGGGGTGAAAATTTAGGTGCATCTTATATACCGAATGTAACCCCGCCCACCTACTGGCTCCCACCCTTTGGACTCTGCCTCCCATCAGTTACCTCCTTGCAGCAAACAGCAAGAAGAAACAGCTTTCAGCTTCAGCACAGCCTAATTAGCACAAGTTGATTGGATTGGCCTCCGGACTCTCAGCTGTTTTGCGCTGGCCTTTGCTGCTTGCTGCAAGGAGGTAAATTGCTGGAGCAGATATTTTTTCCTTGTGCTAATCAAGCTATGCTGAAAACAAAAATGAAAGTAAAACAGACTGCTGTTTGCTGCAAAGGCAAAATTGCTGGGAGGCAGAGGCAGATTTCTTTTTCTTGTTTTCCTCACCAAAAAACGTAGGTGCGTCTTATAGTCTGGTGCATTTTATACTCTGAAAAATACGGTATATTATTTTAAGGATGCATGTATGCGTGTGCAAGAATATATCTTCAGAGCAAAAAGGCAGTAATTCTTTTAAAGAGAGTTAATTTCTATCAATATAGGTTGCATGAGGCATACCTGATCAGAGCTCAGATTTGCGAGTAGTTCGAGCAAAGTGTCCTTTTGTTCTGAATATTAGACTGACAACCTTCCATTCCTGGCCTTTGGGTGAGAGGCAAATAGCCATGGATTATTCTGAAAGGAGAATTTACAAAAACCTCAATTCTCCAAGTGCAAGTCTTTACACAGGAGACATTTGTTTTGTTTGAACTTTTACAAAAAAATAATAATTTCACAGTTCTCAAATCTATATGTGAACCAGAATGCACTTGCACATTGAAAACTGCACTTTTCAGAATTTAACAATGTAGGTCTTGGTTTTGTAATTAAAAACCCCCTACAATATTTAAAATGTTGTCTACCAAAGAAAAATGTGTACAAAAAAGGATAATGCCTCATCTATATCTTAATATAGATGATATAGCTAGATTTTTATGTGGGTTTTTTTAAAGCAAATTTGGAAGAGGAGAATGGAGCACAACTAATTTTCAGCCAAGAAAAAAGCTGAACAAGAGTTAAGACTCAATAGTTTTAATTCATCTACAAATGTATTTTTAATTTACGCATTTATTGAAGCTAAGCATAGATTCATCATTTAATACCCCTACTAATTTCTTATTTTCCATAATATTTCTAAAGGAGGCCTTGCTTCCTAAAATGGTTTTAGTGTTCCAAACTTCTCTGTATTTTTTAATCTCTAGCTACAACTCTTAATTTTCTCATTACAAAATCCATGAGATAGGAGTAATTTATTAGCAAATCTAAGACTCTGACCAAATATATCTCAGGTGACCTATATTTACAGAAAGTTAAACATCACTGAGTTAAGAATCAAAAAGCACTGAGTTTAAAAACCTACACATATCTATCTAGGATATTTAAAATCTTAAAATTTAAAACATGTCACAACCTACTGTATAGTATTATACATGCAAAAACAGCAGCTCTGATTATCTGTTTCCTTAAGTATTTTAGCAAAAAACCCCACCTATGACATAAAAGTTAAACTACACTGAATGGGTAGATATATTAATTTTTTACCTAGTATATGTTTACCTTTTCACCTGGATTCCAATCTATTTTTGTAATGGATATTAATGAAGCACATGCAATCACTGAGAAAAAGGAGTTAAGAACAAACAAGTGATTTAAAAAAACATATAAAATTACAGTTCCCTTTCATGTACATAACACATAAAATAATGAAAGGAATGTATCATTAATCAAACAGGGGAATAGAAATCATAATAATGGCACATGTACATGAAGGCAGAACTGATGTCTGATAACAGAATTATAAACTTCTGATTTGTGATGGTACACAATAAACATTGCGCGTGGGCATGTTAGCAAGCCCTCTCAATATGAAGAAGCAATGAATGTAAAGTTTCCTTAGATTCTGAAATCTCTTGGTTTGGGTATACATTCCGAGTTTCAGTTTCGAGAATGAGTATTTTAATTTTTAAGATAAAGCTCGCTTTTATCTTTTTGGTTTTTGCAGAAAAAGCCAGCCCAATGCAAAGCTCAGGCTCCAACCTCATGGCAACCTTGTGCTATTCTCCTAGCAAGGAGTACTTCTCCCTACAGGAGGCTCTGGGTTTTTTTATAAAGAGGCTCCCTAGTTTGTGGAGCCTTGAAAGAAAAAAGCACACCCCTACAACCTCATGACAAGTACTATTTGTTAGGAGAATAGCACAAGGGTTGACAAGCCTCTGCAAGAAATCTAGGTTGAGCCTCGCATTGCATTGTCCAGGCACCTCTGCAAAAAATAAGAAGTTAAGTTGGTACTGCTGGGCCCTGGAGCTGGGTGAGGAGCAAGTCCATTGGGTAGCTGGATGGGAGGCAGGTCTTGGTTTACAGGCTGTAAGTGTCCTCTGTGTGCCAGCTTTAAGTTCCCTTGCCTGGCTGAATGGCCAGCTTGGGAGCAGGCTGAGGCCTGGGGAACTCTCAAGGGACAGGAAGCAGAGCACTGGGTGCCTCTGGGGTGGGGGACAGAGGTGATATTCAGCAGGTTCTGACCAGTTCTGGAGAACCGGTAGCGGAAATTTTGAGTAGTTCAGAGAACTGGTAAATACCACCTCTGACTGGCCCTGCCCCCATCTATTCTGTGCCTCCCAAGTCCCAGCTGATTGGGAGGAAATGGGGATTTTGCAGTAACCTTCCCCTGGAGTGGGGAGGGAATGAAGATTTTACAGTATCCTTCCCCTGCTATGCCAACCAAGCCACGCCTACAACAAAACCGGTAGTAAAAAAATTTGAATCCCACCACTGGTGGGAGAGGCCCAGACAGGCAGGCCTGGGCCTGCACTAGGTCTCTGAGGATCTCCCCCATTTATGCGGCATCCAGTGCTCCATTTAATCACCCGCATGTTCCTTTAACAATTGCACTGGGGATGTATGGGACATGGTTCATTTAATACTATTGCAACATGTGACCATAATGGGGAGGCTCCATGACAGTCGTATCTCAAGGACTGTCTGTATATCTTGAAAATGGTTTTTAACATAGCTGGTACATGCTATACATCTGGGTATTTTCTTACCAGTATGCCTAGTGCAGTGATGGCTAACCTTTTTGCCAGGAGAGGGGGGGGTGGGGGAGGGTCGTGCGCGCACGTGCTCACACGCATGTGCGCGCAACCCCCTCCCCCCCGGCACATGATGGCCTGGTAGGCCCGTTTTTCTTTCTTACCTGTCTATTTATCTGGGAAGGGCGAAAACAGCCTTTCCCACTCCCTTGGAGGCCCTACGGAGGCTGAAAGTGGGACAGGAAGTGACATTTTTTGCTGTCCCCGGCCTCCAGAACCTCTCTAGGAGTCTCTAGGAGCCTCTCTAGGAATCTCTAGGAGCCTCTCTAGGAGTCTTTGGAAGCCGGGGACAGCAAAAAACGTCACTTCCTGTCCCACCGGAAGTCAGGAAATGGGCCCTTTCAGCCTCCATAGGGCCTCCAAGGGAGTGTGAAAGACTGTTTTTGCTTTTCCCAGATAAATAGGCAGGATCTGGAGCCAGGTATGAAAGAAAAACGGGTCTTCCCCACCCATCCCAGTCCCTCCAGAGGCAGGAAACAGCCTACTTCTGGTGGGCCCAGAAGGCCCGAAAATCAGCTGGCCGGCGGGCGCATGCGCCCCAGAGCTGACCTGGCGTGCCCACTAATATGGCTCCGTGTGCCACCTGTGGCACGCGTGCCATAGGTTCGCCATCACGGGTCTAGTGTGTCTCTCCCAATGTCTCACTGTTTTATAAGCAGAGCTTATATGTCGGACTTGCATGTTATGAACTCTACAATTTTGTCCCTTTCAGGAAACACTGTAAAACTGAATACAGAAATAGTAAGCTGACTTAAAATTGTGGTGCTTGTATTGTTAACAACTTTGACATATTAATATCCTGTAAAAAGGATACTGGGAATGACAGCAACCCAAGTCATTACAGAGAGGAATAATCTTGTGTGACATACACACGGGGTGCTCCATTGTGGACGTGATTTGTAAGAGATAACTGTCTGAAGAAAAATGTAGAGAGCACCAGAGACAAAAGCCAAAAGAGCTCCCCCATCATGGACAGCAGGAACTGCTAACTCCTGAAAAGACAATTGAAAAGCATTGTATATTATTAGAGTTGCAATCAATGTACAGAAGGGGTTATAATCAGGGAGAAAATAAGTGTAGTCAAACTAGCAGTATTAGAAAGGTCTTTTGGTTATTATAAACAACCTAATATACAGTAGTCCTCGATTTACAACAATTACAACCAATATTTCTATAAATTATTGAAGTAGTAAGTTGAGATGGACCCTATTTTATGACAATTTTTATAGTGAATCATGCAGTGGTTAAATGAATACTGAGGTCGTTAGGCAAATCCAGATTCCTTAATGGGCATTTTATGTTGGAAATCAGCAAAAAATGGTCACTAATCACAATTGGTGACCACAGGGTACTGCTATCAGTCGTAAATACGAGCCAGCTGTCAAGCATTCCAATTGCAAACATGTGATTGTGAGGGTGGAGCAACGGTTGTAAATACAAATACAGATCATAAGCCATGGTAGTTATAACCAGTCTGTAAAGTTACAGCTGCTGCAGAGCCTTACCATCATGTGATCAACATTCAGGTACTTGGCAACCTATTTGCATTTACAACAGCACGGTGAGCTTCAGCTTTGCCCTACCCACCTGTCTCCCCCACATCTCTGCCCTTTGGGCTGCTCTGCTTTCCGTCACTCCTGCCATCTCTTGCTGACCTGCACTATCTTCTTCCTCCTGCGGTGAGGCATGCTTGGCCAAGGCAGCTGCTGGCCCTTCAGAGCCATTGTGGAGACCACGTGAAGGCCATCTGCTGCCTTGGCTAGGCACTCCTCAGCAGCAGTGAACAACGATGTTGGTCAGCTGGGGACGGTAGGAGTGGGCAGTGGTGACAAAGTATAGGGCAGCTGAAAGGGCAGAAATGGGTGGAGATACGGGAATGGGGGGATAGGGGAATTGAAGAAGGGGCAAGTAGGGCAGGGCAGTGGAGCCTCATCTGCTGAAGGGAGCTCCCTGAGCCCAGGTGGGAAGGAGGCAGTGAGCTGGACCTGGCAGTTCACACAAAGCTGGTGAGGTGTGAGGCCTTTCTCTAATGACAGTGCAGATCTTGTATATAACAACCAAAACGGGGACTTCCAGAACAATTGTTGGTACGCAGTGCAGTCACATGGTACTTCACCTAACAACTGCTGGACTTAGCAATGGATACCAATTAGGGTTGACTACCTGTATGGTAATTTATGAAGAGGACAGCTTTTTCTAATACATACCACTGACTTATAAAAAAAAACACCACCTTGATTACTAGGGAGTGGTTGGGGAAATTGGAGGACACGAAAAAGAACTTACTCAGTTTATACTAATGTTAACTGCAGATACACTGACTATCGTTTTATGCACAGATTTTTCCTTTAATCTTGCTTTTATTTATTGAAAGCTCATTTTTGTTTATGTCATATTTTGTGAATGATTTCATAACATAGTGTCAGGGTTCCAAGTAACACCCCCAACCAAGTAAGACTCCGAGGCAGGCATTTCCTCAAAGTTCCATTTTATTAGAGATGTTATTTTGGCACATCTAGGAAAACCCGAATCTGAAGTCTCCCGGGTTTTCCCCACCCAAAGGAAAGTCAAAAGTCCCTTCCCCTGCACCCACATACCCATCACATGGTCCAATCAGGTCACCATCCTAACTGAAGTTGTTTTCCAGTGACGCCTTTCCAGGTGCAGGCTGAACGTCCTTGACTCCCAGTGAAAGAATGTTGTTATGGCTATACGTCTCACCCCGTCGCCATCCAACCCCCCTCTCAGTTCCCACAGCATGCCCATCCACCAAGTGTGGCAGCCCCGAAGAGCCAAAGAAAAAGATGTCCTCCAGGGCTGACACATAGTTCATAGTTTGCGGTTGAAGACAGTTCAACAAGAACTTCAGAGGTCTATAACAATATCACTGTCATCCTACTTAAATGTCAACATTTGCCATTCACTAAGCTACATCAAACTGTCTGCAAATTATGTATTATGTAATCTTTCCAGTTTTATACTCCCCTTGCTTAATCTTAAATCTGTTTCAGAAGGTCCCTCAACTATCTCAAGATTTGGAGAATTAGCAAGCAATGCTTGGAAATTACCATTTCTTCCCACAAGTATACCAAATATCCAAGTATATATTGGATATCAAACTTTCCATCTCATTCAATATTATTTAATGATGGATCATAGTTTCAAAATAATTTCTTTCATTTATTTCCACAGATCATCAGAAGAGACCATGTTTGAGAAGAACAATGTCTAGGACAAAAAAATTATCGGTAACATGCATATCTGGAATTCTTTTTTGCATAATTTGCATATCTATTACAGTTTTAGTTATTTAGGAAAGGCATTGTCCCAAAGGTGGTTTTTCAAGAGGCAACTGGACTTTGTTTTTTCTTTGAAGACATTTCGCTTCTCATCCAAGAAGCTTGTTAAGCTCTTCCAAAAGAAAAAGGAAAAGGTTCTTGGATGAGAAGCAAAACATCTTCAAAGAAAAACCAAAAAGTCCAGTTGCCTCTTGAAAATGCACCTTTGGGACAACGATGACCTGGATGACTGAGAATCTCCATAGACATTTAGGAAAGGCATTATTATGGCATTAAGCTAAGAGCAAATGAAACGAAGGATAAATATATCTTGATATCTCATGATCTCAGTGTTGTCTTTGTTTGAAGGGCATGTTTAGAGGGAAGTATCTGCTGAACAGGTACTCATTGCCTCTAGTGAACTGAGTATCTGATTGCAATCAGTTCTAGACTATAGGACAGCCTCAAGTTACCACCTAGGTGACCACATTGCAGGAACTACTAGTTTGTTGTATTTGCACTGATTCTTCTGATAGAAATTTGTAAGTTGATGCTTTCTCTGGAAAAGGGAATAACTTACAAGTAATCCTCTGGTTACAAACACAATTGAACCCAAAATTTCTGCTGCTAAGTGAGACAGTTGTTAAATGAATTCTGCCCCATATTATGATCTTTCTTGCCACAGTTGTTAAGTGAATCACTGCAATTGTTAAATTAGTAACATGGTTGTTAAGTGAATCTAGCGTCTCCATTAATTTTGCTTGTCAGAAAATCACAAAAGATGATCAGATGATCCCAGGACACTGCAACCATCATAAATATGAATCAACTGCCAAGTATCCAAACTTTGATGACATAACCATGGGGATGTTGCAATGGCCATAAGTGTGAAAAGTGATCACAAGTCACTTTTTTCACTGAAGTAACTTGGAATGGTCACTAAATGAACTGTTGTAAGTCGAGGACTACTTGTATATTGCTCTAATTCTCTCTTGATATGTACTAAGTTATTTTAAAAGCTGGTCATATGAATACATTTAATGCTCATGTAATATTTTTAATCATTTGTTTAAGAATGATCAAAGCCATTGAAGGAGAAATGGGATATAAATTTAATAAATAAAATCTAAACATATCTTTCCTACTTACCTGAAAACTGGCAACAATGCCCAATCCAATACAGCCCAGAATTCCAACGTACAATGTCAATAAGTTGAAACAAGGGGAAATAAAATGTGTCACATCATTTTGTTTCTTTACAATTAAATATTTTATATACATTGTAACTGCACCTAAGAAAAAAGAGAGAGAAAAATATACATAAATTGTCCTAAAGACAAATAATGCAATACAAAAGCCCATTTTTGCTCCCAAGAGGCCGCAGGGAGGCATACTAGGCCCAAAACGGGGCACAGGTGGGCAGCGTGTCCCTCAGCATCCCGTTTTTGCTCCCAGGGGGGTGCAGGAGGTCGAGCGCTGCCTGTCACATACCCTGGCCACGCCATCATGGCCACACCCACCCAGCCGGTCATTAGGGCAAAGAACCGGTTGTTAAATTATTTGAATCCCACCACTGCACATAATTAAAGAAGAATACAAAGAATACAAAACTTTATTGTCAGGCAGAAGAAACCAGGAACTGGGATAGAGTTTAAAAGCACTGAAAGTTTATTCCATGCAACCTATGGAAGAATCTAAATAACTAACTGTCAATGTGAACTGGTACCAGATAAGACTCAACAGACTTCGAGGGGTATCTGTGGTTGGATGTCCATAGGGATCCAGATTGATGATCCCACCCCTCAGGCTCAGTTTCCCAAACTGAGAAATTGTGTCAGGGTTCTTTGTGTAATTGAAAACATACAAAAAAGGCAAGGGAGTTGTAAATCTATTTTGAGGAAAAATGGTGACTGATAATGAGAAATGATGAAGAGACAGAATTTTTAAACTCCTCCTCTGTGTTTATCTTTTGTTAGAAATTAAATGGAGCCATAACTAATCATCATTATGTGGAAAAAGGCAGCATCAGCTTAGGGACAATAATATGAGAACCTAGCTAATTTAAATGAATTCAGCTCTTCAAGGCTAGATGGATTACATCCTAGGATATTAAAAAAAAATAGTAAAGATATTCCCTGAATTATTCTTTGGATATCCCCAAAAACGGGAAGATAGCAAATGTCATACCCATCTTTAAAAGGGGAAGAGGAACTGGGACTTGGTCAGCTTGATGACAAGAATGGGCAAGGCCTTTGAACAGATCATCAAGCATCGTACTTGTGAACACCCTGGATTATAGGAAGTTATTCCTATAATCAACAGGAGCCAATATGGGCCCATCACAAACAAATCATCATCCTTTCTTTGATTAATTGATTGAGGGAAAGACGGTTGACAAAAATTTGTCATTAAATTATCCTTTTTAATATGGTAAAATATTAGTGATACTATGAGATATATCATAACTCACAAATGAAGGTGAAGGATATACTCATAACTCACAAATGAAGGCAAAAATAAATGTCACACACTGCCAGAGAGAAGTTCCTCTAAGGATGGGCTCCAGCATGAGTCCAAAAGCTTGGAAGACAAAACCTCTGGTCCTGATGACCGACCCAGATTGGAACCTTGTTAGTTGCGAAATTGTGTCCAACCCATCGTGACCCCATGGACAACATTCCTCCAGGCCTTCCTGTCCTCTATCATTCTCTGGAGTCCATTTAAGCTCACGCCTACTGCTTCAGTGACTCCACACAGCCACCTCATTCTCTGTCATCCCCTTCTGCTTTTGCCCTCAATCATTCCCAGCATTAGGCTCTTTCTCCAGTGAGTCCTTCCTTCTCATTAGGTGGCCAAAGTATTTGAGTTTCATCTTCAGGATCTGGCCTTCTAAAGAGCAGTCAGGGTTGATCTCCTCTATGACTGACCCGTTTGTTCGCCTTGCAATCCAAGAGATTCGCAGGAGTCTTCTCCAGGACCATAGTTATGGAGAACCAAGGCCTCAATTCTCTGATGCTCAGCATTACTTATGGGCCAACTTTCACAGCCATACATTGCAACTGGGGAAACCATAGCCTTGACTATATGCACTTTGGATTGGAACCTGCATACTCATAAGTGTCTGAATGACTTCAGCCAAAAAAAGCCTGCAATGTTCCAGCTTGGTAGGAAATATCAAATGAAGCACCATAAGCTCTATTCTGGGATGCGTGTTACTCAATAGTTTTATCATTGACTTGGGTGAGAGAGTTGAGGAGATACTTATAAAGTTTGCAAATTACACAAAGCTGGGTGAAGTGGGAAGACTTCAACAGCGAGCTGAAATGAATAGGACAGAATTTAACTATGAAAAATATAAAGTTACGTGTTTCAGTAGAAAAAATTAAAGGCACATATATCAGATAGGGGAGATTAACTTAGTGGTATGTATATGAAAAGAGCCTGAGTGTTCTTATGAACTTCAAACTAGCAACTTAATGTAGCTGCTAAAAACAAGTGGGCAGCGCTAACAGGAGTATAGAGTCCACACCACAAGATGTCATTGTTCTTTTCTACCCTGTTCAGAGCAGAGTTTGAAATACTGTGCCTAGTTTTGGTCACAATAGTTCAGAAACAGCAGTGACAAACTGGAACAAGTTCAGAAGAGGGCTATCAAGAAGGTGAAGTGTCTAGATTAGAAGCTATGCCCTATAAGAAACAATGGGTATGTTTTCAGAAAACTGAAAGGAAATACGATAGCAGTCTCCAGGTATCTGAACAGTTGTCAAAATACAAAAGAGAATGGATTAATTCTCCACTGCCCCAGAACACAGAACCAGAACCAATCGTTAAAACTACAAAGTATGGTCAGGATAGATATTAGAAATAACTTCTGACTGTACAAACGACCACCGTGTGAAGTCTACCAATATGTTGATTTTCCTTTGCTGAAAGTCTTCAATCAGAGGCTGGATGTTCGTCTATTGAAGACGATTTACTGAATCTTACACTGACAGAGGATTGGTCTGAGCGATCTCAGTAGATAACAAGAAAGAGAAAAATAGTAATCACACCACAGTGAAAGAAACCTCCCTCACGATCAGATAATCAGCAGAACTGATTGCTAGAAAGTGATGCTTATTTATTGCAGATCTCTTGTGAAATAGTTACCACTACAGATTAGATTTCTACTATTACGGATTAGATTGCTTCAATTCAACCTTTCAGAAGCAAGTTAAAGTTGAGTTTTTCCATTTTAATTTACCTAATTTAGACAGATAGTACAGTGCTGTGGAATTGTTTATGTGCTCCCATTTTAAAATATTTAATTTTGTGATGACTGTTTTGTTATTTTTGCTTTATTGGATGTTTTTCTCTGTAAACAAAAGTCACATGACTGAAAAATAAAATAATGGTTTAAAAACAAATACCATCTAGTGTCAGAGAGCAAAACATGGATCAAGAAGAAGAGGTAGCAGAGACCCCGATTGAATATGCAGAAGGAAATATACTGCAGTGGAAAAAGCAGTCCTTAAGTATCCTCTCATAAAACACTCAGGCCTTTAAAAAAAGAACAGATTTAGAGCATAGTCCAGAAACAAATGGGCTAAAATAACAAAGGAAGATGATACAGAACTGTGGTGATTTATTCTATCCTGACTTGGTGTCACTTATTTAGAACCAATCTTGTGCTTTTCTAAGACATAACACATAGGAAGTAGTAAAATAGCTTATCTGTATGTAAATACTACACAAATGCAAATAACACACAAATACTTATAACAAAGTCTGTCTTCTTGTATTCCATCTAGAATATTTCAAAGTCCATCTATGAAATTCAATAGCCTATCTTCTATGGTAGAAATCCCAATGAAGACTGTTTCTCTGTATACATCATCATAAATGTAAATATTTTACAGAGTAACATCAAACGTTATTAGTAAAAGGGTCTCTAAGCAGAGAATATAGCTCCTGCTACAGATCAAGCAACATAATTCAGATCAAGCAACATAATTCAGATCAAGCAACATAACATGTCACAAGAGCAGGCAGAAGCAACATGAGCTGTTTGTTTGAGCTGATATTAGGCCTATCCTATGAATATTACAATGAAAATTATGCTTAGAATAGAACAGAACAGAATAGAATAACAAGAGTTGGAAGGGACCTTGGAGGTCTTCTAGTCCAACCCCCTGCTCATGCAGGAAACCCAATACCATTGCAGACAAATGGTTGTCCAATCTCTTCTTAAAAACTTCCAGTGTTGGAGAATTCACAACTTCTGGAGGCAAGTTGTTCTACTGGTTAATTGTTCTAACTGTCAGGAAATTTCTTCTTAGTTCTAGGTTGCTTCTCTCCTTGATTAGTTTCCATCCATTGCTTCTTGTCCTACCCTCAGGTGCTTTGGCGGATAGCTTGACTCCCTCTTCTTTGTGGCAGCCCCTGAGATATAGGAACACTGCCATCATGTCACCCCTAGTCCTTCTTTTCATTAAACTAGACATACCCAATTCCTGCAACAGTTCTTTACATGTTTTAGCCTCCAGTCCCCTAATTATCTTTGTTGCTCTTCTCTGCACTCTTTCTACAAAATGCTACTTTAAAAACATGTATGAAATTGTTTAACAGTGAATAATCCTAGATATACATTATAGGGCAGACTAATTTATTCCATTTTGTATATTTAGGGCAAAGATGCCTGTGATTAATCAATTGGATAGTCAAGATATTCAGCCATGATTCACAATCAAGATTTATTAGATGATTTTCAAATACAGGTAGTCCTCAACTTACGACCATAATTGAGTCCAAAATTTATGTTGCTAAGTGAGAAATTTATTAAGTAAGATTTCCCCTATTTTACAAATTTTCTTACCACATTTGTTAAGTGTATCACTGCATTCTTAAATTAGTAACAAGGTTTTTAAGTGAATCTGGTTTCCCCATTGACTTTACTTGTCAGAAGGTCGCAAAAGGCATAAGACTCTGGGACACGGCAACCGACATAAACATGAGTCAGTTGTCAGGCATCCAAATGTAAATCACATGACCATGGGGATGCTGCAACGGTCATAAATGTGAAAAATTGTCATAAGTCCCATTTTTCAGTGCCATTGTAAATTTGAATGGTCACTAAATGAACTGTTGTAAATTGAGGACTACTTGCATATCTTTTTGTTAGTTAACCACAGAAAAGAATTCATATAAAAGTCATGCAAACTCCATATGTTCCATTTGCAAGCTTGTTTTTCAGATGAGGCATTTACTCTGCAACTCAGCCTTCCTCGTGCACATAACTGGTACGGATAAAACAGATGTTGTCTTCCATTTGCAATCCTCCTGTACTAAGGAAGTAAAATGGACTACCTATATAGCACCTTTGACAAAGTATTTCAAATGAAACACTTCAATTGAAAACACTCCAAATTCTATGCAGTTATTGTATGAATATCGTATATACTCGAGTATAAGCCGACCCGAATATAAGCCGAGGCCCCCAATTTTACCACAAAAACTGGGAAAACTCATTGACTCGAGTATAAGCCGGGGGTGGGAAATGCAGCGGCTACTGGTAAATTTCAAAATAAAAAAAGACTGGTCAAAAGTGCGAGGACCTGTCAGAAATCACTTTTTTCAGCCCTCTGGGTAGTCCTTTTGTGCATATGGACTACTCAGAGGGCTGAAAAAGTAGTTTTTGACTGGTCCTTGCACTTGTGACCAGTACTCGAACTTACGACTGTCCTCACATTTTATGTTTTTGCCCTATCTTATCACCATTTCTCTCTCTCCCGCTCTTTCTCATTCTTTCTCTCTCCCCCTCTTTCTCTCTCTCTCTCCCCCACACTCTCATTCGCCCCCCTTTCTCAAAGAGAGAGGTGGTAGGTTTGAGGAGAAAGATTGCTGTACAATAAAAAAGATGAAAGGGAAGAAAACCAACCCCAAACAAATATAAAGATATCAAGATAAAGAATGAATTGTTAAACTTTAAAGAATAAAAGAGAACAAATATGAATAAATAGCAATAATTAGAAACACACATACAAACATACAATGTATTTTCTTTGAACAGAGTATTTGGCCGGTTCACAAATTTAAACAATGTTTAGTCATTTCACTTAAATTTACAATTTCTATATTTCCTTTTTGCCATATTTATTCCTCATCTATTTTTTTTAAAAAACCAATATTACCCTTCATCCTCATCTCTAATCTTAATCAAATTCAATTTTTCACTTTTATTCTATATTATACCCCTTCCCATTGTCATCTATTTTTATATCCATCCTCACATTGGTTAATTATGTAGTATTACAGTTGTTCAATACAAATTCAACATTTTAATATAAATCAATTAGTTATATAACTATCTTTTTTGTATATTAATCAATATGAACATGAATATTCCAATTATTTCCATGCAATCCAATTTCTTACAAATCAATTACCGGTAATTATATTTACCAATAATAATAAACCAAATAATTTCCTCCATATATTCTTCCAAACCACAACTTAACCATTTCTGCTTTCAACACAATATACAATTAATAATATCTCAATTATTACAATTCCCTAGTTAAATAGAGCTTTTTTTTCTTTTGTGTTTTAAAATCTTGAACCTCCTCTTTTGCCCTAAATTTCCCATTGTTTGCAGTTTTCCACCTACCTTTTTTGGTGAGGAAAAAGAAAAAGAAATCTCTCTCTGCCTCATTTTGTCACTTTGCAGCAAAGACCCTGCTTTACTTTCAGTTTCGCGTTTCAGCATGGCTTGGGGGGGGGAAAAATCTGCACCTCTTTGCAGCTAGCAAAACAGCTGAGAGCAAATCAGCTGAGAGTCGGGAGGCTGTTCAAAACAACTTATGGTAATTATCCTATACTGAAGCTGAAAGGGCTGTTTTTTTTATTTTTGCAGACACGGGTCTACTCATTTGTTTTCTTTTAAAAAGGCATTTTTTTCGTGACTCGAATATAAGCCGAGGGGGGCTTTTTCAGCCTGAAAAACGTGCTAAAAAACTCGGCTTATATTCGAGTATATACGGTATGTGATTCTGTTATTGCCATGAGTTATTTACGTTTTATACATCTTCCTAAGAAATTTAATGCATCTTCCTAAGCTTGAAAGTACACAGCTGTTTGAACTAATTTCTATAAAAGTTCTTGTTTTTAACCTACGCTCTCTACTATTTCTTCTTGAGTTACTATGATTTTGGAATACAGAAAGTTTACTTTACTCCAGATCAATATACTGCATGACATTGGTAAAGTATTATGTATAAATGAATTAGTTTAACTATAACTCCAGGTGCTTGTGCCACATCCATCTGGAGACAGCATTGTTAGAAATATTTAATCATTACAATTCTTAAATATAATTTAACAAATAAGTATAAATAGCTACATACCTAAGAATGCAGAAACATTAATCATAAATCCAAAGATACCACTTTCTGGAGGTTTTGCTCCTGTATCACTAGCACAAATGATAAAAATGACAACAGTTAATATACAAATAATACATTTACATTAAGATCTTTCTCAAATCAAAATTGACTCCTGGAAACTACATACTTCTATCTAATTAATTTGATAATTATATAACTCAGAGAAAGGCATAATTTCTATGATCATTTGTGAGAAATGTCCCAAAAAATAAGTGCTTAATAACCTAGGCGCTTGTAATTCATAACAATTCTCATTCGTCATCTGAAATGCAGGCCTAAGATTGCAATTTGATTCTATGCATATGTACTTTGATGGATATTTAATTTTATCAATTGATCTAACTTCCTAGAAAGGCTGTTCTGGTACACACTTAGGCATGGCTTATTTTGCATTTGAAACGTTGAAGTACATTAATATATTTGTAATTTTAAGTATTAAAACCTGACAAAAATAAGTCCTGTTATTTTTTCAAAATGGGTGGATCATTAAAAATAATAACTCAATAGGTTCCACTCCTGAAATATGAATGAGATTATTTAAATGAGTAGACTAGCAATATTTTACTTCAATTCATTCATTCATTCATTCATTCATTCATTCATTCAATTTCCACAGCCGCCCCACTCAATCAAGTGATTCTGGACAGCTTACAATATACTGTTGGGCACAGCTAATGGGCCAAAAGATGGCTTTAATTCCATCTCCTAAATTTCTGAGCTAACAAGGAGGATACCAAAATTAGCATGCCAAATAGCCACTTGGCACTTGGTTTATAGTTCTCAGTCTATGTACCATTTCCCCCCCAAAATAAGATTGGGTCTTGTATTAATTTTTGCTCCAAAAGATGCATTAGGACTTATTTTCCAGTTAGGTCTTATTTTGGAGGAAATGTACTAAATGCGTCTGTCTAGCTGACAATCTTAACTGGATCTTATTTTGGGGGTAAGCGAGCATCCTGAAAAATCATACTAGAGCTTATTTTCCAGTTGAGTCTTATTTTAGGGGAAACAGGGTATGACACTACATATTGAGTCCCAAGTACATGAAGCAAATCCCAGGAAATATGTTCATCTATTTTTTCATTTCTATGTGATTCTCATAGCATTTAATTCCATTTGTTAGAAATTAGACTTACCATGAACACATATCTAATGTTAAAAATCTCAGTTGTATCTACTAATTTTTTTTTGTAAAAACCAACAGATATCTTCATCCTGTGTTATTTTCCAAATCTAATAATACATGCCAGTACTTCTGTCATTCTTTCCGTACCCCCAAAAAACAAGGCATAGCTAATTTAGTGTGAACCATTCCATGACTGCTCTGAAGTAAAATACACCCAATTTTCCTGTCACATGTAGTTTGATCTCAAACAGAAATATAGAAAATCGGCCTCTGCCAACCATCAGCTGAATTCCCTCAATATTTATGGCAATGAAATATTTATTTTGTTCATGTAACTTTCAAAAATACTCTTACTTAATTAATTCACTATTTAGTTAGAAATAAGCTTTGAGAACCAAAGTTCCAAGTGAAACACTCAACAAATTTGAAGTACTTTTGCCAACTAAAGACTGATACCACCTAAATACTATACTGAACTGTGATCACTTCAAAACCTTTAAGAGCTCTATGTAAGATGAGAATGGAATCTGCTGCACCTCTGATCAAAGTACAGTTGGATTTTTTTTCTGAAACACTTAATGTTACAAGTGCACTGCAAATAATTAAAATTGTTCAATGTCATTCATTTGTATTGGATTTAGAAGAAACGTTATTAATTGTTATTAAATTTTAAATATTATTAAATACGTGTTATTAACTTCAGTACTAATGGTTAAAAGTGCAAATCAGCCATGAAGGAAAAATATACTTTTATTCTGCATCACTGGTCTCAATTAATCTTGGCTCTGGCACATACAGAATCTGTTTTTACTGCAGAGTTGATGAGATGTGATTTTAAGATGGAGGACATTGACACCTGTCTTTGTCAGATCAATTTCTATGAATGTGACCACTAAGAGTTGACATTAGCCATTCAAAAAAGACAATCAACAAGCCAAAAAGGGAGCAAAAAGCCAGAACACCTCAGTATCAGCAATCAACACCAAGATTAACATTAGACCAACAATCAAGAAGCAAACAATATCCCAATCAAAGAACTCCCAAGCAAGGTAACAATAAACAGCTCAACCAAAGTGTATATGAAGATTCTTAGTCATCCGGGTCATGGTTGTCCCAAAGGTGCTTTTTCAAAAGGCATCTGGGCTTTGTTTTTCCTTGAAGATGTTTCACTTCTCATCTTCTGAACTGAAGCAGCTTCTTGGATGAGAACCGAAATATCTTCAAGGAAAAACAAAGTCCAGTTGCCTTTTGAAAAAGCACCTTTGTGATAGCTCAACCAAAGAATCATGAAGACCATCCCACCAATACTGAAAGGGTAAACCACTAGAATATAAAATTAGAGCAAATGCCATTTCCTATTAGCACTAATAATGTTACCTAGTTTAGGTTAATGAAAACAACCAAGCTCAGAGAGCACCAAGGACCCCTCACCCCAATCTTGAGCTACAAATATTCTCATGTATCTTAAATCACTTTGGACCAAGATTTCCAAAGATTTCCAAATATTATAAATAACACAAATTCTTAGAAAAGGGAGTTTGCTGCAACTATATGCAGAAAGGGTTTGTGTTTTTTCTTTAAACTTAATTCTGTCAGCAGAATAGGAGCAACTAACAACCACTAAAAGCATATGCAAATACTTTTTCCTTCTGCTATAATTCTGCATTTTGATAGGTTTAAATCCCTTAGCAAAATCAGCCACTGCAAAAGACAAAACACTCCTTTATCCACCCACCATAGATGCTGCTTAATGTCTTTAGTTGGGAAAAACCCAACATTGTTTTTACAGTGTAAACAGCCATTGTAACTATCATGAACAGAGGGAAAGAACAAGACTTGAGTAACTACTAGATGGCAGCAAAGAGCTGTTTTTTCTGTATTGTTTTACTATCCTGTAGTGGTGCCCCAGAGTGCAGTCCAGACATGATATACGTGAATGAAGGCAAATATAGGTGTTCCAGGAAAATGTTGCAGGATCCAATCTGAGTTGGTTACTGGGACCAGTTGCCCATCCACACGGAACTTCTCAATCTCCCGGATATGTGCACTGTTGACTGATAAAGAGACCACTTCCCAGGCTTCAAACAGGAGTGCTGATTTACCACCAGCTTACCAGGTATTTAAGAGCCAAGGGCCCAGCAGCACAAGGAAACAACAATCAATGGCTTAATACTCCATCAATAAGGCAACTAAACAACTAAAAGCCACAGCCACTACCGTATATACATACAACACACATAGAACACACATCCTGGCGATTGAGAAGTTCCTGGGGATTGGCTCCAGCATGAGTCTGAAAGATTGGAAAAACAAACCTCTGGTCCCGGTAACAGATTCAGATTGGATCCTGCATGATATACCTGATGTAATAAAAGATAGTGTTCGTACTGAGTATATTTCTGTTAAATTAGGCTATCTTTCTAGTTGTTTGAGAACACTAATCAAATGAAAATTAAATGTAATTTCAATTATACATAGTAGAGACAATCACTATTGCATTGAAATTATTTTGGCTTACTCCTAGAACACATACTTAGCGTTGTATCTTTGAACTTTAGAAAAAAAGGCCTCTCAACTCTAATATATACAAAGAGCAGAATGGAATCATTAAATAAGCTGTAATCAGCTTGGATTGCACTTGGAATGTGTTCCCGGATTCAAACCCGGAAAAAGAAAGGGGGGCAAAGATTAATCCTACTTCCCCAAACTGATGTTGTTCAGATATATTGGGGCTATAACTATCCGAATTTCAAGTTCAGTTGTTAGGAATTATCCAAGATAATCAGATCTTAATTAGCACTTTCAAAAGGATTTTCACTCAGCCCTGTCATTATATATCTGTCTGTTTCCAGCCCAAAAGAATGATTTAAGGAAATTATGTAAAGGGACTTGGGACTGTATCTGACTATGTAGGATAACTCGCTGAAAACTGAACAAACTAATCTTCATGTTAGGAAAAGCTGGCAAAGTAAAAAAAATTGGTGTAAAAATGGGTCAGATCTAGATGGGGGTTGCATAGAAAAAAATATATCTTCCACTGTACTTCTATTGGACAAGTTGACTAACAGAGCTCACAATAAAAGGACTGTTCCATTCTAAACCCTGCTCCTTCTTCCTTCTCAGTCATGAGACCCAGACTTAAACTGTTTTAAAGCATTTGGAAAGAATTCCCGAAGCCATGCTTTGCATCTCCTTCTTTCCTTTAGGTTCCAAGTTTTTAGACTTTCTACAAGTTAGAAGCACCAGATTAGTTGTTGTTTTTTTAAATTTCATTTGCAGAAGTATCTGAGGAGGAGGCACACATAACAGCACCACCTGCTCCAACTCTCTGTGTGAGGGTTTTGTTGTTGTTGTTTTAAAATCAGTAGAAATCAGAAAAGCAGCATCCTGCCTTTGGTTTTGTGGGGCTACAGGAAAGCATCACAAAACCTCCCCAGAACCTTATCTTCCTTTTTTCAGCTCACATTACAGAATCAGTGGAATGAATTAACCTGACTGCCCCCTTAAGGTGAAATGCAGAAAAGTACAGATCCAGGAGTTCGAGTTGTAGAAAGTTAGGAGTCATGGAGTTGTAGAGAGTTAGGAGTCATGGAGAGACCTGGGAGGCCTTCACGCCGGGCCACTTTTCCCAAAACATGACCTACCTCACTTCTGCCCCATATCGGGCAACCGCATCAAGATGCTCTCGATCAAGAGTAGGGAAAACTAATCGATAAGATCTTAGAATGCTCTGAGATGGACAGATTAACAAAAGAAACTAAGGAAGAAGAAGAAGAGACATAATATTATAGAGTATGGAATAAATGGCATAATTGTTTTAAGATTAACAATAAAGAACAATAACTATCAGAAGAGAAAGATAGAAGTACAAAATAGAGATGTATCAAATGTGTGGAGTGGAATAAAAATGTATATAATATGAAGGTAGAAATGTATAATAGTAAAGAGATAGTTAAAATGTATAGTTCTCTATAGGGGAAAAAGAGGGGGAAGGAAAAGGAGGGGAAGAAGACAGAGTAAAAGATAAAGGGGAAGAATAAAGTAATAACTGGAAGACCACTATGAAACAATGCTTAAATATGATAAGTTATTTATATGTTGTATAAATGTCTAATATGTGTTCTAATAAAACTACAAATTTTTATATAAAAAAAGAGAGAGTAGGGAAAACTTTTACTCCCCTATTCGAGTCTGATGGATTGAAACACCGACCACAGTCCAGTCTTTCCGCCCTGCGTTGCCCCATCCAGCAAGGCCTTTCCTGCGCGGCCGAGAGGGGGCGCTGTTCTCCTTCCCTCTCCTACTCACCTGATATAGGGGAACAGCGGCTCCACATGGCCGCTGAGCACGGCGATGGCATAGGAGAGGATGAAGGCGGCCGACGACCAGGAGACCAGGAGCGTGGGGATGAAGGCCGCGCCTTGCGCCAAGCAGAACATCCTGCCACACCAGCGGCCACCCCGCGGGATTAACGGCTGGCTTTCCCCGCCACCAGGCCTGACGGCGGAGAGGCCGCGCCAGCTCATAGGGGTTGCTAAGATCCTCCAAGCAGCTGAAGTCATAAAAGCGCCTGAAGTCACAAAACTTTTAACTCGGGAGCCGGGGGAGGAGGAGGAGGAGAGGAGGAGGAGAAGGAAGGTGGGGGGGGGGGAGGCAGGACGAAGCCGCCCCGAGGCGTCCCTTCCAGAAGAGGAAGAAGAGAAACCGCTCCTTTAGGCGGAGAGGGGGGGGAGGCTTCCTCCCAGAGGGCGGTCGAAGCCGCGGAGGTCTCGCTTTCTCCTCCGGGCCCCGCACCCACCCACGCGCTTTTCCCTCCCACCCCCCTCTTCACGCGAAGTCCTTGTTGGCGGCCCAGGCAGCCGCCCTCCCGTCCCCGCCCCGTTCTTCTGCTCCGACCTCTCCGTCTAGAATCAGAATCCGAACTGGAAGGGACCTTGGAGGTCTTCTAGTCCAGCCCCCTGCTCAAGCAAGGGATCCTAAACCCGTCGGGATGAAGGCGGGCGCTTCTTCCATCAGCGGCAACCGGTTGCTTTTTCCCCTCTCCGAGGAACTTAAGCTGGCTTTTTTTTTCCCTCCCGTGATAGGAAGGCTTAGCAGGGGCACTTTGGCGACTTGATCTGTCAGCACAGCAACACCCAGATGCCTTCGGGGCAGCCCCAAAGCGGAACTTGGAGGAGCCGTCGCCGCTTCCTAAACAGCTCATCAAAACGCCTCCCCTCCACCCTTAGCTGACAGGGCTCTGGGACGTTGTGCAATGTTGCGAAGTAAAGAGACCGCGGCTTCCTCCCTTCGCCTGGTACTCCGGCCGAGAAACGGGCTGCTTTTTTGCTTTCGTTTCCTTGTCTTAACACCCCTCCGGGCCGCCGCCTCCTTCTTCGTCCGCTGGGACTTTATTTTTGCGGAAAGAAAATTCCCAACGAGCTAACCCGTAAGCCGCTCCGGGATGACTGTGATGCTGCTGGCTGAGAAAATTTGACCGGCCTTATCCAACTCGATTGGATAAACTGAATTTGAGTATATTGAGTCATCAGTGGAAGTGGCCGAGGCACTAGTAAAACACCCTGAATCACAAACAATGAATCGGGGTTAACACCAAGTGTAACCTGAAGTTCAAATTCAGGTCTTCAGGAACTTGTTTACGTTTTTTGTGGGGATACACAGGTAATTTTTTTAAAAAAATTCTTATTATATGCCGCCCTTCTCCAGAGACTCAGGGCGGCTTGCAATGCATTAAACAATAGCCTTCATACTTTTGTATATTTTATACAAAGTCAGCTTATTGCCTCCACAAACCGGGTCCTCATTTTACCCACCTTAGAAAGGATGGAAGGCTGAGTCAACCTTGAGCCTGGTGAAATTCGAACTTACAGTAATTGCAGGCAGCTGGATGTTAAATGCTGCCTTGTAGGAGGCATTAGCCTCCTACCCCACTCAGGCTAATTTGCCTAAGGAGTAACTTTTTCTGGAGAATAATTTCTTAAAAGTACTATCCTGGGACCCCCTGGGGGTCCCCCAAGACTTGGAGATCTGCAAAATCAAAATCATTTGCTGGCTTATGTTGAAAAGTAGTACAATATTAAAATCAGTGGTGGGATTCAAATAATTTAACAACCGGTTCTCTGCCCTAATGATTTCTTCCAACAACCAGTTCATCAAACTGCTCAGAAAGTTAACAACCGGTTCTCCGGAAGTGGTGCGAACTGGCTGAATCCCACCACAGATTAAAATCCTGTCAAACTGGTGAGAAGCAACAGTGATTGCATCAATGTTAGTATGGTCAATATAAATATTACCCACATAAACAAAATCTCTTGCAATCCTCCATTATTTTTAAAAGTGTCTTTAAAAAAGAGATCAAGAAACATTGATCTGATTCTGGAGTAACTGAACAGTGGTACTTAATCTGAGGAGAAAGAGGATGCTAAGTGTTTTTATTTTCAGACCACTTCTTAACAACCTCTAACAGGTGTGTGCTCTGAATATCATAAACTACAATTCTCAGAAGTTCCAGCCTGCATGGACAAGAGTGAAAAATGCTGAGAGTTGAGATTTATCAACATCTAAAAGTACATTGGTGCCCCACCCCAATTATACTTCTGTAATAGTTCTCAAGACATCCTATGTGTTTTGTTTCTTTCAATTTTAGATCACAATTTCCAAAGCTATTGCTAAACATCAGTGTGTGTGTGTGTGTATCTTTCCTTCTCTGCAGTTGACAGTAATAGGGAAGCAGAGAAAGCTGGGCCCTTAACACGCAGTCAGGCTGCAGCTAGGATAATGAAGCAGGAGAAAAAACTGCTGCCCTTCAATCAGGACACAAGAGTTGCAGGCTAACCAGCATACATCAGCAGCAGCGAACATAGAAAAGCGACAGCTCCAATCTTGCAGCATACCCACAGCTTCCAAACTGAAAGTAGGGGCCCAATGATGACAAGTTAGAGAGCTTGTCGAAACGTTGCCAAAAAGAAAACTTTTAAAGTGTTGGTTAGGATTTTAACCAGAGTTTCAAAAGACCGTACAAAGTGTTTTGTGGGGATTTTGGAGGATCTTAAACTGGGATTTTAGCCAGGATTTTAAGCATTTCAACTAACAGACTTTTAATGACGTGGGAAAACACCCGAGATTTTAACTTTTTGCATATATATTGCCTCAGTCTCAAATATTTCTTTAATGTCTTTCCAACAGTTTCTATTAATATTAAAATAACTCTCTTTCTGTTCTTCCACCTAATTATCTATATGGATGGGAAATTACAATTAAGGATTAACCCTTTCTTCTCTTTATATATGCTATATTACCTGCTGTCACAATTACACTTACACAAAACAAACTTTGTTGGCATCAGTTGCGTTTATATATCATAATGATAACATGATACCTTAGCAGTAAGCTAGTTAAAAGGCTCAGTGCTCAGTTCATATTAGCCAAATTTGTTGGTTCGTTTGTGGGCACAAAGCTAATTTTTCAAAGCCTAATTTAGAGCTAGCAGACTAGGGTTCTGGAAATCTGGACAATCACTAGATCAGGGGTCGGCAACCTTGAACACTCAAAAGAGCCACAAATGTCCTAACCGGAAGCCTCCATTTAATTCTGGAGCCGACTGGAAGTCCGGTTCCCACATCATAGTCTCCTCCTAGCGTGGCATCCTATTTCCTCTGCTGACCAGAAGTCTAGTTCCCCCACCATAGAGTCTTCTCCTAGCACAACATCCTTTTTCCACTACCTGTCCTAACCAAAAGCCCTATCAATTGTGGAGCTGACCAGCAACAGGGAGCTGCAGCAGAGGGATGAAAGATCCACACGGCTCCGGAACCACAGGTTACTGACTCCTGCACTAGATGATACCAAAGATATACCAAAATTATCTTTGCTGACATCCATTGATCTCTAGGAGCCCTACTTTAACTACCAACTCGAAGAAATTTTCAAGGGAAGAAGCTATAAAGGGAAGGGTCGAACCTCTTCTCACTATGCATACCAATCCCTCCTTAAATGCCCTGTCCCCATAAAATTAATAAAGTTTCCATTTCTACCAAGCTGTTTTTTTTGTCTAAGATTAATTCCTATGCTGAAGGAACGAAATATCAAGTGAAGTTGCAGTGGAAGAAGTTCTCTTTCTTTAAAATATGTGACATTCCAAAATCACCCTTTCTTTAAAAATAGCAATTATGAAGAGAAAACTATCAATAGCTCCAGTTGATTTCCCTTCCAAAACACATACATGCACAAGGTTGGTAGAGGTTTTCCTTCAGAAGAGAGAGAGAATAGTGGGAAAGGGAAAATGTATAAAGGCTGCAATTGGAAAATCGAGCAAAATTGTGTTATTTCTAAATCTTTAAATAGCCTGGATATAAATTTCTTATCTACCATTTTATGTTTTTGATCTAGGAGTTGTATTTACACATGGTTAATCACTTCATCTTGAATCTCATTTCCTCTCTGTCCACCTTTCCTTGGATCTGCACAAATAATGTTGGTGTAGAGTTTGCTGTCCATATTATTAATATTGGTTCTGCTTCTGTAATTACTTGATATATTAAGATGCCCAGTCTTTACAGGCATACCCGTTGATTTTCTCATTGGTTAATGTCATCAAGCTAGCTAGTGGACAATCATGAATTGGGAGCTGCAGCACAAACAAGAATGGGTCATTGCACAATTTGTGGGGATTTTTGTTAGTTTCCATAAACTGATTGTTCCTTTTCTCACACATGTTTGGGCAGCCCTTGATTTAAAATAATGTAAAGGGAAGTTCCTAATCACAAGCACATGTCTATCAAAAATGACATTGTCTGTGCTTCAACAATATTCCAATATAAGGAAATCGGGAGAGATACCAAGGCAAAAACTAGTTCAGAGAAGACGACATAGTCCACACAATGATAGTATGCCTAACTATATCTTACAGAAGCAGATAACTGAAGCCTGCTGCCAGCAACAGGGTCAATTACTTTAGAAGGAAAGTGTTTGGATTGACAAATATAGTGAGACTGGCAACAACAATTGATTTCTCATTGTTTTCTATATGGTACAGTGAGGAATAATGGGGTTGATCCTGCTACTGTGATGCCATTTTCAATGTGTCTATAGCGTTGTACGGATATCTTTCCTCCAAAAAATATGAATCCAGGGATCTATGGAATTTGCTTGCCTCTTTGTTATCGGGTTGGAAAACTGATTATCTAGTGAGAGATTGATTTCCACGATAGGGAAAAGAAGCTGAAAATGCAATAGGAATTTTTTTTAAAAAAAACCTGTTAATAGGACAAGTACTACTGGTAGGAGAAAAATGACAATGACAGAGACTGCTCACTGCCAAAGGGAAAGGAGTATATTCATGCCCAAATATACCTCTAATCACTCATCTGATCTCACTTCCAGAGGTGAAATCCAGCAGCTTCTGACAGGTTCTAGAGAACCGGTAGCGGAAATTATGAGTAGTTCAGAGAACCAACAAATACCACCTCTGGCTGGCCCCAGAGTGGGGTGGAAATGGAAATTTTGCAATATTCTTCCCCCTCGAGTGGGGTGGAAATGGAGATTTTGCAGTATCCTTCCCCTGCCACGCCCACCAAGCCACACCACGCCCACCAAGCCACGCCCACAGAACCGGTAGTAAAAAAATTTGAATTTCACCATTGCTCACTTCCATAATAAAAGGCCAAGCACTATGATTGATACTTCCTGAAATAGGGAAAACTGTCAGTTTAAGGCCCAAAACTTTAGGGATTAGCCATAATGTGCCTTTTTTGAACTTCCTTGTTCTCCTACGAGATATAGCCGCCTTTAAAGGGTTGCTGTGCTAGTAGATGGCACCAGCAAATTAATCTCTAGTTGGAAAGCAAATACATTATAGGTGTGCAGAATATAGATTAATTTATTCACACTTGCCCATGTAACAGCTGTTATGAGCAGCTTTATTTTTCTCCTTTGAAGCAGAATTAGTGCAAAGTCCTACAAAATACTTGTATTCTAGTACAGAAAGCAACAACACAATGTTGTTTAAATAAATGTGGGGAAAAAATGTAGCTCTGACTTTGGGATGAGAAGGAATGAACAAGTTGTTAAGATGGATTTTTGAGAGATAATTATTGAATTTTTAGGCAGGAAAACTGGCAGGATATCTTTAGGCCACTCGTTTATTCTCAATCCAACCCACTTCACAGGGTTGTTGTTGTTGTGTGGAAAATAGGAAAAGGAAGGAATATTGTGTACTGTATGTTCACTGTGCTGAGTTATTTATAAAGTAATAAAGGAGGGATAAAAATCAAATAAGATGATATTAAATGATTTATTTTCCTAATGTACTTGCTTGAATTATCTGTGTGTGAGGGTGAAGACAGAAAGATTACATTTTCTGTTAAATAGATCAGACCAGCTATAAAGAACCCAGGGATTCTTAAGTAAATGTAGACTGTGAAACATCTGCATTTGATGTCTGTAGACTCTGCCACAGCCCCACTCCTTTCACCAAGAAAAATACAGGTAGTCCTGTTGGAAGAAATGTCCTTCTGGGTTCATTTCCAAGTGGGGAGAAAGAGACTGGAAACATGGTGGCTGCTTGGAAAGATGGTTTTTAATGGTGGACAGGAACACATGGTTTGAGGTCCTGGGGAAAAAAGGAGGATCACATGCCTTGAAAATCTTGAAGAAAAAAAGGGAAGAGATGCTAAAAGAACCTGAGTTTTATGCCCTCACTTGGGCCCTGTCTTGGAGCTTCCTGTTCCTGTACAAGAAATGTATCCTATTGGCTGTCAGACTCTCAGGGGGCGGTGGTCTTAGCTAACTTTGTAGGCTGTCTGTGTCCCAGGCTTGGGTGATGCAATCTCCCCAGGTGCTATGTGGTGAGTTCTGTTGCTAGATGGATAGAGGGCTAATCCTATCATGTCCTGAGGGCCATGTCTTAATCCCACCACTCTGGAGCTGAAGGTGGGGCAGGGAGCTACAGGGAGCTGCTTTGTCTTTAAAAATTTTATCTCTTTTTCTCATCGAAGGAAACATAATATTCTGCCTTTTTAATATTTCCTAAAATATCTCATACTTCTAGGAGAGGGGTGGGTGCTGACTTCCTTCAGTCCTCAACTTACAATTATTTGTTTAGTGACTGGTTGAAGTTACACAGCACTGAAAAAAGTGACATATGACCACTTTTCACACTTATGACCGTTGCAGCATCCCTGCTGTCATGTGATCCAAATTCAGAAGCTTGGCAACTGGCATGTATATTAATGATGTATGCAGTGTCCCAGACTCACATGGTCATATTTTGTGACCTTCTGACAAGCAAAGTCAATGGAAGTCAAATTCACTAAAGAGTTATGTTACTAACTTAAGAACTGCAGTGATTCATTTAACAGCTGTCATAAAGAAAGGTTGTAAAAATGGGGCAAAACTCGCTTAACAACAGTCTTGCTTAGCAACAGAAATTTGGGTCTCAGTTGTGGTCGTACATTGACTACCTGTGTAGAGAAATATGTTTCATATTTCGATTTCTACCTGTTGTTTGTTTTTTTCCTGAAGGGCTATTCAAATCAATAGTATATACTTTTAAAAATACAAATATTGGAGTGCACACATCATGAAAAACTTATAAAATACAGGTTGCATGCATGCAGAATAATTAATCAGAATTAATTTAATCACAGGTCATTC
The DNA here is from genome assembly GCA_012654045.1 of Ptyas mucosa. NCBI lineage: Eukaryota > Metazoa > Chordata > Lepidosauria > Squamata > Colubridae > Ptyas > Ptyas mucosa. The sequence continues at coordinate 26,015 of WNWU01013802.1, read as the reverse complement.
AGTTAATCTCATTTTTATTAAACCAAAAATAAACTATGTTGACTGGCTGTGGCACACTAAGCTAATAAAGATAATGCTTTGCCCAAAGAACTCTTAACTGAAAAACATATAGTCCAGAGGTGAAATCCAGCAGGTTCTGACATGTTCTGGAGAACCGGTAGCAGAAATTTTGTGTAGTTTGGAGAACCGGCAAATACCACCTCTGGCTGGCCCCAAAGGGGTGGGAGTGGAGATTTTGCAATATCCTTCCCCCAGGAGTGGGGTGGGAATGTGGATTTTACAGTATCCTTCCCCTGCCATGCCTACCACTCCATACCCACAGAACTGGTAGTAAAACAATTTGGATTTCACCACTGATATAGTCCCAACATTTCTTCTACCTGGGACCTCAACACTTACCTTATGGGAAGAATCAGGACGCTCTATTCTACTTTATCAACCAGAGGACAGCATCCCATCTAGACAAGTGAAAGTATGAGCAAAGGTGATGTCCCTGAACTCTCTGGTTGACTTTGTAGAGGTCCTCCAGATAAAGTATCAGGTGGTACTGAGATGTTCTCTGAGGTAAATGAATCCCACGAAAAGTTAACTCTTAGAAATATGCTGTTTGTTGAGGAGAGGATAATAAGCATCTAAGAGGAGACCTACAATTAAAAGTGGTGACATTGCCAAAATTCCTAGAAAAATTATTTTTCAAAAATATATCTAGTGATTACATTGGAAGTTATTCTGGGCGTAGGTTGGTGATCCAATATAAATCTGTAGGCTTTTAATTTATTATATTAGTGCACCACCCAATAATTACAGGTCTTAGGTTGTGTACAGATTAAAGATATAATACTGAACACACAATAAAGCAATAACAACCATCACGGAAGCAATGCAGTATAATAGCAGGATATTTTTTAATCTCATATGGAAATTTTGTTCAATCTGATAAATCTGATTATACAGAGAACAATGTGTAAAAAATTATATTAGGCTCCCATAACTGAGTCCTGTCGTGTGACTATAAGAATCCTATAGTGATTTTTTTTCTTTTTTCAGCATAATACAGAAATGACTATTTGGCTAAGTCAGAAAACCATGATTTAAAAAATATGTCTTTAGTTTTGCATGAAAAGAACTACAGAATTGGAAGAGCCTTTAGAGAAACAAGTCCATTGGACAACCTAGGGAAAATGCAAATAAAAAGCTATGGAAAATAAGCAGCACAAGGAAAAAGCAAGCATATTAATTAGTGCCTTAGGATAGTTTTACTTGCATAGCAAGACTGAAAGTTACTAATCTTTCTGTGGAATGTGCCAAGTTAGTTATTTCATTAATCAGAGTGAGACAGATATTTCATCTGAAAACATCATCTGTGCCACATGCAGTTTTTTCCTTGCTAACAATAAGAGCAGTGTTTGTTTAGTTTGGACACAGTTTAGCCAAGGAACTGCAAGTGCAACCAGTTTTACCTCAGTCGAGCTCTCACTTTTTTATACAAGCCAAGGTCTCTTATCTGGACTACCTTTACTGTTTGTCATATGCAGTATATCTCTAAGTCCAAAGTCTTATTTCAATATAGCATAGCTAACAGCCACCTAAAATAACTTCTCATAGAATGCTGTAATTATTTTTTTAAAACACAACTGAATAGTCATAATATGAATATGTAATAATGTAATACGAACTAGAACCTTAGTGTATAGTTCTAAACATTTTACATCTGAAATAACCAATTAATTTCAATTAAGTTTTACTCTCAGGAATCTCAGTCCAAAAAGGCAAACAACTTGTTGCTTGGTTCAGTTCATAATTCATTTATATGTTGCGTTAAATCATAAAGTGGTTTCTTTGAACTGGATTTAATATATTGCACGCCATTTGTCATTGTATGTCATTGTATGTCATTGGTTTGCAAATTTAGTAAATATTGCCAATTGTGGATTTTTTTTAATGATTAAATAAAACATGGCTTAAAAGTATTGTGTGAATCCAGTCATCATAAACTGAAGTAGATATGTTCTTGTTTTGTTTGTAACTCTTTCTCCCTCCCTCCCTCCCTCCCCCCTTCTCTCTCTCCTATCTATTTATGAAAATAATTTAGCTGCCGATTTCACAAGAAATCACTGGGTTGCATACAACAGATATCAAACATGTCAAAATAACAATAGCACTTAGACTTATATACCGCTTCACAGTGTTTTACCACCCTCTCTAAGAGGTTTACAGAGTTGGCATATTACCTCCAACAATTTGGTCCTTATTTGGTGAGACTCAACCTGGCGAACTGCAGGCAAACGAACCCCAATCATTATTAAAAAGTTTTTTAAAATCATACATTTAAATTAGCAAGGGAGCCATTTCTAGATCTCACCAGTCCTCTGAGACTCCCCAGGGGATTTCTGGAAAGTAAATAGGGATGGAACTGACCTCACTTCAGGAGGTGGAGAGAATTTACCCTGAGGCAGAAGCCACAACAACAACAAAAGGCCCATTTCTTGAGGCCTACCAAGTGTGATTCCTTAACAGTCCTCCCATGGAGCCCACAATATGCCTCTTCTGCTGGATCTGACAGGACGGGCAGATGTAATTGGGGAGAGGTAGTCCCTCAGATAGCTCAGTCTCATTCCCTGAAGGGTTTAAAATCAAAACTAATTCCTTGAATTGGATCCAGAACCAACGCTACAAAAGTATAATATGCTGAAGCACATATAACTGCATGTGCCACTGTATTTTACACCAGCTGAATCTACTGAATACTCTCAAAGGTGGCCCAATGTAGAGTGCATTACAATAATCCATCGGGGTGACTAAACATGATTAACTGTGAACAGAGCTCTCCAATCCAGTAACAGACACAATTGACACGTAACATGAGGCCCTCGTAACTATGGCAGCCATCGGCTTTACAGGTAGGAATCAAGAGTCTAGGTTTTGCACCCAGACTGGGACAGTGCCATCCCCTGTCACAAAAATGGCATAGTTTTGGAACTTGCTGACCCCAAGACCCTAAAGCCATTCAATCTTGCTAGAGTTCAGCTGAAGCCTATTATCCAGAGCCTCACTGTCTCCAGACACAGGATAAAACATTCATACAAATTTGCAGGTGACTCTGGGCAGCACAAATATTTTTTTAAAAAAAGACTAACAATCCTAACCTTCCACCATTAAAGCCAATTTAAAAACAGTTAAAAGCTACAGTTAAAAAGTACAGTAACAAAAAGATGGGAGGGTCCGTTTACTTATGTCTAAGCTATACATGGTGTAACCATTTAATGAGTTCTATATTTCCTTGGGATCCCTAAGCTTCAAGGCACATTCCAGTTTTGAGGGCCTTTCAGAAGGCCAGCAGGGTTGGGGCCAATCTCATCTCAGGAGAATGTCCTCGACTTACGACCACAACTGAGCCCAAAATTTTTGCTGCTAAGAGAGACATTTCTTTTTGACTTTTCTTGCTACCGTTGTTAAGTGAATCATTGCAGATGTTAAATTAGTAACACCATTATTAAGTGAATCTTGTTTCCCCCATTGACTTTGCTTTTCAGCAGGTTACAAAAGGTGATCCATATGATACTGGGAAACTGCAACTATCATAAATATGAGTCAGTTGCCAAGAATCTCAATTTTGAGTTGGCATGGGGATGCTGCAATGAACAGTCACTAAACGAACGTTGTAAGGTGAGGACTGTCAGATATTGCCTACGTATGATGCCCCAGGGACCAGAAGAGGTTAAGTCTTCTACGTCTACAGACATCCCATGTGACTGTATAAACCAATGAACTCCCTTATTGGAGTCTTACCCACAAATCAATTGGATATCTTCCCTACTTCTTCCCATCTATCTCAGCAAGACAACATGTGAACTTCTCTCCCTCTCAACATCTGAGTCATACAGTTAGGGTAACAAATGCAACAGGACACCCTGTTCATTATTGTATATTTGTAAATAATAAAATAACTTTTTGAACCTGAAGCTGTATGGCCTAAATAACTTCCTCCTAGACGAATGAGCACGACCATCAGTATATATCTGACAAGGACCAGTATTTATCTTATTTTGAAATTTGTCCAGGTATTTTAGTCATTTTGCTAAAAGTAGATACCAAAGTATAGCTCCATTGCATGAGGTATCCAGGTGTTACATCTTCAAATCAATTCTTACCTAATTTTCCTCAGTAATGGAAGAAAGTTACAATTTTGCAGTGTGGTACAATACATGACATTTCAGCGTGGGAGACACCCAAAACTTGTGTCATGTGAAACACCAATTTATGCAGTCAGCAAAATCACTTGTCGCATATTTGTGAGATTATAAACACAAAAATTGCAACAGCCTTAAGCCATCCGGTGCAGAAATTTATTCAATCAGCAAAATCAAGTGATTTTGCTGATTGAATAAATTTATGCACCGGATGACTTAAGGCTGCTGGAATTTATATATTTATAATCTCATAGACATGCAAAACTCATGTACACCTACACCTACTAATTTTTTAAAAAAATTAGTATATCTACCTGGGAGGCTTTAAAGTAATATAAAGCTAGAGCTCCCGGTATGACAAGACCTACCCTGAGGATACCGTCCACAGAATGGATGTTCTTTCTTTACAGAATTCGAGTTCATAGTTATTCTGAGTAGCTGTGTTTCCACACAATATACCTAGGCACAAACTAATCAAGAAGACGACTGGAGAAGTTCCTTCATAATGTCTTTCCTGGGGACCAACTGGAAGCACTTAAAAGAGGGCAGGTTCAACGAAAGATGGAATACTCACATGTACGTCACCTTGTAAATAAATAAATGCAAGACAATCAAACTCTGCCCAGGATTTCTCCCAAATTTTCTTTGTCAAACGAAGAAAACAAATTCTGTTTTATTAAACTGAATGAGAATTGGAAGCAGAATGTTTCTTTATGGCACTATTCTTAACAAAGATATGGTCACAATCTGCATAATATGCTGCAGTAGAGCCTTTTCTATTGATGCCCCTCTCCCGACTTCCATAAAGCCTGAAAGCCTTGGAGGCTGGGTTGTGATTATCTTTTTTTTTTTTTTGCATAATGAATTGGTCCTTCTATTTGAATATTTGCACTCCTGATTTATGTAGTTATATTGCTGTGTTCCTAATCGTTTGTATACTTACCTTGTCTGCTTTTAACTCAAATAATAGATTTGAGGAAGAGCAGTATGCTCTACTCTGAGTCAGTTTCATAAGACCTATTTTACCTTTATTGATAAGCCCTATAAATGCAGACATTCATTCATACATACATACATGGGTGGGATTCAGCCAGTTCAGACCGGTTTGGGCAAACTGGATGCTAATTTTACATCTGGTTCACCGAACCGGGAGTTGCAAGGACTGGCTAGCCCCGCCCTCCCTTCCCAGGAGTGTCCACGAGGCCTGTTTTGGATGCCAGTAAGTGCAGGGTCCGCACTGAGGCTCTGGGAGTGCGAAAAACAAGCCTCACCGAAGTTCTGGAAACGGGTCCATTTTCAGGCTCCGGAGGGCCTCTGGAGCCCAGGGAAGGCCATTTTCGCCCTCCTGGAGGCTCGAGGGAAGCCTCCAGAGGCTGGGGAGGGTGAAAAACAGGCCTCCCGGAAGTCTGGAAATGAGTCCGGGGGAGGCCGTTTTCACCTTCCCAGAGGCTCGAAGAAAGCCTCTGGAGCCTGGAGAAAATGCCCCCCCCCCTTGCCTGCCGTGGTACAGGAGGCCAAGTAGTCCACACCCACCATGGCCACGCCCACCCAGCAACTGGGCAGAGAACCTGTTGCTAAAATTTTTGAATCCCACCCCTGCATACATACATACATACATACATACATACATACATACATACGGGATGTAGAACTAAAGCCTCAACCCAAAATGGCCCAGTTGAGAAAGTTTGTTTGTTTATGACATTTACACAGCCTCCCATCTCCCAAATGTGAGCAACACTTAGTTTCCCATGATTGTGATATAATGTATGTGTCTCTTACTTATGCTTTTGCTGCCTTGATTATATCCATCTAACTAATCTGCCAACATATTTGTTACAGCTGATATATGTTGTATGTTTTGATTACGTAGTTTTTTAGCTGATATAACTCATATATAACAATTCTTGTTAGACACCAATGTACTCTGTAGTAAAGCGAAGAACTACTGAGGCCAGAATTCTGCTTTAATTCAGAAGATTCTTAAAACAAATATAAAGCTAAAACCAGAAGTTTTTCTTTTAGGAATATTGAATGAAAAAAATTGAAAAAAGTGGAACTTTGTTATTATATATAGTGACTGTGGTGAGAATCCTATAGCCTCACAAATGGAAAGATACATCAATTCCACAATGCAAGAATGGATTAAAAAAAAAGATGTTGCTGACAGAGATGCAAAACTAACATTTTTAATCAAAGAAAAGAATTCATCCAGTTTTGTTTCCATTTGAAATCCGCTTCTGGACTTTATGCTTTAAACCAGGGGTGTCACACTCACATCATCACAGCTGTGTCACATGACATATTGGGACTTTCACACACACCTTTTGCTAAATTGGATGTGGGCATGGCCAGCACGTGACGCATCCCGCGCACAGGCCGGGAGTTTGACACCCCTGCTTTAAACAGACAAAAATGAAACCTTGATTTTAGGTTTTGATAATTGGATCATCATTGGTTGTGACAGAAATGGCTAGTACTTACGAAGCAAAAAGCTGAGGATATAACTGTATTTTGTATTTTACGGCATTGAAAAAAGTTAGAAGTCACTGCTTTTATTCCCCTTTCCCCACTGACCCCGATGTCATCAAAATGCTTCTGCATGCGCGGCCCCATTGTGAACCGGTAGTAAAGGTAAGTAGAGCCCATCCCTGTTGTTGAGGAACTGATACCTATTCCCTCATTATCTTTGTTTCTCTTCATAATGTTTATATTACCATAATCTTTAAGACTGGATCAAATGGCCCTTACTGCAAAAAATGAAATTTCAGTATGAACTTTAAAGACAGGCCACATTTTAATGAAAGAACCCTCAATTAATATCAATTTCTCATTGTAATTTTAATTCCCATGATTAATTTCCCACAAAATGCATTTCAGCTTTTTCTTCGTTTCTACTCTACAGCTTCAGCTGCCTCCATTCCTCGTTCTTCTTCCCTCTAGTTAATATTTAGAAAATGCCTGCATTAGCATTTTCTAACTGCTTTCATAGCTGAATTTGTGGAACAGCTTCTTTGTGGAAATCCCTCATGTTATAAAATTGTAAGAACTCTAGTAACTGTCAAGAGGTGCATAAAGAAAATTGACCATATCTAAATAAAAGATCAAATCATAATCTCCCCCCCTCCCCATCCTTTCTACTAATTTTAGAACTGGAAAGGAACGTGGGTTACAATGAGCTGATATCATTTTCAGGCAATGATTAATGAGTTTGGCCATTTCTCCGCCATGAAGAGCCTGCTATTTTACCCATACAGTAATTATTTTAATCCCAAACAATACCATAACTTGCGTTATGATAAATTGCATTCTTATTTTGTTGAGTTCTATCCTGACCTTACTTTCAATCTTTTATAGAATACTGATGGGTTAGCAGCACGTAAAACAGAAGGATTTGGGTACCCTCTGGTGGCTAGAAGTTTGATAACAGTAATTGTAGAGTGAGAACTTGAAAAGTCTCATGGCTGCACTTTTGACAGTACACATCTTTTAAAAATCTTTTGGCAGTACTATATTCTATCCATTAACCACAGAAAAGTGGATGATGATGCTTTCTGTCTGTATCTTTGATGTATATCAGTGGCAGTGGTGGGATTCAGCCAGTTCGCACCACTTCGGGAGAACCGGTTGTTAATTTTCTGAGCAGTTTGGCACACTGGTTGTTGGAAGAAATCATTAGGGCAGAGAACCAGTTGTTAAATTGCCTGAATCCCACCACTGATCAGTGGTGTCAAACTCAAGGCCCGTGGGCCAGATCCAGCCCATAGGATGCTTAGATCTGGCCTGTGGGGCCGTGTTGGAAACAGTGAACGACCGGCCTGCAGTACCTCTACCAGTGAACATGGAGCTCAGGAGTGTCGAGCGTGGCCCTCCCAGGCTCCATTTTCAGCCACAGTGGCCTCCTGCAGCCTTCTGCCAGCGAAAACGGAGTGTTATTTTTGTTTTTGTTATTTTGTTTTTAGTTTGTTTTGCTAGCCCTTTGCCAGGGAAAATGGAGCGGGGGGGTGCTTTCACTGGCAGAGGGCTAGCAAAATAAACTAAAAACTAAACAAAACAAAAGGAGAAATATTTCCCCTTTTGCATTTGAGTATCCAAGAAGGGACAAGAAAGGAGAAAGGGAAAGACAAAGATGGGAAGATGGGAAGAAAGCAAGGAAGGAAAAAGAAGGAAACAGGGGAAGAACAAAGGAGAATGAAGAGGGAAGGAAAAAGAAGAAAAGATAGGAAGGAAGGAAGGAAGGAAGGAAGGAAGGAAGGAAGGAAGGAAGGAAGATTATAATGAGAGGGAGGGCCTGAGGGAAGTCCTGCTTAGCATTTGGCCACCACAAGTGCCCCCAACATGTGAGCTGGCCATGTCCACCCTGGCCACACCTACCCTGCCAAATCCCTCAGTCCCCCCGAGGTCAAACACAACCCTGATGCAGCCCTCAATGAAATTGACTTTGACACCCCTGATGTACGGTATATCTATCTATCTATCTATCTATCTCTCTCTCTCTCTCTCTCTCTCTCTCTCTCTCTTTGGTTATTCGGGTTTTCTCCCGCGTAAAATTGGAAGTGTCTTGGCAACGTTTCGACGAAGTCTCATTCGTCATCTTCAGGCTGGTGTTCTCGGCTTCGTGCTTCCAGGAGCAATGTGTGATCGCAGCTGTTTCTTCCTTTTAACTGCCAGTGGGGGTGGGAGCTGATTGGGTGGGAGCATGGCTGTGTTCTGATTGGGTGGAGGTGTGCTTTGATTGGTTGGGGGGCCTGGCTGTGCTCTGATTGGATGGGGGTGTGCTCTGTTTGGGTGGGGGCTTGGCTGTGCTCAGGTTAGTCTGAGTTGCAGGGGGATTTGAGCTGGTGAGCTGCATTGCTGTTGTTTGGCTTCGTGTTCGTGGTCGTGCCACATCTTCATGGTGGGTGTCAGTTTGCTTCATGTATGGATTGGAGGGGTTTAAAGTGACCAATGATGCAGTTGTGGTCTGGTTTCTGGTCTGTGATCGTGCCTCATCGTCGGTGTGGGTCTGGGTTTGCTTTTTGCGTGGAAGTGTGGTGGTGATATCCTGTGTGGTTTTTGTGAGTGTGGGTCTGGTGTCATTCTTTGTGTGCCGCCCACTCTCCGAGGACTCTGGGCGGCTTACACCAAAGGCAGTATACTAAATAGCATACTGCCCCCAACAATCTGGGTCCTCATTTTACCCACCTCAGAAGGATGGAAGGCTGAGTCAACCTTGAGCGTGTGAGATTTGATCTGCTGATCTACTGAACTAGCAGTCAGCTGAAGTAGTTACAGCACAGCACTCTAACCACTGCGCCACCTCGGCTCTATGGATTTTCCTGGGATGTATTCTGGATTTCCAGGAGGGAGATACTGAGTTCCAGAGGGGAAAGGAAACAGTGGAGCATGGAAAGTTTGGTCCACAGGACGATGATTAAACCGGCTCCTTCCTAGTTATTCCCGGTGTATATCTACAGTTATGTTAATAGTTGCTTTAATTTGGCAAGGTTCTGTCTATAGATGAAAAATAATACAGGAAACTAGTCATATGTAATTTCATGTGTATAAACAGAAACAACCAGGTCCATACGTGAAGGGTTAAAAAAGTGCATAGAAAAGCAACTAAGATGATTAAAGGCCTGGAGACTAAAATGTATGAAAAACTGTTGCAGGATTTGGGTTTGGCTAGTCTAGAGGAAAGAAGGAGTAAAGGGAACATGATAGCAGCATTCCGAGACACTGCCACAAAGAGGAGGGGGTCAATTTATTTTCCAAAGCACCAGAGGATGGACAAGAAACAACAGGTGGAAACCAGTGGTGAAATTCAAATTTTTTACTACTGGTTCTGTGGGCGTGGCTTGGGGGGCATGGCGTGGCTTGGTGGGCGTGGCAGGGGAAGGATACTGCAAAATCTCCATTCCCTCCCCACTCCTGGTGGAAGGATATTGCAAAATCTCCATTCTCACCCCACTCTGATGTTATGGAATGATGGGACCAAACAACATTCCGGATCAGCCAGAGACAGATTTATTATTGCGCAAGGTTCAGAGCAGATTCATACCTGAAAGTCTGAACAACCAAGAGATTTGACACAACTGCTTATATATGTTTTCAAGACAAAGGAGTTGGTGATCTAATACATTTTCCATATATGGTAAAATTACATTTGGTATCAAATACATGAGCTCATACATTTATTCCATATATGGCTAACATACATTTATTATAAAATAACGGACAGTTCCTCATTACTAAACCATTAGCTTCTAGTTTATAAGATTATTTTCAGCTGGACCACTTTCCTAAGTTCTGTAAGTACTAATGGAGTTTTTACTGCTGTCCTTAGGTGATAATTAACTCTTTGCCCCATACATGTCTTTTGTGTGGATGACAGTGAGCCTTTTCAGACATTCTCTATATGGTTGTCCTTCCGTGACAGCTAGGACTCGTCAGAAGATATATTACCAATAATGGGGTTTAACTGCCTTTAATATACTTTCCAGCAAACACGTTTCTCTTAAACCAGCACATTTTCTTTCTTACAATACTGTGAATAAAGAGGGTCCTTCAGTGGTCATCTAGCTGAACCCGCATCATTTACATTATTCCCCCCTCTGAAAGTTTTTTCAATACAGAAACTTTCATAAAATATCTAGTACAATATGACTAATCTAGGCAAGGGATAGGTATTTCTTGATCTTCATTCCCTAATCTTGGAGGTACTCTCTCCATTCTTTCCCAGACTCCATTTCTACATATGTGTAGGTTTCAGAGTTTTTATCTTCCAGAAAATGCTCTGTCACAACTAATTCCTTTTCAGTCAGTATCCTTTTCATTGCTCTGATAGATAGCTGTTTCAGCACCAGGATGGCACAAGGAATAAAAGCTCCGGATCCAGGCACCCAAGAAAACCACATGTCAGTTGTTTGTAACCTCTGACCTATCTTGGATGCCCTATCCTGCAATTCCTTGGCAATTCCTCTGACCACACCTGATTTATTCATCTACCAGGGTTCCAGCAATTTGGTTTAGGCTTTCTTGAAGCTCCTCTGATAATTGCTGAAACTGTATTACTGAGTGTATCACTCCACCAATGTTCCAACTGCAGTTCCTATCCCCATGATTACTAATAGTGGGACTAGGACTGGCACCCGTTTCTGAACATGTCCCATGATAGGAACAGGGATGGTATGTTCTCCACTGACAACACCTATTTTAGGGAAAAGGTGTACTAGTATGCATATTCCTGTCCAATTTGTTGGCAAACATAAATACGCATCCTTCCTGCATAAGAAGAATACTCCTTTTTCCCTTACACACACGTTCATGTCCATGGAGAAAGCATGGGTCCAATGGTTCTTTTCATTAGTCCAGACCCCCAAAGTCCCTACCACAAACATTCCAGCCAGCAGCTGTAATGGGACTTCTAGTGAAGGGTCCTTTTGCTTATCTCTGAGGGTTGGGCCTTCAAAAAGATACTGGGAGGTAGTATTCCCAGGGGGAAAGGAGACACATAAACCTGTGCTGGACCCAATGAAGAGCCAGATAGGGAAGCGAGGGGGCTGGAATAGACACCTTTCCTTGGATACATTCCAGGAACCCTTCCCTCCTCCCCATCTTGTGATGATGGCAGTTGGTGGTCGTGAGAAAGTGACCTTATGGTGAAATGAGTGGTGTGCAGAAAGAAAAAGATCTTTGGTTAGTTTTACATCCTTAAGGTTCGTTCTAGGACCAAAGTATATTTCTAATGGACATTGTTCTTCTGTCAGAGATCCTACAGGCCTACCAGATGTCTGATGTCTCTTTACACACAGAGAGGGTGTTCCTATGATTTCTACACCGGTGGCCACAGGGCCAGCCAGTGGAAGGCGGCCCATTCCTAGTCCCCCGAATGTGCCACAAAAATCTCCTTGCCTTTGATGTTGCTGCTTTGTTGTTAATATCCCTTTTAAGGACTAGGGTAGCTCTTGTCCTTTCCCAGAGATCTTGCTCAACTGGAACAGCATAATAAAATGCAGGTTGTGGACAATGGTGAGGGCAAAGGCTTGGATTCTAAAGAAGCATTTTGAAGGGCTTCCTAAGAAGAGTGACTTTGAATTAATAGAGATAAACCTTCCAAATCTAAACGATGGAGAGATGCTGCTTGAAAGTGTGCTGCTTGAAAGTGTGTTTCTCAGTGTTGACCCGTATATGAGAGTATACAGTAAGAGACAGATGAAGGACTAGCAGACAAACACAACCAGCAGTTTTGACCCAAGGCAGAATCAGACTGATTAACGAGACTTTGACCTAATTCCAGTATCCTTGACATGTAGTTCCCTTTCTTTAATTGTTGCAGGGGTCCGTTCTCTCTTTGTTCTATTCCCCCCTTTACCAAGATTTCTAGGAGTTGGTTTAGGACTAAGGTACCCACTCCACCTTCTGATGCCACGTTGTTGGAGGGAATGGACTTCACCCAAAGTGTCCCTATTCAGTGTCCTGATGCTGCTAGGTCCCTTGGAATTCTTGACATCTTCAAATCCTTCCGCAGGGACAAGGGATTTCTTGGACACTGACACAACATTGGGAACTACTGTTCAAGATATTATCACTTAGTAGACCCTTTGCTAAAAACATCCAAAGCCATAAAAAAACCATAATGAAATCATGTTCCTAGAGAAGAGAATGATTTGAATCTCCATCTCTTGCTTTCCATCTGGAGCAGATGCTGCAAATGGGGAGTTTGTGGTGGGTTTAGTTGCCTCCAAATAAGTATTTTGTGTGTGTGTGTGTGTTGTCTCAGTTCTCATATGGGTTGCAAGAGGTGATTATACTGATGCATGTTGACTAGTCATGTGTAAGAAAAACATAATCACTTCCTTTCAACACACATATACACACATGACCTTAATATCACAACACCCTTATTTTACAAACTCACCATGTCAGGAAGAGGGTTAGGGATATGTGTAACTTGGGAAAGAGCAGTATCAACCTCAGTCCTAGGCTTCCCACAGAAATGGTCCTTATATATAATACAATACCAATAGTAGAGCTAGGATAGTAGCTGCCCAGAGTCCCCACACCCAATCTTCCTCAAACATGAGTGTTTTTAATAATTGCTCACTGGATTCTATCACTGTTAATGGGTTTTACATTACAAATTACTATCATGGAATGTCGTCTGCCTTTGTTCCGAGCTTCGGCCGTGCGCTGGGAACCAGCTTCCGGGGTGGTTCAGCAAGGTCACAGGATCACCACCATTGCATTGAGAGTCCGTTGCCGGTGGGACTCAGCAGGGTATATTTTTCTTGAATTTTAGCACCCATGGCTTGTCAGTTTTTGTCCCTTGGTAGGTGACAGGATCACCCTGATCTGCGGGTTTCAACCTTGTCCAGTGGACACAGGATTTTCCTTCTAAGGTCTTAACTGGTTTGTAATCGTGACCTGCAGTTGTAATAGGAGGTGTACATTCTTGCATATAATGCCTCAGTTGGTTGACAAGATTGTTGTGCTGTTGTAACTGCAAAAAGTAATCTCCTTGCTTCCACTCCCCCCTCTTTGAACTAGACCTAGCCAGCCTTGAAAGTGGTGTCTACACAAGGCAGGGGGCCTACCATACAGATGTTCAAAAGGAGACAGATGGCATTTAGTTCGTGAGGCAGTTCTAAAAATGTACAAGGCCATAGGAAAAAAACTTGAAGCCATGGCAAGTGGGCTTCTAAGCACAGTTTGGTAATAATTGCTTTCAATGATCTATTAGCCCGTTCAAAAAAATGTTGTTTTTTTTTAATTTTTCATCTTTTTTTTTTTAAGATACATAAAGCTTGAGCTAGTGCATACACTTCACAGGTTTGAACAGACCAATTTCAAGGCAAACCCCTTGCATCCAGGATCTCTTTAGCGTGTCCATTTATAATAGTATAAAAAATTGCTTCTCCTTTCTCCAGGGGGTGTTCCTCAAAATCAGGTCTTATTTTTGTTTGTAACTCAATTACTTCAGCACAATAATGTTCTAATCCATACTGATCCATTGATCTGGTATTGGCTAAGAACTGTACTGGATTCAAATTGTGATCCGTAATTAAAATCAAGTTTGTCTGCTGCATTAAAATTGTATCATATTTTAGATGGGGTGCTCACAATAAGGGCTCCCCCAAAGGTTAATTTCCTACTTTCTTGGACCAGTATTTGACAGGAATGCTACAGACTTCTTTTGTCCTGCCCAATACTGAGCCAATGCCCCTTATGTGATTCCATTCTCTGTATTTACAAAGAGATGGAATGGCTTTTCCAAATTTGGCAAACTTAGTACAGGAGCCTTGGTTAAAGTTTGTTTCAAATTTTCAAGGCTTCCTTTTTTGTGTTCCTCCCATTTCAAACTCCAAGGTTAAGATTCAATTAATTTTGCATATAGGCGTTTGGTAAAAACAGCATAGACAAAAATGCCCCTGCCCTCCCTTATTACGGTTGGAAGAAAAAGAAGCCTTTCCCTTTAAGGATTGTTGGAAGGCCGAGCTTTCCCTTCTTGAATTCAAAACTCCCGGCTGGAAACAGATACCAGCACAGCGTTCCGGGCTAGCCTGTTTGAACTTGTAAGAATAGCCCTCTTTTTTGTTTTCATATATATATATATATACACACACACATATATATACATATATACATTAAATATATATAGATATATATAAATATATATACACATATATATCCTATATATATATATATCCTAAAATGTCTTTTGGTTTTCTATGTGACCCTTTAAAGTTCCTTTGAAATTCTTTTGATTTGGCATATGAATTCTTTGATGTGTGTGTGTTTGTTTTATGATGTTTAAATCTAAAAAAAAAGCTTTTCTTTGTTTTCCAGCCAGATAAGTTCAGGCTAGGGATCTTTGCCAAAATGTAACTAATTTAGATAGTGAAACATTTTATTTTCTTTACAATAAATATGAGTTTAATTAGAAAATGCATCTTTGGGTTTATTTTTCAAAAATATACACAAGGAGAAGCCATGATCCGACATTTATTGAGGGCCATTACACCAAGCAGTTTGGATGTTGTAGAACCCTGTAATTTTGTCCTTCCTTTGTTGTGGAAAATAAGGTGGTTTCAGCTTCTTAATGGCCCATCAATAAAAGTGGGGTCTGAAACTCTGCTTGAGTTTCGGCTTCTTTTAGGGAATTTAATTTCCCTGCTCTGTTAATATAAAGTTTCTCCTATCTTCCAACATTACATATTGTAATTTCTAACTCATCTCTGTAACAATTCCTAAAAGAGCAGCAACTTGTGCTGCTGACAAACAAACACACAAACAAACAAAGAAACAAACAAATGTGCCATAGAATAGAGCACCTTGTCTGCTAAGTATGTAAACTGCAGGCAGACAGAAAGACAGAAAGAGTCAAACTTTAGTGTCAATTCTCTGCCTTTAGTAAAATGCAAGTCAGATTCAGAAAATCTTTCAAAATCATTTCTTTTACATAGGTTTAATTAAATATTTTAAACCTCAAAAATTTCCAGAAAAAAAAATAAAATCAAGATTGTATTCAGAGCAGAAAAGAAAATATATCTGCATAGCTGTTATATGCAAAGGAAAGAAACCAACACAGTGAGAGGAAAAGCTTTATTTGCAGACCACCCTTTCCCCCTCCTTTCTCAGGCTTTCAGCCGAGAGGAAAAAAATGGTTTAAAACGAACGCAAGCCGCAGCCTGCCCGCCCCCCCTTCTCTCCTCCAAGGGAGGGGGGTTAACCCTCTGCGTTCCTCTCTCTAACCTCCTTCCACATCCTCAATACACAGACATTCACAGATCTCAGTCCGGACATCCCACACACGCACATTCACATTTGTACTGCAATCAGACTTTTTCTAAAAACCAATTTCACATACAAAAAAATTCATTCACTGCTTCCTTCATGCAAACCAATCATAATTATTTCAGGAAGCTCTTTTCACAAGCCAATGCGTCCCATTTTCTAAATAACTTTTTATGTACTTGTTATTAGAAAATTTTATTCTTCCTGCAGGCTTGGAAATGATTATATACATACATTCATACCATCAAACATTTCCAGACCTGTGGAGGTTCTTTTGTTGTTTTGTTTTAATTTTATTTCCTTGGGCAACCTATAGCTTATTCTTAAAGCAGTGGGAAAACTCAGAGAGCAGTTTAAATCATAAATATGATTTGTGGGCCCTAACTACTTTCCGTTTCTCCCAGCTTCAAGCCAAGATGTTTACTTAATTTGCAGGCTGACCAGACATATCACAATCAATTCTACATGCTATTATTATAGATGCATATCCAGGAATTTTGAAACAAATCACACCAAATTGATCAAGTCAAATTATATGAGTCTTCCCATTTAGACAGGTTTTACATTTTCTTTTTTTTTCTTTTTAAATTACCTGCTAAAGCCCAGGTGGGAAGAACAATAAACAATTTCTTCTTTATTCTTAGTATGAACTTTGTAGGATTCTACTAGTTTGGCCAAAAAAAAAAAATCTCTGGGCTCTCATCTTTTTCTTGGAGTATAGTGGCGGTTTTGGCATAATTAACAGGACCTTTTGCTGCCTCTCATAAAACGTTTATGCATAAGAGGCAGTAGGCATCTAATAGAGTCTTGTGTTGGTCATCATTAGGATTCCAATTTGGATCTACTTCTGCAACTGCTGTGGCTCTTTTTTTTTTTGCACTGTATTTCCATTACATGGATACATTGGGTTAAGACCTTTTCCTTAGCTATTTTGAATTTTTTTTTCTCGGTCCTCCAGGGAGAGTAAGGTGTTTAATAATTGCTGGATGTCTCCCCATGTGGATCTATGAGTTTGCATTATTGTACTGAATAGATCCACTATTTCATTGGGCTTCTTGCTAAACGTGCCATAATGTTGTTTCCAATTAAGTAGATCTGTAGTTGTGAAAAACTGATATTGGAACAAGGGACGAATGATGGGCTGTCCCTGGGCATCAGTTCCATGACTCAAAAGTTCCCTTAAGGGAGGCAGATTTTCTGCCTTCTTCAATCTCGTCTGGCTTCGAGTTTGAGAACTAATGGGTTTAGATTCTTCTTTTGCTTCTTCTTCCTCATCCTCCTGACTGAAAACTTTGTTTCTAACTATCTTTCTGTTGGTTTTATTTTTCTCTTGCATCAAACACACTTTCACACATTTCATCTGACATTTCTTAAGCCAAAGGGAAACTGCTTTCTGATTGATCTGTCACTGATCTCACTAAAAGCACTCTTCTAACCTAAATTGTAACAGTGTCCTGGGGACACGATTACCCCAACCCATCCTAATAAAACACTACGGCCGACTCAGGATACTGGAAAGTTCCAACGGCTATCTCTGAGAACTGCGACCGTTTAACCAACCCCCACAATTCTAACAAGAGACGTTAGGATGACGCCTCGTCTCCTAGGAGGGTGATCAGGCCCCCTCTTCACCACAAAGTCGGTGGCTATCCCTTTTACATATACTCACTCTGCCGGCTTTCTTGCTTCTTGGCCACTTGTTGAAGTTTCTGGGTCTGGCTGACCTTTTGGATCCTTGACTAATCTGCTCCTGGCAGCGGGTTTACGGCACCTCCTCACTGAAAGGTTCTTCTAGACTTCAAAGGAGTCCTAATGGCCGGCCAGTGAACTTTTCCTTGGGAAGGCGTCGATCCCCACTGGGGCAGCTGTCAGGCAGAACAAACGTCTTTGTTCCTTAGTCCCTTCGTGGAAGTAGCCAGAAAATGTTATGGAATGATGGGACCAAACAACATTCCGGATCAGCCAGAGACAGATTTATTATTGTGCAAGGTTCAGAGCAGATTCATACCTGAAAGTCTGAACAACCAAGAGATTTGACACAACTGCTTATATATGTTTTCAAGACAAAGGAGTTGGTGATCTAATACATTTTCCATATATGGTAAAATTACATTTGGTATCAAAGACATGAGCTCATACATTTATTCCATATATGGCTAACATACATTTATTATAAAATAACGGACACTTCCTCATTACTAAACCATTAGCTTCTAGTTTATAAGATTATTTTCAGCTGGACCACTTTCCTAAGTTCTGTAAGTACTAATGGAGTTTTTACTGCTGTCCTTAGGTGATAATTAACTCTTTGCCCCATACATGTCTTTTGTGTGGATGACAGTGAGCCTTTTCAGACATTCTCTATATGGTTGTCCTTCCGTGACAGCTAGGACTCATCAGAAGATATATTACCAATAATGGGGTTTAACTGCCTTTAATATACTTTCCAGCAAACACGTTTCTCTCAAACCAGCACATTTTCTTTCTTACAATACTGTGAATAAAGAGGGTCCTTCAGTGGTCATCTAGCTGAACCCACATCATTTACATTAGTCCTGCTCCAGACTCCAGACTTGGAGGAAAGGCTCCAAGGCTCCTCTAGTTTGCTAGGCTGCAGGGAGAGGGCTGGTAGTCGGGCTGTCTCTAGTTTGCTAGGCCCTGGGGTGCCCAGGTTGCCCCCTCGAGATGGGCTGCTTAGATTGGAGTATGGGTCTAGGCAGTTACTGAATATATTGAGACCCACTAGTTTGCTGCCTCCAGCAGCCGCCCTTCTTGTCTGCTATTCAGCTGCCAGTTTACTGCTCTTAGTTGCTTCTTTTCCAGTGTTGGGTTGCTTAATTGGGCTCCTAAGCTGTATCTATTGTTCTCTGTTGCCAGCTGACTTCAACTGAGCATGCAGCCATTCATTTGTTGTGCTGCTATTTTGCTGGTGTTTTCCTCCTTATCCCAATTTCTTTTTTTCTTTTAACCTTTCTATCTTCCTTATCTAACTTTCTGCTCCTTTTTCTCCCTTTTCCCCCTTTCCTTATACCTCCCTACTTAATTTAGTAACTTATCTCCCTGTGATTTGATACTTCTTTCTCCACTGCCACCTTCTTGAAAAAGTTTATAGTCCACATATTGAGGAATGAGTGGGGTGGAGTCGAGTTGAGTCAAGTGGAGTTAAGTGGAATCAAACAGAAATGGAGTGTAGTGAATGAATGAATGAACAGCAAACACCTATTTGCAATACCCCAGCAGCCCAATATTGCATTATTGAAATTGAGCAGTAAAATTGTTGAGTGTTGCAAACTTTATTTTTTTTAAAAAAATTCACTAAAGTTAAAAGTTAATATAGTTGGTATGAAATGTAGTGTATTATACTGGAAGGGAAGAAAGTAGCGCATGTAATATGCAATTTCTACTTATTTACATTCAGAAAAGAGAAAAGTGGCATAGATAATGGGCACAGCTTAAATCAGATAATAATGGTGAAACTATTTTAATGTGAAAAAAAAACCATGCAAATGAATTAAAAGCAGATCATTCTTCACCTATTTGAAATTAGAGATTTATAAATTAGGTTCAATAGCTGTTCAAAAGGGGGGAAGTTTTTAGTGTGTATGTATATGCCACCCAAAATTGTATCCAAAAACTTTTATCAATCTAAGCAAACTATTCTTCTGCACATGCCCCAAGATGATAGCATCCGTGTGAAATGCGCCCACTGATGGGGCGGTTTCTGGCCGTTTGGGTTTTTTAGGAGCCAATTTGACCATTTTTGGCTCCAGCCCCGGCTAGGGGAATCTCTGCCCAGCCTGCCGAGGGCCTTTTCGCCCTCCGGAACGCCATGGCTGGGTCGGAGCCGACGTTTGTAGGCACCGTGGGAGGATGGCAGCGGCAGCCTGGTTGTGGCAGCTTTCTTCCAGCACTGGAGACTGTGGAGGCCGGAGCGACAGCAGTGGTCGTGTGGTGGCGGCGGCGGCAGCGGTATGGGATTGGGGGCGCCCCAGGCCCTGGATATTTTTCTGGAGGTCATGGGACATTGGGGACCCTGGCTGCTGACGGCATCGATGATGGCAACTGCGGTGGCAATGGCAGCGCAACTCGATGGCGAGGGTTGACGGCTGCAGCAGCTGGTGCCTAGCAGCATGGCGGAGGGGGAGATATGGCCAGTTTTTATCTTCTGGCTTTACCATCAGTTACATCAGTTACCATATGGAACTTCAGGGACTCGTAGACCCCCACTGTGATCTGGGAGCTGGAGGCTGGAGGCGTGACTGGTGGGATTTGTGAAATTCTGGGGGTTGGAGAGGCTGGAGGACAGCCAAGGACTGGTCATCTGGTCACCTCAGGTGGTCTCTCCCCCCCCCCTTGTTTATGGCCTGGCTTTGGTCTGCACATCCATCCGCCTCCAGATTGTGTCTAGCTGCATGTTATCCCTTTCCTTTTGGACATCCTCCCTCCCTTGGGACTATTATCATCCTGCCTCTATGGACCAGCGTGTCTTTTCATCTGAGTCCCCAGCCAGATGGAGACTGGGCAATTGTTATGCGGGAGCTGAGGGAGCTGCTGCCATTCACCATCGAGGAGGCAAACCATCTGATTTCCATTGCCATTTCCAGCTGGGCCAGCCACCATGAGAAGGTGGCTTGGATACTTACCGTCCGTTTCTGGCGAAATGGTGTGGGACTCCTCCCACTGCCGTGAGAGGGCCGTGGAGTCCAGCTTACCAACATTGAGATCTATTTTGCTCCAGTACTTTTAGACTACTTGTCAAACCCCCAGCCAGACTTTTTACCTCCCATCCATGCTGATTGGATGTATACGGTAGCTGACCTTCTTGTATTGTGAGACTCCCCCCTCTCGCAGGCCTGGCCCTCCACTGTATCGAGGGCCTACCTTGATGATGGGTTTTGGAATCCCAAGAGGTGGCATGTTGCGAAGAGAGGGTTGAGAAGCTTTTTAACTATGTTTTTAGCCAAAATTTTAAGGGGTTCTGGGAGGGGGGTGGGTTGTCTTAATACCGGACCTGGGGGGGTCCCTACAGATCAAGGGACTAGCCTGTCAGATGGTGGTAGTGAGGGGTGCGGGGAGGGGGGCATTTGGGGTATGGTGGGGCGAGGGTCATTCTATTCCTGTGGTGGTGGGGAGGAGTGGTAGTGGAGGGAGCAGAGGGCATAGGGCTACTGATGGGGCGCGCCCCTGCTGCTTCCAGCGGGTTCAGCGCTCCAGCCCTCATAGCTCCACCTACAACCCAGGGGGGAAGGGAGTGCAGAACCTGGGACTCCGGCTGATGTATGTTAATGCCAGGTCCATGGTGTATAAGGCCCCCCTTGTCTGTGATTTGATTGATGAGGGGTTGCAGACCTGGCTTGCATCATGGAGACCTGGTTGGGCATGGAGGGAGGGGTTCCTCTCTCCGATCTATGCCCACCGGGTTTCTAAGTATTACACCAGCCGCAACTCCACGGGAGGGGTGGTGGGGTGGCGATTGTCATCAGGGAAGGTCTTAGACCTAGGGAGGTCACTGTTCCTCAGATTGGCAGGTGTGAGTCCTTTCTGTTGAAATGAGACCCTGGAGTGCAGTTGGCTCTGTTGATTATGTACCTGTCTCCCAGCTGCGTATCTTCAGTCCTGCCTGCACTACTCGAAGTCCTAGCTGAACTGATGGTTGAGCTCCCCAACCTTATGGTTGTGGGAGATTTTAATCTCCCGTCAGCAGGCGAGTCATCAGAGTTGGTGCAGGAGTTCATGGCCTCCATGACAGCTATGGACCTGACTCAAGTTGTACAGGGCCCAACTCACAACAGTGGACACACACTCAACCTGATTTTTATCTCTGGGCAGTGGATAAATGCTCAGGGTAGGGGTGACCTTTCTGTGCTACCCCTGTCATGGACCAATCATTCCCTCCTTCAGTTAGACTTTCCTTCTGCCAACCCCCACTGCTGGGAGGCGGAACCGACTCATTGATGGACCCTGACAGGTTCCTGACAGAACTTGGGACATTTCCCATTGACCTATCCTGCGATTCGCCAGAGGCCCTGGTGGATGCCTGGGAACAGGCTGCCACCGGGGTGCTGGATCGAATCGCCCCCTTGCGGCTTCTCCTCCAACAGGGATCCCGGGCAGCTCCATGGTTTTCCATGGTGCTCAGGGAAATGAAGCTTTGGAAGAGACACCTAGAGGGCTGTTGAGGTCTTCCCATTCCGAGTCTGACCGAACACAGTTAAGAACCCATATTAGGTCTTATCTTGTGGCAATGGAAACAGCAAAACTATTTCGCTGCTCTCATTGCATCTGCAGAAAATCGCACAGCAGCCTTGTTCCAAGTGACCCACTCCCTTCTCCATCAGGGAGCAAGGGAGGACCCCTTGCAAGGCAGTGCTGAGGATTTTGCACAATTTCTGCAAGACAAAATCGCTCAGATTCAGATGGGGTTGGACTCTGACTGGACAGGATCCGACGAGGGGATGGGAGCTGATCTTGGAGGTAATATCTGGGTTGACTTTGATCCTGTTTTTATGGAGGAAGTGGACAGGATTGTGGGTAGACTGGGGGCTTACACATGTTTACTGGACCCTTGTCCCTCCTGGCTTGTTGTGGCAACCAGGGAGGTGACTGGAGACTGGATCCGGGCGATTATCAATGCTTCATTGAGAGATGGGGTCTTCTCCACCTTACTTAAGGAGGTGGTGGTTCATCCCCTCCTCAAGAAGCCAGCCCTGGATCTGGCCTCCCTGAACAACTTTCGTCCTGTCTGCCTCCCTGCATGGAAACGGCATTGGTCACCCTGGTGAATGATCTTTGGCGGGCCCGGTATGGGAGTTATTCCTCCATCCTGGTGCTACTTGACCTCTCAGCAGCTTTTGATACCATCGACCATGGTGTCTTACTGCGACGTCTCGGGGGGTTGGGGGTGGGGGCACTGTTTTACAGTGATTCTCCTCCTACCTCTCGGGCCATATGCAGTTTGTTTGGGCAGGGGGTCAGAGGTCCTCCCTGAGGCCCCTCACTTGTGGGGTCTGCAGGGGTTGGTTCTCTCCCCCCTGCTCTTTAACATCTATATGAAGCCGCTGGGTGAGATCATTCAGGGTTTTGGGGTGCAGTATCATCAGTAGGCTGATGATACCCAACTGTACATCTCCACCCCGGACCAAGCTAGGGATGCCCTTTCCATGATGTCTAAGTGCCTGGAGGCGGTATAAGTCTGGATGGGTAGGAACAGGCTCAGGCTCAACCCCTCCAAGACAGAGTGGCTGTGGATACCGGCGTCCCACGATCTAGCTCCCCCACCACTGTTGATGGAAGGGGAGTGTCTTGCTCCCTCGAAAAGGGTTCGTAATCTTGGCATCCTCCTTGATTCATGGCTGTTTTTAGTGGACCATCTAATGGCTGTGACAAGGGGGGCATTTGCACAGGTTCGCCTGGTGCGCCAGTTATGACCCTTTCTAGACAGGGACGACCTCCGTATGGTCACTCATGCTCTCATCATCTCTCGGTTGGATTACTGCAATACCATCTACATGGGGCGGCCCTTGGGATGTACCTGGAGGATCCAACTGGTCCAGAATGCAGCTGCGTGAGTAGTTATGGGTGGATCCTGCTACTCCTATATAACACCACTATTGCGTGAGCTGCACTGGCTGCCGGTGGTCCTCCAGATCCACTTCAAGGTGCTGGTACTCATCTATAAAGCCCTTCATGGCATGGGCCCAGTGTGTTTTCAGGATCACCTTCTACCGGCCTCCCACCACCCAGTGCACTCACGTAGGGCTGCCCTCCTCTGGGTCCCCTCGGACAGACAGTGTCGGCTGGCGGTCCCCAGGATGAGGGCATTCTTTGTGGTCACACTGACCCTCTGGAATGGGTTGCCCACCAAGCTCCAGACGGCCCCCAACCTCCGCACCTTCCGTGCCGACCTAAAGACATGGCTTTTTCACCAACTTCCCTGATCTGCTGTGGATTTTAACTTGGGGATTGGGGATTTTAAATTGGTTTTAATATTATTTAATTCCTATTTATTGTCGGGTTGTTTTATTGTTGTGAGCTGCCCCGAGTCCTGTGGGAGAAGGGCGGCATATAAATCTGACACAATAAATAAAATAAATAAATTTATAGTTTCAATTTGTTCTTGATATATGTAATAAAATTGTATGATATAAATGAGTTATAACTGAAGTGAGAAAAGATATATCTGCAGAGATTGGTACCATCTACCTCAGAACAATGTTGACTTTTTAAAAAACTTAGAAAATGGCAATGTTTTATCTGAAATAAAATGAATAAAAGGAGGAAAAAACTTCAGTGACACATTTTTAACTTTTACAGTGACCCAATATTATACCATTGTCAACACTAATGTATAGATCTGCACATGGCTCACTGCACTGTACAGTATATACCACGTTGCTCAGTTTTTATCTGAGTGCTTTATGGACAAGCTTCTGCCTTAGTGTATGCACATACGTTGTATTGGCTGAAGATCCTCTTCAGCTTTTCCAATATTCCTGCAGTGTATGGAATGACAATATTGCTTCATTTCTTGTTCTCTTCATTGTCTGTTATGGAGGAGCTCCTGTAAGGTCTTTTTTTGAGATTTGATGAAGGCCCACTTGGGATAGCCACACATTCCGAGGGCTTCCTTGATATGTTTTAGTTCTTTTTCTTTCCTGTCTTTGTTAATAGGCAGGCCTTCAGATCAGTAGAGTAGGGTTCTGATGACTCCCATTTCTGGTTTCAATAGGCTGCAGTGAAAAACTGGGTGGACCTGTCTAAGGGTCTTGGGGAGTAGTAATTCTACCGTTACTGGGTTGATGATTCTAGTGATTGGGAAAGGCCCTATGAATTTGGGTCCCAATTTCTTTGAGGGTTGTAAGGATTGTAGGAATTTTGTGGACAGGTAAACTTTATCATCTATTTTAAATGGGTTTGGTTCTGTCCTTTTGTCAGCTTTTGTCAGCGGCTCTAGCTTCATTCAGAGCTAGTCTCACTATTGACCAGATTTTTTGTAGTTGTTGTATCCACTCTTTAAGTGAGGATATGGTTGGTTCCTCTACTGGTAATTCTGGCATTGGGATGAAGTCCTGGCCAGTGGCAACTCAAAATGGGGTGAACCCAGTGTTAGAGTGCACAGAGTTATTATGGGCAACTTCTGCAAAAGGCAGGAGGTCAGTCCAGTTATCTTGTTGCTAGTTAATAAAGCATCTTAAATATTGTTCCAGAATTGAATTCAATCTCTCTGTCGATCAGTTAGTCTGAGAATGATGATTAAAATTTAGGCCCTGGCCAGTTTCGAGAAGGTCCAAAAAGGCTTTCCAGAACTTTGAAGTGAATTGGACTCCCCGATCAGATATTATCCTTTATGGGGCCCCATGTAGTCAATAGATATGCTGCAGGCACAGTTTGGTGACTGCCTTAACTGTGGGGATTTTTTGGCAAGGAACAAAGTGGGCCTGCTTGGAGAAAAGGTCTGTTATGACCCAGATAATAGTATCCCCCCCCCCTTTCAGGTAACTCTACAATAAAATACATAGAGATCTCTCTCCAGGGTGCTAAAGGCTTGGCTATTGTCTGTAAAAGACCAGGAGTTTTTCCTTGTCTCCTCTTTGCTGCTGCACAGATAGGGCAACTGGCAACATAGCTTTCAATTCCTTTCTTAAGAGATGGCCACCAGAATTGCCTTTTGATAAGATGTAGGGTTTTCACGAAGCTGAAGTGACCAGCCAGTTTGGAGTCATGGCATGTTTGCATGAGAGGAATTCTCTGACCAGCTGGGACATATAATTTTTCTCTCACCCAAGCTAAGTCATCTTTAATTATACAGGTGTTTTCATGGGCTAGGAACCAATCATCGGTTTGTAGGGCTTTTTTAAACACTTGAATAGTAGCATTGTGCATTAGTGGTTCTTGTTTAGCTTGCACCCAGATCATCACTTTGGCTGCCAGTTGAGAGACTGGGAATAGGGGTTTGATCACTTCAAGTTTCCCACTATTAAACTGAGGCTTTCTGGATAGTGCATCTGTGGAAATTGGGATCGTAGAAAACACCCAGGAGCATAGAAGAAT